>JAVJIF010005114.1:0-227363 GCA_038442645.1 Agave tequilana
CATAATCTCTCTCCCTGTACACTCTCTCTCCATGAACTTCTCTCTAGCTCTCACTTTCTCTCTCCTCTCTCTCATTCTCTTTCTCTCTCTTGATTTTCTCCTCTCTCTATCACTTTCTCTTTAACGCGTTGACGCGTTGATTTCCTGGATTCCGGAGATCGTAGATTTCATTATGTTTTCTGAAAACTTAGGCGAGTGTTCTCGCTTTCCTCTTGGCTTTTTTGCTTCGTTGGATCGACTTAGTTACCTTATGTATTTATACTGGAACTAACACCTTCTCTGTAGTTATCCTAACCATTAGGTACAACCTTTGAGGTTTAAAGTCCTCTGGACTTTCTCTATGCTACGCCTGATAGGCGGACCTAGTGTCAACATTTTACCGCTTGCTCCATTCTAGCGTAGTTACCCCGTGAGCATGGCTTCCCCGTGAGCGGTAGTATGGCGTTCATACGCTTACTGCGACACATGTGTTTAGCTACGTTACGAGCGGTAACCACGCCGAGCGTGATAGCATTTAGTGTTGTACATTAGCTTCGCTCCAGCTTGCTCAGCTCTGCTTGATTGTACTTAGCTATTACTCTATCACTTACCAAGTACATGCTTGATATGTTAACACTTGGCATGCTTTTACTTGATACCTATTATCTACATGCTAATACCTGACACCTATCTGTATCACTTGACAACTGATGTATCATCACTTGACACCCGACTTACCACTTGACACTTGCTTCTTATTATGACATGACTTATCACTTGCCTCTTGACATATTAATACTTGACCTGTGATTATCACATTTACGGGAATACTATACTTGTTATCCTGTACCACATACAGTGACTTGAATCTTGTACTTGTTATCCTATATTATATATATACGGTGACCAGAATCTATAGTACTCATGTACTCCTGAACTCCTGATCATGTCTTGTACCTGCTATTCCCGTAAATTGATAACTACATAATAAATTATAAAAAAAAGGAACAACTTGCATCAGGTCGGGGGAAACTTGTGGCTATCAATATATGTTCGTGTTTACAGTGGTACTAGGCATGTTGTGTAACTAAAACTTGCGGTCTGACCTGTGGGCCTCCAGGCGACCGAGGGGAGTGCTGGTTCCCTCCTTCTTGGTACATCTTGATAAGGGCATTCTCCTATAGGCCTTGCGGCCGGTTCCATACACCAGCAATGGAACGTCCTGGACCGTGGTTCCGGGCATGTACGGGACCCACTGTAAACATTGTTCGTTGATACCCCCGTTGTTTCCAATAACAACCTTACTTTACTCAGATGTGGATATATGTGTGCTGGGACGCTAGTTCACATATCTAGATATCAGGGTAAGATGAGTAATAATAATAATAAAAGATGCCTGCTATGAATCTGTAGTATGCCTCTTCATGTTTGCTTGTATCGGATTTTACTTCAGATTTTCAGTTTTATGATCATTATACTATACATGTTCACATCCTGCCTTTGCACTTGTATTCTATTCCACCTGTCTCATGCTCTTATCTGATCCTTCTATGAGTCTTCCCTGTTTGATATCATATGCTGTATATCTACTTGCTCATGCATGCTTGTGCTCACGACATAATTTTTAATGCATATTTATGACTTGGATTATCGATACACGTGTACTTATCTATACTCGCCATTTGGCTTTCGCATCACCACTCGCCAGGGAGTTCTGACTCCTTTGGATCCTCATGTCCAGGTTATGGAGCTTGGAGCATATGGATCCTGCCAGTTGTTGATCAGAGTGGCACGGCTAAAGCGTGGATCCCCAGCAGACCGTCCAGAGCCTTATCCTTCCAGGCCCCCCTGTTCGACTCTAGAGTTCTTCTGCTATGACTCTGAGCCACCTTTTGTATTGTTCATACTTGTACCATCCTTTGCATTCTCGCAATTACACTATATTGGTGATGTAATATTATTGTAATATTGGGTCACTTTCTGTGATAAATTTGTAACTATACTCATATGTTGGAATGTATAATGCGCCACGTGTTTCCGTACTCTGATTCTTACCTGTACTGATGCTTAGCGTATATACGTGAGGGTATTTCTGACCTGCATATATACGTCGCAGTAACGTCTCCGTACCCGCTGGATCGGGGCGTTACACCGACCAAAGGCTCATTATATTGGCGAATTAGAAAGCCTAATAGAACTAAGGATATTACCGCTTTAATATATAATATATATAAGGTATAAGACTTAGAGTTGAAAACTTCTAAATCAAAAATCACGGTCACATATGTGCATATGATTTAAGGTAAAATAATAAACCAGATGAGAAATACAATTTGAATCTTCACCTTGATTGATAAACAATTTTTTGCATAGAGACTAAGTATAAGAATGAATAGTTTAGTGATCCTAAAACTTATAGATTACTTAATTTTTGCAAAAATTCTTCAATTTTTTTCTCTTTCAGAATGGGTTTTCGAAAATTCTAACACTTTGTTTTGCTTTCTTTTATGATTTTGTGTGTGTAATTCACTGAAAATTCTCACGAGATAAAACTCGACCTCCTCTAGGGATAACCTAGAGATTTAACGACTTGTTGTACGTCCTAAGTGCAATCGTGATTCCTATGAAAGTGAGATAGGTTAGCATTAGATTAGTTTTTCTTTCTTGTTTTGCTCGAGGACGATTAAATGATAGGCGTGGGAATGTGATTACATTTCAATTTTGCACATTTTATTATCACATTTTCATATTTATCCTTGATTTATATTTTATTAAATTTTGCCATTTAACCCTTTTTTTATTTGGAGTGTGCAAATACTTATTTAGGTAGGATTAGGAAAAGAAAACTCCAAAAATTCTATAAATTCAACTTAAACTCGGATTTCAAATCAATTGAATTTAAAGTCAAGAGAAAAAAAGAATATTATCAGATTATTGATAGTTCAAATTCAAATTCTGAGAACATGTCTTTGGATAACAGGGCAACACAAATTTACAGAAGGAAATACGGAGTCAGACGCCTCAATTTTGCCATGACTTCTCGTATAATGCCGGGAATGCGACTTCTTCTTGGCCGTTGGATTGGTAGTTGGGTGTGCGACTTCGATTTGAAATATCTCCTGAGTTTTTCCTATAAATACCTAGCAGAGGCAGAGGCATAAACAAAGAGAGGAAGCAAAGATCAAAGAATTAGATTTTCTTTAGTTGCTTTTTCTTTCGAATTTCGCTTTTAATTTTCTAGGTTTTAGATCAAGAGTGATTTTGTAAGAGGGAAAGAGCTATTGTAATTGGAGATGACAGATGAATACAAGATTTTTATTCCTCTTCTCAATCTCTTTTGTATTTACTTGCTTTCCTTTTAGTTATACAATCTTTTATTTCATCTACCATGCTTTCCTTAGCTTTAATCATGCGTAACTAATTCTTCTTCATGGTTTGCTAATTTTTACCCGCCACTACTTTTAATCGTTGCGAGATAACCCGATTGAATCATATGTATGCCTAAACTCAAGCTTTGCGAATAAGCGAGTGTTCTTAAAGGCACATGAGGATGGGTAACTAAATTTATATTTGCTAATACTAGTTAATAGTTTTTCTTATTCTATACTTGGATTGTCTTGATAGTTTAATATTAAATTTTGATTTTTCTTATTCTATGATTGGATTACCTTGATAGTTTAATGTTGAATTTTGGCTAGTGTTAGTTCAAATAGAGTTTTACTTTCCATCTTATGTATCTTGCTTGAATCTTATGCAAACTCCAAGTAACTATTTTTGCTTATGATCTAAAGTGAAGCAATTACCTTTTGAAGATTAATAAGTCAGTAGTGCTAAATGATTAGCAAGCTTTGAACCTTTTCCTCATATTTTAAAAAATCAACTAAATCTCTTTTCTTCTTAGTTTTCTTTAGAAACCTTAGTTTGTCAAAATCCTAGTTTGGAAACTCTAGTTTTCTTTTCAACCATCTTTTAAGTTTTTTTCTTAAATTTAAAACAAAATAAAAACAAACAAAAACAAACAAACAAATTTTTTTTTTTTTTCTATTATAGTTTCTTAATCAAAGAAGAAGATTGCTCTAAGAACAGTACCAAAACACTTGCATCGCATTCCTCCCTGTGGATTTGGCTTGTACAGCCTTTACTACTGCGGTTAAATTACAAAAAACTAGAGACACAAATCTACTTTCAGATAACATCTTTCTAAGCTCCCTGTTTTTCGACAATCAGTACCTCTAGCGAATAATACTCCATGTACCTCATTCAAATTATATGTATTTTATTAAAGTCATTTAATAAAATCACATTCTGATTCCTAGTGGCTTCCATACATCCTTCGAAGGATCCACCAATCTGCTCAACAGTGCTCAAGCGGCCAACCCACGGGCTCTTTTTTCCTAGAGTCGTATGTTTGTAAGCTTCAAGATGGTAAGCCCTCACTCGAGAACGATAACACAAGTATCCACCTCTGGGCTCCCACAAGCTCATCCCCAATTAGGAAACCACCATCCGCAAGGCTTATACCCAGTTGCGCAACTATCGTCTTAAAAGTTCATCCTTAACTGGGCAACCGCCAGGCTCATCCCCAATCAGGCAACTCCCAACTGGAAGGTTCACCCTGATTGGGCTACTACCAGTCCAACTCCATAGCTGAGGGCTTCCCTCACTGGAGTTCTCTATTTGTATGTTCTGAAGAGGAAAGCCCCCACTCAAGAACCATAACACAAATATCTGCCTCTGGGCTCTCTAAGGCTCATCCTTAGTTGGACAATTGCCGCCCAAAAAGATCATCCCCAATTGAGTAACTACCAATCCAATTTCATAGCTGAGGGCTCCCCTCACTCAAAGTCCTCTGTTTATGTGTTCCGAGGAAGGAAGCCCCCACTCGAGAATTGTAACACAAACATCCGCTTCCGAGCTCCCCTCAACTCACCCCCTCCAAATTGGCAGCCATCCAAATGAACCCTGGCAGTTCCCTTTTGCCAATTCAACTATGTAGCTGAGGTTCCTTCTTTACTCGGAGTCCAATGTCTGTATGTTCAGAGATGGAGCCTCCATCCGGAGATGGTAATGCAGACACATCTAGTCCTTGCCATCCGAGAGGTCAAGCCTCCGAAAGGGTATGACCATTCCACACAATACAAATAAGGCAAGATCTAAATATAACTCAGTCAATTTTCGCTATGAAAAATATTTAATTATATTTTATGTTGTTACATCTGACAAATGAGATACATGAAATCCCTTTTCATCCTGTGTTTACACTTTGAAGAAGAAATACAAGAGATCTAGAAACCTATTCTGCAACATTGATAAATACCCGATATGAAAAAAAAAAGTTAATCGGAGAAGATCTCCCGGGAGTAGCCATCCATCCTCTTCTGCATTATGGATCCTGAACAGGCGATCATATGCCTCGACAGCAACCCCCACGCCTTCAAAAAAGCCAAACTTTCTCCAATTCAAATTTTCAATCCCCGAAGGGTCAGTCTACATTGTGAGATTTTCCTCAACCAAAAGGCATAATATTAACCGTTGCTGCTGCTCGATCTCAATAATCATGGCACTAAGATTCGAAGGGACGCTAGAAATCCAGCCGATTGACACGCCAACTGTCAGCTAGTTACGTGATCTCCAAATAAATCTAGAAGATCTGAATTTTTGATCAAAGATCCTCCTCCGCCCATACTCATCGAGATGAGCTCAAGGCATCAAGAGATCCCCTATCAACTATGCTCTTTCTACTTCTCTTCTGCGGGCCTCGACAAGTGAAAGAGCGGGGGGCATCTGTAATAGTCAAAAATTGACCCTTATCAGAATAAAGACACATGTCCAAGCAACCAGGAGCCTCCGTCACTCTACATCCTCTCGATCATACCGAAGTCATTCTTTGTCCCAAGAATACTTCCATCCTGGAAGTTCTGATGCTCTAAGTCATCCTGAAGCTCCCTCTATTCTGGAGACTTCTATCTCGAATCAGGCAATTCCAGCAACAGAACATCTCTGGTCTCCACCGATAATTTCACAGCCAAATCTTCCTTCACGTTCAAAACGTGTAATGCCCCTTAGCGTGAGCAGTTATAGACAATGACAGATTTTTATGCATCAATTCTAACAAACCAGTGCCGGTGATCACGGTCATTACAACAGATCAACATATGCAAATCGTGCAGTTACGAGGATCACATCCGTATGCAGGCACACTGATCAGTCAAGTATAAGTAGGCCTTCTCCAACAAGAAGGGAACTTTTCAGTCAATCACGATCTTGAGATACTTACGAGATTCATGTAATTCCTGTTAACCTGAAAATTATGGTGAAGCTTTCCTTCCTCCCTGTGATTTTCCCGATTAAGGATCTTCACGTAAAATCTCCTGTGTCTTTTTCTGTGTCGTGCCTTATCTACACTTCCACGCTCCATCTTGCTTGTGGTGAAGATTGACCGTCCAATCACTTGTGGCGGAAAATCTCTACCTCAGTAAGTTTAATTAATCTATTATCTTTTATCTAATGAACTTTTTTATGAAGTCCCATCTAATGAAAGTTGAAAGTGAAAGAAGTTAATGAAATGATTTAAACTCCACAACAAATTACTTTTGTATAGTTTCGCCTTTTTTGCTTTATTCTAAAATTCCTCCAGCACATTTTGTTTATGATTAAATTATAAAATATCATAATTATATATAAATAAATATATAATAATATTACTTTGTCGCAGTATACACGATGTAAAAGTATCAGTGGTTTTTTTAATTCTTGTATATCCACGTATCTATATCGTGTTGCATAATTTGATACTCGTATCTATATTTGTGCAACCTTCGCTATTACTATTAGTCAGGGTAAAACATGTTTGGATCTCCAGATATTCTTCTTAACAGATTTATATTGTTATCCAAAATATTTACTGTACGTTCTAGCAATTTTACCTTCTATCACTTGAAATACTTGTTGTCCAATTTAGCAAGCAGATGCTGATAGTAGCTGCTACAGAAAAAATACTTCTAAGATAGTAAAGAGCAATTTATTAGTTTACTCACAATTGGTATTTTTTCTGCTTGCTGAATTGGTTTTACATAGGAAATTATGCTCTTGTGTACGTACTATTGGAAAATAAAGAATTTTAAGTGAATCTTTGAGCTAAATTGAGGTGTGATACGTTGATAGAATCAAACGGTTAATGGTTGGAGTGTATTCTCTTTCCATTGGGGATGAACATGATATATTCATATATTCAATTCTGTTCTAAATGGATAAGATATTCAAGTCAGAAATTAGCCTAATTCAATAGCTAAAGGGGACTAAGTGAAGCTAATATAATTTAGTCCCACATTGCATAGTGGAAAGTTAAAAGTGTTTAAATATGAAAAGATGAGAATAAAGGGTGTCTTTTAGATACTTAGAGTTTTCGCCTGCGTTTTGGGGAAATGATGCCCACGCGAGCTGCCTCCCACCCCGTCCTGGCCAATCCCGGGCCCCGGGCCTGGGCGCGGTTCTGGGTTGGACCCGATCTGGTTCTTTTTGGACCAGACCACACGGGTGCAGATGGATCGTGGGTCTTGGATGCGGATTCTTCTACTGCTTAAAGAAGCGGGCACGGGTGATTAGGTATGGGTAAATAGTAGTACTTGACTCGACCTGCTGCGCTGTTGGAATGGTCCACAGAACAGAACAATGAGTTCTTCTACACACTGAAGAAGAAAAGTAGAAATTCAAATTTTTGGCTGAATCGGTGCCTTCTTAAGACAGAAATTCTTCTCTCTCCCCCTTCTCTTACAGTAAATATTCCTCTATATTAAGAAAATATCCTCTTGAAATTTGTCCTCTTCTAAGCCTTATAATTCAAATTAGTGAAGTACTGATTAACTAAGATTCAACTGTACTGTGATTTGGTAGTGCTATCCAAATACCGTGAAAGAGTATTGTATCTTAGGAGACTAGCGTCCAATAATCCGTTAGCACCGTAATGGGGGACGTAATTATCTTAAAGAGATTCTCTATATGTGTACCTATATACTGTATTAATGAACTAATGTTCGTTTTATAGGAAAATATTTATTCATTTAAATATTATTGAAAATATATTTAACTATATATTGAGACTGACTAATTTCAGTCTAATTGGTATTTAACTAAGGAAAGAAATTGAAAGTGATTTTATAATTAAAGAACATTTTATTGAATGAAAAACCTCCTACCTGATATTTACCGACCTGGCCAGTTAGATCGGTGACATTGATTAGTTGTCAGAACTAACAATATTAAGGCAATTATGTTTTGAAGTTACTTACTTCTATTCTACTTGAATTGCAGAAGATGTCTGAGAATAATTAAGATAGTACCAATAAGACATCTAACATGCAAATTCAAACGGTGGTGTCTGCTCCACTTTCTTACCCGAAGTCGGAGAAGACAGAAAAATTTGATGGCACAGAATTCAAAAGGTGGCAACAGAAGATGTTCTTCTATCTGACCACTTTGTATCTATCCAAATTCTTACAAGAAGATCCATCAGAACCCAAAACTAATTAGGACTCTGTCCTTGCAGTTGATGCATGGACACAAGGTGACTTCCTTTACCGAAATTACATTTTAAATGGACTAGATGACTCTCTTTATAATGCTTACAGTCCTATCCCAATGACAAAGAAACTATGGGTAAGTCTTGACAAGAAGTATAAGACCGAGGATACCGGTACTAAGAAGTTCATCGTTGGACAGTACAAGATGGTGGATAGTAAGATTGTGATCAGTTAGGTGCAAGAGTTTCAATTTATCTTGCACGAGATAGAGGCTGAAGGTATGTTTCTACCTGAAACTTTTCAGATTGTTACTATCGTGGAGAAACTCCCTCCTACGTGGAGAGATTTCATAAACTACCTAAAGTACAATTGTAAGGAGCTGAAATTGGAAGTTTTCATTGTGAGGCTTAAGATTGAGAAGGACAAAAGAAAATCTGAGAAGAGGAGTAACAAGAACTCCTATGAAGTTAAGGCCAATGTGATCGAAGATTCAAAGGGGAAAACATCTACTTCCAAAGGCTTGAAGAGGAAGAAGACTGCCCCAGGGTAGAAAGGTAAGGACCAAAAGGTAAGAACAAGCACTTCAAGGGACTTGCTACATCTGCAATAAAGAGGGATATAAGACGAATGAATGTCGCAGTCATTCTAAAAAGAAAAAGAAGTACCAGCCATAGGCAAACTTGACAGACCTTGCATCGAGAAGCCTATCAACTATGATATTAGAAGTGAATCTGACAACCAACAATAAGGATTGGTGGGTAAACACAGGGGCTACCCGGCACATCTACTTCGAGAAAATATTATTCGTTGAATATCAAAAACTGGAGTATGATGAGCAATTATTTGTAGGCAATTCAACCGTCTTCAAGGTTGAGGGAAAGGGAAAGGTCATACTGAAGTGGACATCTGTGGAGAAACTCACTCTGAACAATGTGTTACATGTTTCAGATATTCGCAAGCACCTGATCTTTGGTTCAATTCTTAGTAAGAAAGGTTTTTAAATAATTTTTGAATCTGATATATTTGTACTTATTAAAGGTGGGGTGTATGTGGGCAAGGGTTATCTTGTTGATGGCCTTTTTAAGGCCTATTGCTGTTGTGGACAAAAAATCTGTATATTGTACCCGAAGCTCATAAACAAAGAAAACTCTTCTGTTTATTTACTTGAATCTCTTATTTTATGGCATGCTAGATTAGGGCATGTAAATTACACGTCTTTACAGAACTTGTCTAATTTAGAATATATTTCTAAACTCAACTTGGAAGAAATTCGCAAGTGTTAGATATGTGTTGAAGCCAAGTTCGCGAAAAACTTATTTTCCCAATTGATCGAAATACAAAACCTTTAGGGTTAATACATAGCGATTTATGTGACTTGAAGTTTGCACCAATAAGAGGCGAGAAAAAGTATTTTATTACTTTTATTGATGACTGTACAAGATAGTATTATATGTATCTTCTTAACAATAAGAATGAGATAATGAGTATATATATAACATATAAGGCCGAGGTTGAGAATCAACTCAAAAAGAATATAAAGATTCTAAAATCTAATCGAGGCGGAAATATGAATCAAATGAATTCAGTGAGTTATGTGCTAAATTTGATATAATTTATCAAATTACAACACCATATACTCCTCAGCAGAATGAGATTGGTAAATAAAAGAACAGAACTTTGAAGGAGATGCTTAATTCCATGCTCGTTAGTTCTGGAGCATCACAGAACTTGTGGGGAGAAGTTCTGTTGACTGCAAATTATATTCTAAACTGAGTACCCCACAAGAAACATGGCTTATACCTTTTGACCTTTTGCATGGTAGGGCACCTTCCTACCATTACGTCACAATATGGAGCAAAGATATTGGCACCACTACCTAAAAAGACTAAGTTAGGAGCAAAGACAATAGATTGCGTTTTCATAGGCTATGCCTTGAATAACAGTGTTTATAGATTCTGATACACAAATAAAAAATATCTGATATTCATGTAACATGATTATCAAATCCAAAGATGTTGTGTTCTTTGAAGACATCTTTTCGTACAAATGAGAAGAAGAGAAGACTTTTAGAAAAAGAATACAGAAACAGCTTTCAAGGACGAACAACACAATGAACCAACAGTTAATGTAAAAGTTGAACCAAGAAGAAGTCAGAGATTACGAATCATAAAGTCTTTTGGTTCAGACTTCATAGCATATGCACTTGAAAGTGAATCTCAAATATTTAAAGAGATTATGTCTACTCCAGAAGTACAAATGTAAAAAGAAAGTATAAATAGTAAAATACAATCCATCTTAAGTAACCATACTTGGGAATTGGCAAACTTACCTCCAAGAAGTAAATCAATCGGGAGTAAGTGAATTATCAAAAGAAAATTATGACCTGATGGATCTATCGATAAATACAAGACTAGGTTAGTAGCCAAGAGTTATCGACAAAAAGAAAGACTTAACTATTTCAATACTTATTCGCAAGTAACAAGAATAACGTCTATTCGAATGTTAATTGCGATTGCAGTATTGCATGATTTAGATATCCATCAAATGAATGTCAAGACTGCATTCTTAAACGGTGAATCAAATGAAAACATATATATGAAGCAACTTAAAGTATTTATAGTCAAGGGTCAGGAACACAAGATGTGTAAATTAGTCAAATCCTTATACGGTTTAAAATGGCTCCAAAATAATGGTATGAGAAATTCGATAGTGTCATGATCAAAGATGGATTCACTATCAATGAATTGTAAGTGTGTTTACACAAAGACAGTTGAAAATGCATGTATCATTATTTGTCTTTATGTAAACGGCATGTTAATACTTGGGACTAATATTGAAGTTATTAAGTCTATAAAACGTATGCTATTCAACAATTTTGACATGAAGGATCTGGGAGTTGCTGATGTAATTTTAAGAATTAAAATCACAAGAATACCAGATGGAATTAGTCTATCTCAATCTCATTACGTGGATAAGATGACAGAAAAGTTCAAGGAACATGAGATAAAAGAGAATACGAATCTTTTCTCCTACACATCCACCTTCACAAGAATATAGGAACTGAAACACGACAGTTGGAGTATTCTTAAATCATCAAAAGTCCAATGTATTTAATAAATTGCAGTAGACCTGATATTGCTTACGTTGTAAGAACATTACGTAGATACACTAGTAATCCTAGTAATGATTATTGGACTGCTCTACTACGAGTAATAGGCTACATAACTAAAACCAGAAAATATGCCTTGAAATATAGAAAATATCTACATGTATTTGAAGGGTACAACGATGCTAATTGGATTGCAGATTCTGATGAATCGAAATCAACTAACTGATACGTATTTACTCTCGGAGGCGCAGCGATATCTTGAAAATCTTTCAAACAAACATTTATTGCCCGTTCCACAATAGAATCAGAATTTATATCCTTCGTAAGTCTAGAGAAGAAGCAGAATGGTTTCGACAATTTTTAGAAGATATATCATTGTGATCTAAGCCAGTGTCTGCCATATGTATTCACTGTGATAATCAATCAGCGATATCGGCACAAAATTTTATATACAACGATAAGTCTAGACACATTCGTCATAGACATACTACCATGAAGCAATTTCTCTCAAATAGAGTTATCTTTATTGACTTTGTATCGTCAAAAGATAATCTAGGAATCCGTTTACTAAAGGTTTAAATTGAGAGCATATAAACTGTGCATCGAGGGCAATGGGGTTAAAAGCCTAATATTATCGAATAGCTTAATAGAAATATCACTCAGCGACTGAAGATCCCATGGACTAAGTTCAAGAAGAAAAACTAGTTATGATTGACTGACTCTGCGAGTAAGCACTTAAGGGTTTGACTCTAACCCATTACTATGATGCACCCAAGTACTTTCTATAAGTGAATTTAGGATAAGCTAAACGCTTTTAATGATGCCTATAACTTGTTATCAAAACAAGTAGGAAAGAATAGATTACTCTTAATATGACGATCATCTATGTGAGTATAGAGCTGGATCGGCTCTTTGGGAGTCTTTATGAAGGCTGTAATTCTTCAAAGATACTCTCTGGAAATAAGAATGTCCAAGGTCAAAATGGACATAACCGAGAACCAAAGTTAATTCCGAAAAGTTACCATGCGAGGCCTGTTGACTTGGCTTACACAAACGACTGACAGTTCAAGATTTAGTTCACTGATTAGCTAGCAAGTCCGATAAGTCTTTTCACTGTGGAAGATTCAAAACCTAGTTCACCTATCTTGATGCAGTTTTTATCCTAAAGTACCTTTCACTATAGAGTTAGTTTTATAGTGTGCCAATTTCTTAAATCTCCATTCATTGTGGGGGATTGTTGGGAAACAAAAAATTTTAAGTGAATCTTGAGTTGAATTGAGGCGTGATTCGTTGATAAAATCAAACGGATTATGGTTGGAGTGTGTTCTCCTTCTATTAGGATGATCGTGGTATATTCACATGTTCAATTTCTTTTTCGAATGAATGAGATATTAAAATCGGAAATTAACCTAATTTAATAGCTAAAGGGGATTAAATGAAGCTAAAATAATTTAGTCCCATGTTGGATATAGTGTGGAAAGTTGAAGTGTTATATATGAAAAGATGGGAACAAAGGGTGTGCCCTTTGGATACTTAGAGTTTTCGCGCACGTTTGAGGGGAAACCATGCCCACGATCCAGTGCGCGGTTGGAACGGTTTACAGTACCATTGCAATAGTTCAGACAGAACAGTTGTCAACGATTCAGACAGGAACCGTCATCACCGCTTCCAACGGATTTTCCAGGAGCGCTATAAATAGTGCTTCTCTCTGTCTTTTCTAAACACATAGAGAACAGAACAACGAGTTCTTCCACACACTGAAGAAGAAAAACAGAAATTCAAAACTTTGTCTAAATCTGTGCCTTCTTAAAATAGAAATTTTTCTCTCCCTCCTTTTTCTTACAGTAAATATTTATCCATATTAAAGCAAATATTCTCTTGAAATTTATCTTAGTCCTAGCCTTGAAATTCGAATTAGTGAAGGTACTGATTAACTAAGGTTCGATTGTACGGTGATTTGGTAGCGTTATCAAATACCGTGAAGGAGTGTTGTATCTTGGGAGACCAGCATCCAGTAACCCATTAGCACCGTAGCGGAGGACGTAATTGTCTTAAAGAGATTCGCTATATGCGTACCTCACTTCATATACTATATTGTTGAACTAACGTTTTTTTTACATGAAAATATTTATCATTTAAATATTACGAAAAATATATTTAACTATATATTGAGACTGATTAATTCTAGTCTAATTGGTGTTTAATTAAAGAAGAAAATTGAAAGGTGGTTCTGTAATTAAGAAACATTCTATTGAACTAAAATTTTTTCAACTAATATTTACCGACCTGACTAATTAAATTGATGACATTGATTAATTCCCAATATTAACATGTGCTGAGCTCAAAGGCCCTTGCAATGCGCCCGGGGATCTCTTTTTGGCAATTTCAATCTGCAAGCAACCCCATATCAAATCGGAAATCACTTTTCAATCCACCATTCACCCTCCATGGCCCCCCCACGCCCCCCACCCCCCCGCTTGTCCTCTTCTCAAAGGCTCCTCTTCCTCAGTTCCCCGCTAAACTCAATGAGCCCCTGCTTAACTCCTGTAGAAGAGGAAAAAAAATGTCATTCCTCACCTTGCTCTCTCCCCTCCTCTCACTCCCTTTCATCTCTCCTTCCAATGATAACTACAACAAACAGAGCAGCAGCAGCAGCAACTTTCTGCAGTTCATGGCCATGGATCCCTTTAAGAGGGAGACCCTCTTCCATGTGATGGAGGCCATGTCCTCTAATAGGAGCTGGAGGGTCTCAAATCCTGACCCATGCAGCCCAGGCTTCTCATGGCCTGGGCTTGAGTGCAAGCCCCTTGAAGACAACCACCTGCTCACCAGGCTAGACTTTGGCAACTCCCCAACCCTACCTGCAAGAGCTCTGCCACCTTCCCCTCTGAGGTCTTCAACCTCCCTCACCTCCAATCCCTCTTCTTCTTCAACTGCTTCAAGATCACAAAGACAACCCTCAACATTCCAGCTCCTTCAGCTCACAGTAGGCCTTCCTCTTCTTTCTAGCAGCTCAGTTTCAAGTCAAATCCAGCCCTTGTGGGCCCCATCCCTGTTGTGCGCCGATGACAACAACCAATAGAGGATCTCACAAATCTCCAAGCACAAAGAACACCCAAACAGTACAAATAATTACCAGAAGAAAGCACAAAATGCAAACAACAGTTTTAACGAGGTTCGGCCTCAACGCCTACGTCCTCAGGGCAATCAGAGAGAGATTTAATTACTTTGGAAGAAGATTACAATTGCTAGCAGTCTCTTTAAATGCAAGAGAGCTCCAGCAGTTCCTTCTCAAGGATCTTCTACAAGATACAAATCCTAGAAAACAGCCAGCCCCTTAAATACCAATAGATTTTCAAATCTGTACTCGCAGCCCGCACCCGATAGTCGGTCGACCGCCCGGTCGACCGACCCTTCCACCGGTCGACCGGTCGGTCGCCCGAATTTAACAGAGTGTTTGGGCACTTACAGTCAGGCATTTCGGTCGACCGGGCGGTCAACCGCTCTCTGATCCTGTGCACGTTGTGCATGTGCGGTCGACCGGGACGGTCGACCGCTGAGCCTGTTCTGCTACTGCTGCTTTCTTCTGTTGCTGTTTCCCTTCGTCTTCGTCGTCGACTTCCTCGGCGATCACTCGACGACCCCTCGACGATTCATGTCAACTTCCTTAGCAATATTCTCTCTTTCCAATAATTCTCCACCTCGGCGAAGATTTTTTTTTCAAATCTGAGCCGATCTCCAACGTACCACAGTCTATCACCTGGCGAAATCGACACACGATCTTGGCGAAATCGACACACGATCTCGGCTTGGATCTATAGTCCAGCTAACCACTGGAAAGCACCACACATGCATTTCCTGCACTTCACCTTAGGAGAATTTCCATACATGCCGATCAACAGACTGTGGTCTCTACTCTACAACTTCACGACCTAACGAAGACTTCCTCACAAGCCAACACTGACTCTCTAACTGACCAGCTCTATCTAGTCTTCCTGTCTTCCACTGACGGTCTAACCAAGTCTGCGTAGAACACACCATACATCATCATCGGCTTCAACTGGATGCACACCACTCCTTATGCAAGCTCAATATCTTCTCACCGAAAGATCACCTGTTCATTGAGACCACAACACCTCACCTCTCCGTGAAGTCCAACTGGCCACAACGCTTCACCTCTACGTGAAGTCTCTCCACCTCTACGTGGAGTTCCATCGGCCATAACTCTTCACCTCTACGTGAAGATCCAAACAGCTTCTCGAGAACCCAAATAGCTCCATAAGAGTTGCATCACCAAATGGCTGCGCCTTTACGGCTGCCTACGTACCTTTGCCCAAAAGGATCAAGCCAACCGTAGTTCATTTAGATGAGCTTCATCAAGCTCAAGCACTTGCACCTCTATTTGCAGCAGTGAACCTATCTGACCGAGTCATATGAACCTCTTCCCAACCATCATGGAGAACAACAGCCTTCAACTTCAGCTTGTCATGATTACAAACTTGAGATTCATGCTTCTTTCCCCACAAGCGTGGTTTCACCTTGGCTCCAATAGCTGCAAACAACTCGACATCCTCAACAATGTCTTCATCCTGTTCAGCATCAACTTTTGTATCATGATCTCCACCAGGTGTCACCTCCGATGAAGTCTCCTTTGATGCCGAACCATCTGGAGATGATGGAGTAGCATCAACCTCCACCCGCTGCGATCCTTCCTTGGTCTTCGTCCTCTCCACCTGCTGAGGGACGTTGGACTTCAACCCTGAAGTCTCTCCAAAAGTGACATTCCTGCTCATCACGATCTTCTTGTCTTCGGGGTCCCACAACCTATAGTTGTTTCCCTTGACGCCCAAATAGACAAACCTCTTTACTCGTGGATTCACCTTGCCAATCTTGGTACTGAAGTAGGCCGGACTTCTAAACTCCCACAGCAAACAATGATCTTGAGCAGCTTTCCCAGACCAATTTCCAATGGAGCTTTACCTCCAATCGCAGTTGATCTGTTCATGAGATGGCTAGCATACTCGGTCGCCTCAGCCCAAAATGACCTGTCTAATCCTGCATTAGACAACAACCTCCGAACCTTCTCCAGCAAGGGACGGATCACTTTTTAGCCAACCCATCTGTACCTGTTGTGAAGTGAGTTGCAATACCTATGTTTTGGCCAAATCGTAGGAACTGGTACATGTCCTTTCCAACATTACCAATATGAAGCTCCTTTATCTTCTTACCTATCTGCCTCTCCATTTTTCCTCTCCACTTCATCAACACATCTAGGGCTTCACCCCTTTGTCTCATGGGATATATCCAAACCTGCCTAGATGAATTATCAATAAATGAGACAAAGTACCTGTGACCTCCAAGCGATGCCGTCTTAGCAGGTCCCTATACGCTCATGTGAACACAATCAAGAAGACCTTCATTGTGGTGAGTACTGGTGCTGAATCTCACCTTCTTCTTGTCCAGAACGCTGTGTTCACTCTCCAACTTGCAGGTAGCAGCACCTTCCATTTCCTTCTTTGCAGGAGCTCGCAAAGATACTTCTTCTTCCTGTCCGACCTTTCCCTGCCAGACCTCCGGGCCACCAACATCTGAAGAACTCGAAGTCTCCACCTGATCTGTAATCGTACTACCCTTCAAGTAGTAGAGGTTTCCTCGGCGGACGCCCTTCATCACCACCATCGAGCCCTTGATCATCCTGAGATCGCCATCTCGAACGGATATCACCATGCCCGATGCTTCCAAAGTGCCAACTGAGATAAGATTCCTTTTGAGCTGAGGTACATACCTCACCTCCTTCAACTCTCGAACTATCCCATCATCCATCTTAATGTGAACTATACCCATCCCTTCTATATTACACGAATGGTCATCCCCCATGACCGTGTAACATCCATCCAGCTTCTCAAAGCTAGAAAACCAGGCCCTCTTCGGGCACACATGATAGGTGGCTCCGCTATCCAAGATCCACTCAGCACTATCTGAGTCACTAACAATAGGGGTAGTAACTGAGAGAGAGAACACCGATGAGTCATCATCCGATCCATCTGCCTGTGCAAGATTCGCCTCGGTCTTTGACTCCACCTTCTTATCTTTGGCCTTCGGGCATTCTGCTTTCCAGTGTCCTAGTTCCTTGCATAAGGCACACTGATTCCTTTTCAGATTTCTGAAATCCGGCCTGGACTTTGATCTTCCTCTAACCTCCTTGCCCTTCTGTGATGAACTTCTGCCTCTTACTTCCAGTGCCTCTACCGATGAGCTTGGCCTAGAAGGATGTCTCTCCTTCTTCCTCGTCTCATAGCTAGTCAGTGCAGACGACACTTCATCATAATCCAAGGTCTGCCTTCCATTGATGAAGGTCAGAGTGAATGTCTCATACTCCTCTTCAGGGAATGAGTTCAGAAAGATGATCGCCTTATCTTCCTCATCTATAATGACATCCACATTTATCAAGTCTGTAAGAAGCTTCGTATATCGGTTGATGTGCTCATTTACTGTGCTCCCCTTCTTCATTCGAAAACTATACAGCTTACTCTTAAGCTGTAACCTTGATTCAACACTCATCGTGAGGTATTTCTTCTCAAGGGTATCCCACAGTTTCTTCACCGACGTCTCATGTTGCACAAGATATTTTATGTCTTGCGACAAACATGAACGTATCAAGCCACATGCCGACCTGTTCATCTTCGCCCACTCTTCATCAGTGGTCTTGCTTTTCTTCCTCTCCAATAAGAGAGTGTCTTCGAGGTTCGATGCATTCAGCGCATCCATAACCTCGCATCTCCACATCCCGAAGTTATTTGTACCATTGAACTTCACCACGTCGATCCTCGGATGAGGATGCATGGTCTTAACCGAAGTACTTTCCTCTGCCATTGAGATTTCTGATCCTCTATCTATGCGGAAGAACAACCAACTGGAAATAGATCTCTACTCAGATAAAAAATTGGATTACATGTCCCTTGAAACCCTAGATCGAGTTTCTCTCCGGATCTACTTCACTACAGATTCAACGAGTCCTCCTTGCGTCCTTCTGAGATCGACACACGATCTCCTCGAACACCAATACCTCTGATCTGAGATCGACACACGATCTCCACCGGATCAGATCTCGAGCCCTTCGAATCCTCAGAAATCCCAAGCGCAACCTGGAAGCTCTGATACTACTTGTTGTGCGCCGATGACAACAACCAACAGAGGATCTCACAAATCTCCAAGCACAAAGAACACCCAAACAGCACAAATAATCACCAGAAGAAAGCACAAAAATGCAAACAACAGTTTTAACGAGGTTCGGCCTCAACGCCTATGTCCTCGGGATAATCAGAGAGAGATTTAATTACTTTGGAAGAAGATTACAATTGCTAGCAGCCTCTTTGAATGCAAGAGAGCTCCAGCAGTTCCTTCTCAAGGATCTTCTACAAGATACAAACCCTAGAAAACAGCCAGCCCCTTAAATACCAACAGATTTTCAAATCTGCACTCGTAGCCCGCACCCGATAGTCGGTCGACCGCCTGGTCGACCGACCCTTCCACCGGTCGACCGGTCGGTCGCCCGAATTTAACAGAGAGTTTGGGCACTTACAGTCAGGCATTTCGGTCGACCGGGCGGTCGACCGCTCTCTGACCCTGTGCACGTTGTGCATGTGCGATCGACTGGGACGGTCGACCGCTGAGCCTGTTCTGCTGCTGCTGCTTTCTTCTGTTGCTGTTTCCCTTCGTCTTCGTCGTCGACTTCCTCGGCGATCACTCGACGACCCCTCGACGATTCATGTCAACTTCCTTAGCAATATTCTCTCTTTCCAACAATCCCACCCCACATCTCCTCTCTCTCCTCCCTCCAAGTCCTCACCCTCTCCCAGAACAGGCTCTATGGCAAAATTCCAGTGGCCATCTCTCTCCTCACCTCCCTCATTCATTTGGACCTCAGCCACAACTCACTGACTGGCCCCATTCCTGCACAAATCAGTGGGCTGAAGAACCTTGTAGACCTTGACTTGAGCTACAACTCGCTCACCGGACCCATCCCTGCAACAATTGGGCGCCTGAGTCTGCTTCAAAAGCTTGATTTTAGCTCCAACTCACTGAGTGGGGCAATGCCGGAGAGCTTGGGCAAACCTGAACCTCCTAACTTTCTTGGCTCTCAGCAACAACAAGCTCAGAGGGGAGTTCCCCAAAGGTTTGCCAAACCTTCAGAGCCTTCAGTACTTGATAATGGATGACAACCCAATGCTTGTTCCAATGCCATCTCAGCTTGGGAGGCTGGTGAGGCTCCAAGAGCTCAGGCTGGCCAATTCCGGTTACTCGGGTTCGATACCGGGGAGCTTTGGCTGGTTGACAAACCTGACCACATTGTCTCTGGAGAACAATAGGCTCACTGGGGAGATACCAGCAGGTCTGAGTGGGCTTGCAAGAATCTGCCACCTGAATCTGAGCAGGAATTTGCTTGGTGGTGTTGTTCCCTTTGGTGCTGGCTTTATGAGAAGGCTTGGCAGGAACCTTGACTTGAGTGGGAACCCTGGGCTCTGTGTTGATGTTTCTGAGAAATTTGAGGGGCTTAAGTTTGGTGTTGGTGTTTGTGGAGCCAATAAGAGTGGTCCTGCATTCCATCAAACTCTAGTGGGTTCAAATGGAGTTGTATCTCCATGCTACTGTAATCTCTCTCATATTTTCTTAGGGTTTATTATCAGTGTCTTGGGACTGCTCCATTGGCTTCTTTAGGTAAGTTATTCTCCTCCCTTTTCTGTTCTTGACCAATTTACGATCATTTTATAAATAAGGGCCTATATCTCTTCTTTCTGTAATTCTTTATTGTATTGGACTGCTATTAAGTAATGGAATAAATAATAGCTGAATGAATCATCTCTCTCTCTCTCTCTCTCTCTCATGTTATGTGAGTTGCAGCTTTTAACAAATCAGGTTACCTGAAGTGGGCATCGGGGCTTGGTTTGAGCTGATCTGAGTTTGTTTGGTGAGCAGGGGGATCGGGAATGTTATTATCAATTTCAGGTTCGAGTCTGGATTGGACCTGACTTTTCCTTGGGATGGCTTGTCTATTAAATTGGTTGTACATGTAATAAAATGCTCATGTGAATGGTGCCTTCTTGTCATCAGTCCTTTCATTGATATGACCTGTTTTTTTAATGTCATTTGCATCTTAAAATTATCAAAAGGATGCTTCTTCATCCATGATCTTGTTTGGTGTTAGCCAACATTTAATGAACCAATTTCTCAGATTGTCTCATGATTAGGTTGAAAAGATGTCTCTGTTCCCATCAGTTGCATATGTTTGAAGTCCTCTAATTAGTTTGAATTTTGCTTGTTTCGAAGTTAAGGCTTATGTCATCTAATTACAGTTAATTGAGTTTTCCGTATGGTAGTCTTAAGTTTGACAGTCTGGACCCCTATGATGATAAATTGCAGTAAAAAACAGTTTTTTGTTAGGCATCTTGATTCAGCAATTTTCATGGGAGACTTGGTGAAAACTATCCAACAAGAAGATTTTTTTTCTTCTCTTTTTCTGTGTTCTTTTTGTCCCTTTTGCCCCCCCGGCCCGTTTCTGTACGCATTTGCTAATTCAAGTGACTTTCAGTAAAACATGACAATGAGCGATTTGCCAATTAAAATCCGGCACAAATCACAAACAAGAAAGATCTTGGCAAGTTCCGCCGATAATGAAGTCAGTTTTAAGAGAATTCAGATGATTCTATACAGTTTTCTCTTATGTATCTTCACAACCTTTTGCGCGTGTTGGGATATGTATTTTCTCAGATTTATACTATTTACAGACACTGCACGCAAGATATAATTTCATCTCTTTGGCTAGATGAAAAAGCCCAAACTCCCAAAATTGAAGGCGCTTTCTTTAGCTATTTTCACGCAGGCAACAGCTGGGAAAATAAAAAAAAGCCTGCTCCCCATGCAGTCTGGATCCGGTTCAGGAAAAACCAAACTAAGGTGGCATTTGCTTCATCAGTTATAGCATCATTGAGCCCAAGCTCACACAAATTGATGTGGGATTGGGTAGGGATGCGAAATGGGCGAGGCCAGGCCTGGCAGGTCGAAGGTCGGGCTGGACCCAACCACAAATCCTAGGCGGCCCAGTTCGGTCCGGGCCGGGCTTGGGCCTGGGCCCCCTAAGGGGGACTCGGACATGACCTGGAGACCTAGGCGGCCTGGGCAGGGCCGGGGCCTGGCCCGAATTTTTTATTAAAAAAAATAAAAAAAGTATTAAACTTCTAGAAAATTCAAAAAAATTCTAAAAAATTGAGGAAGCTTGATCACTTGACAGCTTTAGCACATAAGTTCAAGAGTTTTTTTTAGAGATTTTTAGAGAACTTTTTGGTGATGAAATGAAGTGAGAAAGAGTGAGTATCTATAGAGGGGAAGAAGAGTTATCGGCCACAGTACCGTCGAGAGGGTTTGTAAAAAACAATAAAAAAAACCTCTCAATGTCTAATTGCTGAGCCAATATAGCCATTGGAAAGGGTTTTGTAAAAAAAAATTACAAAAACCCCTCAAATTTTGGCCCAACGGCTCTTAAAAGAGCCTTTGGCTCTCCGAGCCCGGGCCGGGTGCAACCCAACCTGGCTGGGTCATGGGCCATGATCTCTAAACCCACGCACGCCCTGGGTTTGGAGACGGGCTTGGGCCATGACGCGGCCAGGTGACCCGGGGAGGGACGGGTCCGGGCCAATTCGGGTCGCGCCCGTGCGGGTCGACTGATTAGCCTCGGCCCATTCGCATCCCTAGGATTGGGACACATTGTCTCACCAAAATAGTTGGCTGGAGAGAAACTTTTGAACCTTTGAGAGAGAGAGAGAGAGAGAGAGAGAGGGGAGCAGGCAGGGGGAGAAAAAAGGAAGAAAGATAAAGAAAGAAAAGGAAAGAAAAGAATTGAAGTGAAAAAGAAAGGGAATATATAAATTAATGTATATTAAATTAATAAAATGGATAAGATGAGGAGAATGGGTGGTGTTAACAGGTTGGACACGTGGGAGCCAAGGGAAAGAGGAAGAAAGAAATGGAAGGAAAGAAAGAAAGGGAAAGAAGTAAGAAAATAATTAAAATATTATTATATTAGATAAACTTTGTCTAATTTAGAATGGTTCCCAAAAATTTTGTAAAGTAGAGAATATTATACTGAGGGGTAATGAGAAATCAGATTCGAGAAATTTAGCCTGATTTATAATTAACCAGTCGACCCCGGTTCGGCCGAATTTCGAATAATTCAGAAAAATCTCCAAAAATATACTAAAAAAATATGATTTTAAGGAATAATGTAAAAGCATATTGCAGAAATTCAACTCCGTTTGAAAACTAAAAAAAATCTGAGAATCGATCGGTAACACCGGTCGTTACCGATTTGAAGATTTTGCAAAATAATTCAGAAAAATTTTAGAAAATCATGAAAAATCTAAAATATTAAAAATGGTATTAGAAACTGAAATCAATCAACTCGACCACTAGAGTGGTCACATCAAGCAGTTAAGTAGGATCGGGTCTCGGGTCGGGACTCGAGCTAACTCTGAGTCCAAAGATCCGAGTCCGGTACCAAACAATACTATAAACAGTCACAAAATGAAAATAAATACAAGGAGAAATAGAAAGAATATGATCGGGAAAAAAATCGGGACACATATCTGAGAACGTATCCGGGATCAGGGTGTACAGGAGCAATCAACAGAGACAGGGCTTTGTGCAGAAGAGCTCATGTGGGTTGCAGCCCAATACCAAGCTTAGCCTTTTTCTCGGGTGGGGCGCAGTTTGCTGGGCCTTGTAGCCTTGAAAGAATCATCAGCCATCACTTCCACTGACTAGGGTGCTTGATGTAGAACAGTGAGCCCACATGATATTGCCAACCAAAAAATGATAAAGGCACCCATCAAAAACTTATAAGTGTGCCATTATTTTCTTGAACACAGCTACTCTCGTGAAAAGTCTAAAACGCCCTTCTCTCTTCTTCTTTCTCCTTCTTCCTTCTTTTTCTCGACGAACGGCGGCGAGCCCTTGTGACACTCCTCCCTCTTTCCCCACTCTCCCCCTTCCCTGCTGACCCCCTGTCTGCCTCTCCACCACTTTCCTTTCTGCCTCCTCCGCTCCCCCCCCCCCCCCCCCCCCACCCCCTCCGACACCACCTCTCTCCTCGCAGCCCTCCCCCTCTCCCTCGATCAACCCCTCCGGTGAGGGAAGGGGGAGGGAGGATGTAGGGAGGCAGGCGGGGAGGGATGGGCATTTTAGTCATTTTTAAAAAAAATTATGGGCCCCGTGATCACTTTGGTGGATGCCTTAATCTGGTGGTTGCCGTTATCAGTTTTGAGAGTGGCAATATCCGCTCCCCTCTCCTTGGCTAGTTAGAATGAGATGAGATGCTACACAAAACTCGAGATCAGATCAGAGAGGAGATGAAGGTTTATGAAGTTGGATTTTGGTTTTGTTATGAGAACAGAGATAGAGAGGAGGCAGACAAATGGGAGGCTAATTTTATCTTTTCTGGTATTTATCTATTGACAAATATAGGTATCTGATATCATCGGATTAAATATGCACACGAAGATTGGAATATGACACTGTATACTGTCTGGAATATCTGAATACATGTTTCAGAATACCAAATATATCCAAATACTAATATGCGAAAAAAGTAAGATTAATTTTCTAAAATGTTTCTTTCTTGAATATCAAGTTGGTTTTTTCATCTTCTCTCGACACAATAAAGATTTGAAGTTTTGATCTCGTTGTCACAAGTCTAACTTTCTAACTTGAAAATTAACTGCTGTAGCACTCATTCAACCAGCTCAAAACAATTAGAAGAAACCCTATGACAGATTCCAGGAACAGACCTCACACTTCAAATAAGATAATATCAGTATCTCAGTACAATTAGTCACCAACATGCCTCAAGTTCTCAGTGATTAAAAACCTCACTGTGCTTTTCATTTGTCTGCAAGATGTGGAAATGACACCATTTTCTTCATAGAAGCCATTCGTGTTGATCGATCTGAAACATTTGAACATATCCCAGCAAAATTTCAATTTCCAGAACTCTACTGAAAAGAAACTATAATCAAACCGGAAAATGAATAAACCCAGACAACAAGCCCCCTGAAAACTTACACTCCCAAATAGAGATTTACACAAGAACAAAAGAACAAATGTTACCTGTGCAAAGAATGCTTGAACAATGACAGAATGACATAAGTTATATCAATAATTTAACAACGAATACTTTACACGTACGACAATCTTTCCTCTCTCAACCCCCAGCTTTGCTCCGGTGACTAACCAATGCCCAGGAGTATCCTGTGGCCCCTTCCACATTTCTGTTGAATCCACGATCTTTGCAAGCTTTCCAAGCTGGCTAGGGTTGTCCCCTGAAGAAGATGAGGGTTCATCTGGTCTCTGTGGAAGAGAAGCAGATGGACTGTGATCCCACACTGATCTTCTGATGGTGCATCCTGGAACCTTTGAGAATAGAAGTTTAAGGTGAAGCACACTCTTAGCACTGAAATCCCACACGCCCAGTTGAGCTCCAGTTACAATGAACACACCAGAGAGGTCACCAATGTTAGTTTCAGTGTTCTCGATTGGTGCCGTGCTAACATGGGCAAAGTTCTTCCACTTGATTGCTTCAAACCAGCGGCTGTCCTGTTCTTCAGGGCCCTGCCACTTTGGAGCGCCAATCGCAATGAGACTGTCCCAGTGGGGTCGGAGGATCTTTGGGAGGGATGCCAGGTG
Organism: Agave tequilana; assembly: GCA_038442645.1. Lineage (NCBI taxonomy): Eukaryota > Viridiplantae > Streptophyta > Magnoliopsida > Asparagales > Asparagaceae > Agave > Agave tequilana. Next base: position 25,342 of record JAVJIF010005114.1, read on the forward strand.
CTGCAAATGGATGGCGAGTCGGTTTTGCTTGCTTCCTTCTAGACATAGCCTGAGTCCTGTGACTGGTTTACGACCGACGGATATCTGCATTTGTTTTCAAACTTGACGAGTTAACAGAGACAGGAATCCCAAGGATAGACATTGTCAGCCATCATCTTCTGTCCCAGTTTTAAACGACCAGGACAAGCAAATTTTATCAAATTATAATTGTTAACACAAGTAATAGAACTAATTGAGATTTAAGACTTGTCATTCCCTGCTCTCACTTGTATTGATATGCGTAATTAATTGCCAGGAGAGGAGCCAATTTATCTATTCATCCACAAACCACTTTGCCCTAGGCTGATTGATTGATGGTGACGTATAATAACACAAACTTACAACTAGCATAACATGATGGTAAGAAAAATTCAACAGGTATAAATGGTCAAGCAAAAATGATGTTGGAACCAAGGACCTCTAGAAACCAGTTATCTGATAATATGGTGGAAAAACTATCAGCACAACCGGGCTGCCTTCTCACAGCAGGCTGGTATCAGGGTATGAGCACTATTCTGTATCAAGAAGATCCCATAGAAAATTTGAAAACTTTCACAACCAGATATCAGATTGAGGTCAACCCTCTGAGTAGGTACTGAAATTCTTGGACCAGGGAGCTACAGGCAAGGGAAAGAGACTTGCCAGAAAACCAACTACGCCAATGTGCTAGTTGACACGGATAAAATCTACATTATTGCTTGTGCAATTTAATTTTTTGGAATCAACCCTCTAAGATTCTCAGGGACTTGGAAAGGGTAGAAGGGGGTGATGATATGTTTTGAAACAGGGATCAGTGAGTCATGGTTATAAGCAAAACACAGAAATGTAAACACAATCCTGTATGATGGGAAAATCACTTTCGCCTAAAAGCTTGGAGTCAATAACATCTAAGTCTACAAGAAAACAACTTACGAATTAGCATTCTTAGGATTATTTATAACATCATAAACGACTTTCCGTGTTCATATTTGCTGAAGCCTGGTGCCTTCATTTTACATTAGCCAAGAAGCTTCTATTGAATTAAGAAAACTGCAGATGGAACCCTGTTATGGATGAGTGCAGAATCACAGAACAGAAATGAGGTTGGTGGCATTACCTGTAAATAGGCATACAATGCACCAGAAGGTTGTTTCATTAATTATACACTTCGAATTTGATGGATCCTAGTGTCTTTATCTTACATTAGCCAAGAAGGTTTTATTGAATTGAGAAAACTACAGATGGATCCATCCCATCTATCAAGTTCAATATCACAAAATAGAAAGAGATTGTTGGTATTACTTATATTTGGGTATACGACGCCGTAGGATGAATAATTTTTCCATTAACTACACTCAATACTATGAATGTAATGTACTCAGAAGAACAAATCATGTGCCCACAGTTGCCCTAACTAGCTGTTTTCTAATCCTTTCAAACAAATATGCACGAGATAGGTTCAATTTCCCACATATTTTTGTTGAACTGTTTGCAGGTTGACGGGGAGTATACTCCCTAGAGGATTATGACTGTTATGTTGTGAGCAGATCCAATATGCAAATATCATCCTTATTCTAGACTGTTGCCAATCATATTCAGAAAACAATCATCTTCTGTTCCATTCTTCAGGGTTCATAGTAATGTTGATTCAAAACTACCATTGGTAAGAGTCAAAGTTTATATTACAAATGATCAACCATGCAACTAAATATTGAATTGAACAATCGTTACTGTCTAAATACTGGGTTAAACCCCTTGGCTCACTGTCAATTTCTTGTCTAACTGGGAAATTGTCAAATATTTGATCAGAAAAGATCAGCAAATGAGATCTCTGTTCAGCAGCTTGAAACTTTTTAAAGGACAGTTTTTAGTTGAAACAGTGAAAATACAAAATAAACCACTAACTGGAGCAATAGTAGGCAAGCAAGTAGCAAAGATATTGGCATTAGTAGCTTAAGTATAATATCATAGTCACCCTTCTAAAAGACTCAAGGGAACTCATGTTCTATCGAGAGACATTATATAGAGAGGTTATGGGAGCACAATATAGAAAATATGTTCTACTAGTTTGGTTCTTAGATTGGCTTCGATATTGAGAAGAATGTTCTCTAACAGGTGGAGCCAAGGCTCCAATATGCAATGGAAGAAACACATGCAGTGATTTGACTAATGTATTCAACAGTGTGCTTTCCTATACAAGAAATAGTGGACCTAAAGAATCCATGTGCTAGATGTTTGATATCATCAGGGGATAGATCATCTAAACATAAAGCAATGTGGACTTCTTAACTTCTCTTGGTGATGCCTATTGTCGCTTCTAATTGGCAGGACAGCTGTTCAGAAAAGCAGTAATGCTAGGACACTTCAAATATCACTTCTTTAGCGCCAGACACTTGGACACTTTGAGACCACTCCAGGATACTTCATGGGAGTATCAAGTGATCAAGATATCACCCTTCACACTTCAATCCTGACACTTCCCTATAAGAGATTTAAGGTCTCAATCACATCAATTAAATGTCAACATCAGTTTAATAACAGTATAAACCATTTTGTTATATTGATTTTTTAGTACATGTCTATACATGAACGATACATATAGTAGCACGCGCATCTACAATATATAGTGCATTCCCATGCCAGATTTTTAAAGCTTCCGAATCAGAACACTTTTGGCCATTTTGATGCTTGACACCTGTATCTAAGAAATAGTGCAGTGTATTGTTTTGCCAAGCTAAAACACTTCTGCAGTGATGAATTTTACAGCGGACAGCTTTCGTAAGTTATACAAGCAGCTCCATTATTAACTATAAAAAAATAATATAATTCAAGAAAGTTGTATGACCCTTTGACATGGTATTGGTAATGTTTAATCGCACTGATGTGTCCAATCACCCTTTTGGATCTCATTCTTAGTCAACATTTGAGATTGGAAGTGCAAGGAAATTGAAGACTCAACCCTATCGTGATTCTTGAAAGATCTGAAACTTCTTCCCAGACAAACTTGTAAACAGGTTGGAGTGAAGCAAGAAATAAAAGAAATGGCATGTTTTTCCTGGTTTAAAATCTTATCAATGTCGCTACTGGTCAATGATTTATGAACATTATTTTATGAGTTATTTACATATATAATGAAATATAAGGGAGTAGTGCAAAAGAGATTTGAATTATAAACATCTCTTCTTCCTTAAAGAGGCAGTTAGAAGCTCTTTTTACCAATGTTAAAGGCATACTTTCAAGAATTATCGAATAAACAAATGGTTCGTGAGCAGTTGGTATTCAGCTCCTTATTGGATTGGTTGTCGATCGTGGCTCACTCGATTAATAAACGAGCCAAACTCATACAAGGTCAGCTCGCTTGAGTTTGGCTCGTTTATACCCCTAATTGCAATTGATCAGTCTAACCACTGTGTGAGGTTATTCTAGATACATTTCCTAGAATAGTATATAGTTATTGCTGGACAGTAATTCAAATATGCATGCGGGTTGGACCAATTAATGACAACTTTCCTCTGAAGTAAATGGCAAAATCTCTTATTCGTGATTGACTTAATCATGGCAGGTTTAATCAGTTCCACGCATTGGGAGAATGACTTTGATTGTTGTGCACAGTAATTCCACATACATCATCAATTCTTTCTGAGAAAATAAAGGACCTTAGAAAGCATCACTTGTTGCTCTTAATTCTAATTACAAGAGCAAGTTGCATCAAATTCTTCATAACATGGCAGGTGTCTAGGCAAGAAGCAGGACAAATTCTAAAAGAATAATGATGTGAAACGGTGTTGCTTGTGAATCAGAAAACAGTTGAGAGAACAAGACTTCGTGGCGTTTCACCAACAAAACGATCTTGGGTAGGAAAATCGTTAAAACTAATATTAAGACAGATGGATTTTAACAAAATAACGCAACCACAGGGGTACCGTCCTATTCTCAAATATATTGATGCAACTACTGATGGTAAAAGCTTGTACGATCAATATTATGATCAGCAAATACAGAGCAAACAGAGTCTCACAGCTGACAATTTAGTGGCATCACATATAATCGATAAAAATAGTAGATACGGATATCAAACCCACAAATAAGTAGGCCATATAAGAAAAGTTACATACCGAGGATCATAAAGACCTCAGTGACCTGTAAAGGATGCCGGTGCGTAGGTCCCGTTGTCATGATCGTAACACCTCAAAAACACCTGAAACGGACACTGGATATGAGAGTTGTGGTCTGATAGCCAACTCAATAGTGTTAATGGGTCTGCCTTCTGTTTCTAAACCCAATAGTCATTGTAGCAGTGGGTCGGGTTAAAGTTGAATACGAATTGATTTGTTCTTCTCTTCTTATTTGTTTCTGTTGCAGGCGATGAATCAGAACTCCATGGCAACGCTTGCAGGTGGAACTCAAGACAATCGGGTGAGGGTCACGATCTGACTCGAGCGGCGACGATGTAACGGCACGGTCGGCGACGGCGAGGCCAGGTCGGAGACTTCTTAGCGACAATGGAAGAGAGGAATAGAGGCGCTGCGGCACTTGGTAGAGCCCGGCGTTGGGGTCGTCGCCACGATGCGACGAGACGAAAAGCTCAGCAATTGCTGATGTCGGGGTTGTGTCGGTGATGGCGCCACTAGAAGGAAAAGGAGGGGAGATAGGAGCTTGGGTCGCAGGCGGCACCGCCGGAGGGAGAGGAAGCCAGTTGCGGGATGTTATCGCGCGAGAGCGAGGGAAGGAGAGAAACGAAGATGGAGATGGTGTTGATGGGTTTTGTTGCGTGAGAGGAGAGGTGAAGACGAAGATGCAGGTTGGGGTTGGTGTTGGAGATGGAGAGAGAAAGTAGAGGAGAGTAGAATTGATGGGGTTTGGAGTTCAGTTGCTTGGTTGTGGGGAAAAGAGAGGAAGAAGGAGATGAGTTTGTTGGCGGCGGCTATTGCGTTTGCGTGGGTGAGAGGAGGAAAGATAGAGAGATAGGATTAGGGTTTATTTATGGAAAATTAAGAATTAATCCTAACATTATGAGATAAAACAAATCTCACACAAATATTTTTAATCAAAATTTCTTCATTATTCAAAATAAAAATACTTGTCCTGTATTTATAGGCCTTACAAGCTTTGAGTTCTCAAACCACAGTCGATGTGATACTAAAATTAAAAGAAAATACTACTAATAAAAACCAAAAAAGAAAAGAAAATACATGAAAATTCTTGAATTGCTCGAATCAAACTTGAGTTGCGCAACTTCGTCTTCTTCGGTTCACGCGTCAAGACTGGATGCCTGCATCATTCTCCCGGGGTGGGAGAAGACTCAACCCCGTCGAGTCAGGTGGAATAGTGTTCCCCTGCTGTACTAGATTAATTCGCTGCAAATCACCTCGATCTAGCTGTGAATCAACAATCGGTGTTTTTCTTTTACAGCGGTCCAAATACTTGTGAGTTCCACCAACTGTGGTGGTGACAGTCTCATCCTCTAAAACTTTATCAACCTTCTTTGTTATAATGGGATGAGTATCTCAGAAAATGACTTAGGGGAAGGCTTAACAGCCAATGAGCTACAATCAGAACCCTTGTAATCCACTAGATCATTAACATTAAAAGTACAACTAATGCCATAATCTCTAAGAACATCTATAACATAAGTACTGCAATTCAGTTTATTCAAAATCTTGAAAGGTCCAGCACTGCGGACATGCAACATTTTAACAGTTCCCAAGGAAACTATTTTGGATAAATCCAAACTATCACATAATCGCCTACATTAAAAATTTTAAATATTTTTCTACTGCCTGTTTGTAAAATAGGCTTCACATTACCTCTGTTTATTTCCATCACTGATGTCTTTGTGTAGTTTGTGCACGTGTTTGTGTGATGCAAAATGCGGATGCAGACTCGAATGCGTTGTAGTGAGATGGTGTCAGCAGTAAGAGAGGAAGCGATTTGCGGACAGGGTATGCATGACTAGTGAAAGATAGGGAGTGAGCAATAGCAATAAGAGGTGAAAATATGGAATTGACAGCAAAGCCAAAGTGGATGTCTGCTTGGGCTGTCCAGTCTTGGGTCTCAAGGGTAGTAACTTAATCTGCTTACCCTCATGCTCAAATTGATACATGTTGGATCGACCGTAAATGGTGATATTTTTCTCGAACAACCATGGTCTACCTAATATAACTTGATCTACATTCATGGTGATCACATCACATCAATATTGTCTTTGTAATGATTGAAATTGATTGGAGCAAGACATTGTTGTTTGACCTCAAGTATCGTGAAGTCAATCCATGACACTTTGAATGGGTGGGGTGGGGTACAACCTCTAATCCAAGATGTTCGTACAACCTAGATGTTGCATTGATACAACTTTCATTGTCCACAATTACCTTACAATTCTTCTCCAATTTTGGCGAACGCATGAAAAGTGACAGTTTTTCTCCAATCATCCTTTTCAGCTGGTTGTGAGGGGACACATCTAACAGCAGACAAATGAGTTATGGTGTTTGATTAGTACAATTGAGACCAACATCATCACTTGTATGCTCTTCGTCAGTTTCTTCTTCTCCCTTAAAGATGTGCACATCAGAGTCTGGTTCAGTAGCTTCGTTGGGTGTTTCATCTATTATAGTGATCCTGATGAGACTAAAGCAACTGGCAGCTAAGTGTCTATAACATTGGCATTTGTAGCACTTGGTTGTGAAACTAACTTTGAGAAATTCGAGGCTCTTATTTTTATTGTCCCATTCAAGACTCTTGCCCTTAATGTCATTCCTATGTGGAAGGGATTGGGTACCAGACCTATTGGGTTGGGGAGATGAGGAATGTCTAGACATGAGGCTCTATAATCATGACTCTTGAAGGTGTGGTTGGTTCTAGCAGAATCTAGATCTTGAACTAACGTATACGCTGCCTCTAACTCGTTGACTCCTCTAGCTAATAGTTTAGTTCATAGGTGATCCCTAAGGCCGACTCTGAATGTAGAAAAAATCTGAGCTTCCCCTTCTTTATGGAGGGTACTGCATCTAATGAGGAATTTATCAAATTTCTCGACATACTCATTTGCAGATTTGTTGTCTTGAGTGTGTTGGTGCCAATTGTCAATGAGACGAGCACTAAACGATGACGGTATATACTTTGTTTCTAGCTCTTCTTTCATCATATCCCATTTGTCAATCGGTGGTCGACCCCGGACGCACGCCTGTTTTCTAAGTTGGTTCAGTATTGACTAGCTTGGCCAGACAATTTTATTGCCGCGTACTTAACTTTTCTAGACTCAGTGAGTTTGTATTATGTGAAGTACTTATCTAGTTGGAGTGTCCAGTCTATGAAAAATTATGGGTCGTGACGTCCATCAAAGTTGGGGACATCAATCTTGATGCTTTTCAGATATTAAGCATAGAGATTAGATGGGTTATCAGTGTTGTTACGTGTTTCTCGGTGGGGTTTAATCACATGTTGGTGACTCAGGTAGTTCACGTGTGGCTTCTACTTTGGTCAGCCTCTTTTCAAATGTTTTAAAGGTATCTAACTTGACATTTATCTCGGCAAACATTATTGCAATCTGCTAGGAATCCATTAGGGTGGTGTGAGATTCGCTACTCTTCTAACAGATATGGGAGACCATTATGGGTGGGCATGCACTACAAAAAACCTAAATGAAGATGAAGAGAAGCAAATCTAAACTAGATGAATTTTTTTTAATGCAATAAAGCAGTAAAATTTCCTAAGAAGTGCCTACGTGATGCAGATCCTATCCTAACCATGCTCTGATACCAAAATGATGTGAAACGGTGTTGCGTGTGAATCAGAAAATAGTGATAGAACAAAACTTCACCGTGTTTCACCAACAAAACGATCTTGGGTATGAAAATCATTAAAACTGATATTGAGACAGATGGATTTTAATAAAATGACGCAATCACAGGGGTACCGCCATATTCTCAGATATACTGATCATCAGTTACGATGCTAAAAGCTTGTACGATCAATCTTATGATCAGCAAATACAGGACAAACAGTCTCACAGGCTCACAATTTAGTGATAGCAGATATAATCGATAAAATAGTAGAGATGGATATCAAACCCACAAATAAGTAGGACGTGTAAGAAAAGTTACCTACTGAGGATCACAGAGACCTCAGTGACATGTAGAGGATGTCGAGGATGTCGGTGCGTAGGTCCCGTTGTCACGATCGTAACGCGTCGAAAAACACCTGAAATGGACATCAAATGTGAGAGCTAAGGTCTGACAACCAACTCAATAGTGTTAATGGGTTTGTCTTCTGTTTCTGACCCAATAGTCACTGTAGCTACGGGTTGGGTTAAAGTTGAACCTAAATTGATTTGTTCCTCTTCCTCTTCTTATTTGTTTCTGTTGTAGGCAATGAATCAGAACTCCATGGCAACGCTTACAGGTGGAACTCGAGACTATCGGGTGAAGGTCACGGTCTGACTCGACGAAGGCACTGCACGGTCAGCGACAGCGAGGCCAAGTCAGAGACTTCTCGACGACGATGGAAGAGGGATGGAGGCACTGCGACACTTGGTGGAGCTCGGCGTTGGGGTCGTCGCCGCGATGCGACGAGAAGAGGAGCTTAGTAGTTGTCGATGTCGGGGTTTTCTATCGGCGGTGGCGCCACTGGAAGGGAGAGGAGAGAGAGCTTAGGTCGCGGGCGGCACGGCCGGAAGGAGAGGAAGTTGGTGGTGGGAGATTGTCGCGAGAGAGAGAGAGAGAGAGAGAGAGAGAGAGAGAGAGATGGTGCTGATGGGGTTGTTGCGTCAGAGGAGAGGTCAAGACGAAGATGCAGGTTGAGGTTGGCGTTGGAGATGGAGAAAGAAAGTAAAAGAGAGTAGAATTGATGGATTTGGAGTTCAGTTGCTTGGTTGTGGGAAAAGAGAGGAAGAAGGAGATGGGTGTGTTGGCGGCGGCTATTGCATGGGGGAGAGGAAAGATAAAAAGATAGGGAAGGGTTAATATTATGAGATAAAACAAATCTCACACAAATATTTTTAATCAAAATTTCTTCATTATTTAAAATAAAAATACTTGGCCTTTATTTATAAGCCTTACAAGCTTTGAGTTCGTGGTACTAAAATTAAAAGAAAATACAACTACCAATAAAAACCAAAAAATAAAAAGAAAATACATGAAAATCCTTGAATTGCTCGAATCAAACTTGATTGCGCGACTTCGTCTTCTTCGATTCATGCGTCATAGCGGATGCCCGCATCAAATTATGTGTTATAAGTTTTTCCACACTCTCAAGGAAGAAGTCTGGTTTTTGTAAACCTTTAACTCAATATCAACTTGTTTGTTAAAAAAGATACTACCACAAAGAAATCTGTAGTAATTCTCCCTATGCAACATCACATATAGAAAAATATCATGAAGAAAACCACGGGATATTATTGTTTAACACAAGCTACAGTTCTGGCATCTTGCAAAACAGTAGAGATATATATTCTAGAGAATGTAAGTAAATAATAAACTGATAGCACAGATATATATACCTGCTCTGAGCTGATATATAACTTGGGGCCCATCAGGCTAAACTGAAGAAAAGGGCATACAGGTTCCTTTCTCTGGTGTCCAGGTAAATTAGTTTGTTCTGGAGCCCAAACACGCTGAATTTGGAAGTCCAAGAAATATTGCAGTTCCTCAATGGGAGGCTTGTCTGCAAATAGCAGAAATATTAAAGGGTGTCATTCAATCTCTCTTTAAGTACTGTTTATTTTGACGAATTTGTAACGAAATAACTTGAAGAAGAAAAAGATGCAATCAAACAAGAAAATTAATCTTAGAAATTAGGGTCCCAATATATCATCCAACAACATTAAGGACAATTATACAGAGTCAAATCAATTAAAAGTTATGAATTGGAGCGTAAGGATATAAGTGATGTGTTACAACAATGTATAGTTGGACATTCTAGAATCAATACAAGGGGGAGGAGAGGTGATAGCCAAATGTGAACATACATGAACAAGTATTTATTAGTCCATAGATCTCTCTTGTTTATTTATTCTCTTTTCTTTTTGTAGGTTATTTAATATATACATGTATCTGTCTGGTACCTGACCAAGATAAAAGTTGTTTGAGTTCAAACTTCAAACTAATTATTTACATTTGTACCATGACACATGGTATTTCATAGGTTTAAAGCAGCTTAAGGTCAAAGCATACTAGGACAGACACCCGGCATGTAAGAGCAATATAGAACACTAACAGATGGTATTCCTTGGAAGGATCTCAATGTCTGCCTCTGTACTATGCCCTCACTAAACTGATGGTATTTCTTAATCAATCAACCCATTTTGACAAATCAAATCTATGTGAGAATTCATAATTGAACACAAGTGTCCAGGTTAGTCCATCAACACACAAAAGCAGATGTGTCAAAAGCTACTATGAGGATGATCCGGTCATGTCAACTTGGAAAACCTCATAAGATTGTCTATTTGCTTATTCTCTCATTGCATTAAGGCAGACGAAAAGAAAAGCACAAGTGGAACCAGTTTCTCACCGATCTATATGTTTGTTAGATCATTATGCTCTGAACTACGCTATTAATGTTGAAACTTGAGAAAAGAAAGACAACCCATTTTAAATCCTTAAATCCAAAAGCACGAGGCCTGAGGAAAGGTATTGTTTATCGCTACTCAAAACCATGAAGCATTCTGCATAAATTCTTAAACATTAATCATGGCATTGATCACATTATCATAGTAGTAAAAGCAGTAACAATTGTAGAAGTTGATAAAAGAATGTTGAGCCACTTATTCCAAAACATAAAAGCACGAAATAGTGGAAGAGCACTGTTTTGCTAATCAAGACCACAAAGCAAAGAGCATGGCTTCTTTGTCCCAAACAATGACATTGATATTTCATGATAACAATATTAGGAATAACAACAATAACAACAACATTTATCTTGTTGAAGGTGACACACAACTTTCATTAACTAGTGATGTCGGAGGGCAGGGCAACAAACAGCATGAGTTTAGATTGACTTCCAATTGGATTCTTGAAGGGACAAGGATTTCTGAAGGCTTCTTTAATTAAAAAACCTAAAAAAATTCTTTTAGTTTATTTTCATTTTATTCTCTTAGAATTAGAATTAGTTTTCCTAAATAGAGTAGGACTCTTTTAATTTTTTTTGTTCTTTTAAAAATAGATTATAGTTTCATAGTAGGAGTAGTATTCTTCTTGTAAGCCTATAAAAGGTCATTGTATCCTTTGTTTTTGTAATCAACTTTTATTCAACTTTTGATTATCAATTAAATTCAGTTTTTCTTCTTACTCGTGATTCGAATTGCTACCCTTTGCTCGTGGATTCGAGTAAATTGCTCGTGGATTCAAGTGATGTGCTTGTGGATTCGAGTACGTTTTCCACCTGAAAGCTCTTTCAGGGTTCGTTGGCGCTAGAACGAGATCTAGTCGGCGTTGTTCACTTCCGCATCCCGCGTCAATTGGTATCAAATAACGGCAACTTTCCAATGGTGGCAGAAGATGATGGATTGCGAAGCCTTTCCACAAGGATGGGCGTTGTTTCAGGGGATGTCCGCACTATAAACTCAACTTTAGGCAACGTCGTCCATAAGCTCGAGAGATTATCCCTCAAGATCGATGACCAAAGTCTAGCCGATGGTACGGACCGACGCGGATGGGATCATCCATCAACTAATCTTCCTCCACCACCTCTACCCTTGCATCCACCACAGCAACCACTACCATATCATCCATCAACTAATTTCCCTCAACCACCACTACTATACACCTTTATAACCAGCAACGAGTCTGCAACTTGTGTTGATTGCAGTACAACAAAAAGACCCCCGATACTACACAGCGACATTAAATCTTCTACTCAAGGTGTTTGGTCAAGAACGAGGTATGCAACCTCATCATTGACAACAGAAGCTGTGAAAACACCGTTTCCGGTGCATTGGTGGACTACTTTAAGCTAGAGACGGAACCACACCCTCACCCTTACATTATTGGGTGGATCAAAAAAGGTCCCTCCATCAACATAACAGATCTATGTTATATTCTTATTTCAGTTGGCAAAATTATCAGGATGTTGTTGCCTGTGATGTGGTTGACATGGACGCATGTCATATTCTTTTGGGGAGACCAAGGCATCATGATGTTAACACTACCCACAGAAGTAAAGAGAACATCTATATGTTCAACTGAAAGGGTAGAAGAATTGCCATGAGATCAATTCCACCATCCCAAAGGAATTAAAAGAAACAAAGCAGAGATCTGCTTTAGTGGTCAAAGAAGTTGCTCCATCTACTGAAGTTTCAGAAGGTGGAATCATTATTGGAAGAGTCCAAAGGAGTTGTTCATAACGAGCTATAAGAAAGATTACCGCCTCTGAGAGGTATACATCATATAGATCTTATTCCTAGAGCCAGTTTACCGAATCTTCCACATTACCGGATGAATCCCAAAAAGAGTAAGAGTTCTAAAGGAAGAGGTTGTTTCCTCCACTGAAATTTCCGAGAAGATGAAGTTGGAACATGTGGGAGAGCATAAACCACTTTGACAACATAGTACATCTATTCTTCATGATTTTGAAGATCCTTTCATGCAAAAGGAGAATGCTCGAGATGCAAGCTTTCAATTTTTCAAGTTCACGTCACCTACTATTAGCACATGAGCGCGACAAAAGCATGATCCATCATTGACCTACAACTATAAGAAGATGTACGACTTGTCGAGTTACAAGTGGAAAAGATTCAGATTTTCTAAGCTGGTGTCATTTATTCCATGTAACACGACTATAGGTGCTCTACACGATGTGCCAAGTTCTATCGTCAATTACACTTTGAAAGCTCTTCGAGGCATATCAAGATTTTGGGATCACACTTTTTCTCGGGCAGAGTTTGCTAAATATGGCATCATTCATGGTTCGATTAGAACTCAAGGGCGAGTTCTTTTGAAGAGGGAGGGACTGATGTAGGATAGCAGGGCAACAAACAGTAAGATTTTCAGTTTAGGTTCCTGAAGGGACAAGAAATTCTGAAGGCTTCTTTAATTAGGAAACCTAAAAAAATTCTTTTAGTTTATTTTTATTTTATTCTCTTAGAAATAGAATTAGTTTTCCTAAATGAATTAGGACTCTTTTAATTCTTTTTGTTTTCTTTTAGGTTTAGATTATAGTTTTCTAGTAGTAATATTCTTCTTGTAAGCCTATAAAAAGGCTATTGTATCCTTTGTTTTTGTAATCAACTTTTATTCAACTTTTGATTGTCAATTAAATTCAATTTTCCCTCTTGCTCGTGAATTCGAGTTGCTACCCTTTGCTCGTGGATTCGAGTAAATTGCTCGTGGATTCGAGTGTGGTGCTCGTGAATTCGAGTACGTTTTCCACCTGAAAGCTCTTTCAGGTTTCATTGGCGCTAGAACGAGATCTAACCGGCATTGTTCGCTTCTGCATCCCGCATCAACTAGTTGCCACACGTAACAAATATGTTAAGAAAAGTTATAAAATCAGAGCACACCTTCTTAGATTGAAGACATATCAACCATGGTTTGAAATATCACTCAATACCGATTCATGTACAACCAATACCGATAAGGCCGATATAACCGATAAGATACGAATATTGCCCATATGGCAGATGAAACAGCTATTTATTGCCGATAATGCTGATTTTAATACCAAAAACCTACAGCCGATACTCAGCAAGATTTCAAACCTTTACATCAAGGTTGTATTGAAGTGACCATCAAATATTACTTAGTAAATATAATGTGATAAAAAAGCAATTAGTTTTCTTTTTCACTGTTTCAACAAAGGTGAACCACAATAGTGAAAAAAAAAAACGACATACTCTACACTTCTTTCATCTTGTAAATTGAAATGTTACTTTCTCAGCGACACATTATGGACGGGCTATATTTGTTTATGGCGATCATGCCGTGACTTCTTGTGGAATTTAACTTCAAATGAAAAGAAGATAAAATGTGTCTAAGAGCAATAAAGGGTTCAAACAAATCTTACAATCCAAATACAGATCAACAGCACGAGCTAGATACCGAATTCCAGGTAGTCCCTCCAGAAGAGAAACTATAGGGATAAAGGTCATGTTAATGACATCAGGTGCTGAAGGCACAGTAATCTCCCACTCAGCATGATTTTGAACAAGATCATCACCACCTCTCCTTCTAAAGATAACTGTAACATCCTGCAACAAAAGCATAATCATCAAACTACTCAAGAAAATAACTTCTGCTAAATAATTTATTACACATTTCCTAATAGGAAGTTGGTTTGTTTTTATATGTTCCTAGTTCAAACCACAGAAACAGGCAGAACATAACACATGTATGAATATGACTCTGCATGTGCACTAGCACACATCCTCAAATAGCAGATATGGTTGTAAAATCCAGAAAAAGGCTATTCCTAATTATATTTTAATAACTTTACACCAGAAAACATAAAGTTCAGTTTCCTATATCCCTTGCATATGGAAATCTTCTGTATCATTTTCCTTCGTTCTATGATAGCTAGAATCATAAACCATGATTAACAGCCTCCGGAGACTGGCTTTGATGAAACCTTCTTGGTATAGATGTGATTGAACTTTAGTATACACTTGCCTCCTTCCCGCTCAGTTGTGGAACACTAGATATCTGTGAGCGTCCATCGCGGTTGTTAAGAAGTAATGCATCTGCAAACTGTGGATTTCAAGACATATCAGCGCAATATATCTAGGTAATGAAACATCTTTTAAATTATGGCCTACAGTGGGCATCATGGATAGCAGAAATACTTTAGCCTTCAAGGAAACTAGCCTTGCCTTTTTATATTCTTAAAGCAGTGGTTACCTGATTTTTGAAGTCTGAAAATCTATGGTCCCCAATTTCTTTGACATACTTTTCAATGTCTGATGCTGATAAAAGAGATGAATGATGCTGCTTGATATAAACTTCGTCTCTCCCACCAATTGTCACAGAAGTAATGATATGAGTACCAAAGTTCTCGATAAAGCTGAAAAAAGGGAGGGAATGCATGAAAAGGAAGTGGTGGCAGAAGAAGAATGAAGAAGAGAAGAAAAAAGAATGTGTTTTCTTTTATTTGAAATCTAGGATGGGATACCCCAAATCAGCAATGTTGAGGTGCATAGCAGAACTCATTTCGGATACAGAAACAAGCTTGAAGTTTTAAAAAATGGGACTCAAAAAGAAGGTAAGCCATCACTATAACTTTAATAGCATAGCAAATCTATCACACTACAAACCTAGCCAAGGATGGAGGGTCCCAACTACGTGGAACAGCTTTCTTGACATCTTCTCTTAAAACTAATTCAGGGGCTGTCAGCTTAACTTTAAATAGTGGGATGAAATATCCATCCATTGCGAGGGCTTTGGTTGCTGTTGCATCAACTTTCCATGACCCAGTTAAACTGAACATGGAGTTGAAGCTTCCGAGAGGTACAGTCTCAGACAGACCTGACTTCTTATTGAAATGTTCAGCCATCTGGAAAAAAAAGATTAAAAAAGCACTAATTAGGCTCAAAGATTGTTGCTCTAGATCACATGGGAAAGGCAGTATGCTGCATGAATCATGTAACAGAAACCAATATCCTCACTCACATCCGAAGCTTTCATGTAATTGTAAATCATAACAGGAAAATAATGTACGACAGCATAGCAGTAATCAGTAGTATATTTCATGATTAGCATGCAAAAGTTAATGGTATCTCCCATTGTGTACATAATCCTAGCGCGGAAAGTAAATGGCAGTTTAACTGTTATCTTCCCCATCATCATGAAGATTAACTAGAGAGAAAATCAATACATACTAGCACCAGACCATATTAATACAGGAAGTTTTCAGTCAATCAGATGAAATAACAAAGGAATGAATTCTACAATGATGCTTCCTTTATTATTTTTATCCATATTATTGTGCAATTGGATCTTTTGTTGAACATGTAAGGAGTTAATTACCAATGAAGCTCGATTCTTTTAGGTTGCCGTTGTAGGTAGTCAGTATTGTAACTCTCTTAGGATGACTTTCAACATACATCCTACTAATTGGCAGGCAATTCGAACTGCTTTCAGTTAGTGTTGTTGGATTTTTATTGGATTTATTCACCAAAGAGTTCTATATGAGTTAAATCTCTCTCGGGCAAATTTCACTAACACCCACCCCCCACTTAAAAAAAACAAAAACAACCATCACCACCACCAACCGTGTTTTGGGGGTTTCTCAGATTAACTCCCCATTCAATTTTCTCTCTCACAAAGCCTTGCTCAAGCGTGACTAAGCTAACGTTGTTAACGGAAATTTAAAAAAAAAAAAAAAAGACAAGTTTACCCTACTATATTGTGGGTGATTGGGTTAGAATTCATACTTACGGGTTAATTACAAAACCCAATAAGAGATGGGTTTAAACCCTTACTCTTCTTCTCTATCCGCACCCGCATCTACCTAATCCATCATCAAACCTACCTCTAACCCATGAACCCATTGTCTAACCCGGTCTCTAGCCCAATCATAAATGGGTTTATACTTTTTCTTCTTCCCTACCCACATCTTCCGAACCTATGAACCCATCATCAATCCCTACATCTATCCCTACCTCTATCATATAAACCCATCATCAAACCCTACCTCTAACCCATGAACCCGTCATTAAACCCTACCTCTAACTTGTAAACTCATCATCTTTCCATTGGATTCTCATTTATTTCCACTTTAAAACAGAAAAAAATCCATTCCGTTTCCTTTTCTGTGGACGTCCAAATATCAAAACTATGGTTAGAAGAATTGGTCCATTCGTATCGGAATCGGCAGGCACTGAGATGGAATCGGTGTTTCAGGATCAAAATCGGTCGAAATCAGAATGGAATCGGCCAGAATCGGCTGATTCCATTCCAATTCCGACTGATTCCAAGACCACTATTGTCAAATTGTAGCAAATTCAGCAGTATCTCTGTGATTCTGCAGCGTAAAAATTGCCAGCGACTCCACACTATTGGATTCTAACGGTTTCTTAATCTCTCACCACAAATCAGTGGTGTCAAATCTTATTTCACTTTCAGTGTCTCATGGGTACAATAATTATTCCCGAGCCTGAGAGAATCCTATGTTTACTCTTACTAAAGATTATAAATACTCCTCTCTTGCCAACAATCCTCAAAATACAGAAATTTGAGGGGAAAATGAAACTCGTAACTAACCAGAGAAATAACTTGTTAGATTAATTGATTTTTAAAACTTGATTTATTAGAAAAATGGTTAAAATGTGTAATATTTGTTGACTTCGATATAAGTAATTAATTTATTTAAGAAATACTAGAAAATGGTTAAACATGATTGTCATGTATATAATTGAGTTTGTTAGATTAATTATACATTAGTCTGTTAGATTAATTATTTAAAATTACTTTGTTAGAAAAATCATTACAAATTGGTTGTCATCAATATAATTAACTATTTTTTAAGAAATGTTAAAAAATGGTTGTCATAAATATAATTAAACAAAATATAATTAGTTTGTTACATTAATTGTATTGTAATATCTTTGTAAATACCTTATTAATTTATGTCTTTGCACCAACTACTTTGTATTGTAATGTTTTGTCCAAATGTGACTTAAATTTCATCAATTATTCTAAAAATATATATCAAAATGCGAACGATTTTTAAAATATTTTTAATGTTTTAAAACTTTTTTTTACCGATACCACCGAGACGAAATGGCCGATATGATCGATTCTGATACTTGAAACGGCCGGCTGTTTCTGATTTTGAGATCTTGAACCATGGTCAAAACCCTAATTATGTTGGGTTTACTTTCATTGACTTGAAAACCTAGAGAGATGAGTTACGGTTGATTTGAAAAGGGTTTGGAAATTTATATTATGGGCTTTGGATTTTGGTGAGAAGTGAGAAAAATGAGAGGAAAAATTTGTGTTTTGAATCCCCAATTTGATTTAGATTTTAAAATATGAGAAAGAAGAAAATGCAATTTAAAAGATGGGTTAATGTATATTTTTGGGGTTAGAATTAAGGTTAGAATTAGGGTTGGGAGGTTGAAAGAGGAAGATGCGGGTGAAGTAGATGAAAAAAAAACAGGTATGGACCTGTTAGGGCTTCATTAGTTAAGTTCAAATCAAAAATCAACATGCTAATTGGCTTTAGAGGGTGTATTTTGATAAATAAAAAAATACTTATCGGAGTCACCAACGTCTAAAACAAACGGAAGGAGTGTACTTGAGAAAATCAAAAATACATTTGGGGCTTTTCTGAAAATGAAACAAAATGGGAGCTAATCTGAGAAACCCCCAAAACACAAGAGGTTTAGTGAAATTTACCCATCTCTCTTTGTATTGCTAAGGTAAGAGCTAACTTCTCACAATGAATATGTGAGTAAAACTAGAGCTCACACAAAATCTAGACCCTCATAAAACTTCACCACTCTTATAGGTTTACCCTATGCTGAAACCCGCTCGTTTCGCAAGGCCAGTCAAAGCATGATCATTTATACGATGAAGTTGTACTTGTGTCAGACACCAACACTTGTTGGACACTTCTCAGACACTCTCTGAGCATGTTGATTATATACCATATTTTATAGTTTAGGATAGTTTTCAAACACTTTTCCGACATGTGTCCTACATTTTACATCCAGTTTTATGTTCTTGTTACATGTTTGAGATATTCATTTAGCTTATACACACACACGCACGCACACACATGTAAAGATAGACTTGTGTCAGTCCGAAAGGATTCAAGGTCGAATCTCCCACTCAAATACAATCCTACGACATCCGAATGCAAGATCCACTACGTTGAAGTTGATCTACATTATTTCAAGTAACTAAAAATAAAAATTCATGTATTCTGAATACTTTTTGTCCATCCATCAAGAAGGCACAAAATGGACGGCCAAAATAGTGAGTTGGTTAGTTTAACTGTGTAAAATATTTGAAATCTAATAAAAATTGGTTTGTGAGGGTTTTTAAGTGTTTAGATCATGATGAAATGGTCGGATCGAGAATTTGTATGTCTAAAGACTTAGATCTAAGAAATATGCTATTTTTGACCATCCATTTTGCGCCTACTTGATGGATGAGCAAAAAGTATTCAAAATCCATGATTTTTGATTTTTAATTACTTAAAATAATGTAAATCAACATCAACGGAGTGAATCTTGCATTTGGATGTCGTAGGGTTGCATTTGAGTGGGAAGAATTCGACCTCGAATCCTTCCGGAATGACAAAAGGCTCTCTCCCTCCCTCTCTCTGTGTATATTAATAGATATAGTGGGAAAATGTGGCACGACATTGATTGTAAGAAGCTGTCGTAAGGTTAAATATCTCTCAATATAAGAAGTATAATACCTTGAGCTACATTATATAAAGTTGTAAAGACAAAAGCCTATTCCTCACGCGAAGTCATAAAGAGTTATGATAAGTTAATTTTTAGAAACTACGTTATCATCCAATGTTATTGTATTATTAGATGTCTGGACTTTCGAATACACAGACGCTTTTTATGTATATATTTTGTACGCACTTCATCCTGTTATTTCTATATGTTCTTTATATTTCGAGTATCATTTCCTTTTGCCACCATGTCCTACATTTTAAGGAGTTGTCGTGTCGAATGTCCGTGTGTGGTACTTGTGTCTCATGTCCATGCTTCTTAGCATAGCCGATGGTGTATTAGGCCTTCAAATTCAATAAGATGAGCAGTATCATATGGGGAATTAATCCACAAAGATTATTATCAAGCAATGGTTCTTTTCCTAAATATTAGGAGAAACTGAGAACAATATCAACAAAGAAATTTTGGTAACGAAGCATTAGACAGGCTTTAAAATCTCAAACAAAATACAAATCGCAAAAGAAGGCTCCTGGTGCTCAATGTTGTCAATTAAAGAAGGAAACATGTGAACCCTGTCCACGTGAAGGAAAGATCCCCCAAAACATTCCCGAAAAGGAGGCATAGCCAAGCAAAACCAGGAAAGAAAGAGAATAAGATTCAAACTTGTGGACCTCCTAATATTTAATATACCGACCTGAGAAATCAAACGAAGGTTACGGACCATTCATCTATTGCTTGGAAAAACTAAGATAGTAGCAATTTTCTATCTGAAATCTCATCCTAAACAAAAGGAACAACCTACTTCAAACTGAGTGTCACAACACACCCTCAAACAAAATATCACCAGACCTTCTTGGACTAAATTCAGGCAAGATTTAACAAACAAAAAGTAAATCCATGAGAGTATCTTTGTAATAGGCGTCTATCTATATTGGGGAATTTGCTTCTGAAAGATCCCGCCTAGGTTCCCCACCCAAATTAAAAGATAACGTTACCCAAGCTAAATGGCAAGAGTTCTTCCTTTTACTTGACTAACATAGGTGATCACAGATCTAGACAACAAAGGGCAGTTGTTGAATGCAACAATGTTACCTTGCCAGCTGATCAAAGATCCAGATTTAGTTTATCAAGACATACAACTCCCTCTTTTTTTTGGGGGGGGGGGGGGGGGGGGGGGGGGTGTGTACAACATTGTCATCTCTAGTACAAGACTTGTAAGTTAATGCAAGCCAAGGCAAAGAATGTTGGAACATGTCTTGCGTTCAACCCAAGAACACTTTGAGAAATAGCCATTCATCTTCGAAGAAGTTTCATGGATGAGAGATCGACGAGAATAAAAAAAACTAGCTCAAATCCATGTCGTTTTATCATATTTATGCTTAGATGGATCAACCAATGGCTCAACGACACTTCCCAATCCTTTTGATCCAAATCAAGATAGTAAGTACAAATGGTTGCAGTTGGAGTGTAACTAATCAGGGTAATCAACTGATGTTATCAATCCAAATTTGTTAAGGAAATGAATTTTGAAGATATGAGTTAATCTTTTTAACATATTTGGATGGTTATCTAGAGATGTAGTTTCCCAATCAAGCTGGGAATGTTGGGATTACATGTATCTTATATCTTGAGTTATGTGGAGTGCATGGAAGGCCCCGAGGGGCTTTGACATGCCCATGGATCTTCACTGTATTATGGCATATTGATCTCTCATCGCCCATAGAAGGAGGACCTTCATTGAATCTATGGAAGGAACTCACTTGAAGATGTAACTTCGTCAAATCCTTGGGCGTTTCCTTCCATTAGTTTAGTCGTTAGAATTCCAATGTTAAGTGATAGATTGGACTAGTGACGAAATTATTTATTTTAATAAACATATAAAAGGTAATTTATATGTATCATGGAGAAAGTCTTTGTATTAGGAGAAGGAGGTTCCATTAGCCTCTTTGTTTTGTAAACCCTCTATCTAGTGAAGTTTTCATGGTTACCTTCATTTGTTGATGTAGGCTGAATTTGGTTATATGTTTCCTTCTACTTTATCCATTTTCTCCAATGTTACTCTCTCACAATCTCTATGTGCAACTACATGATCTTCTTCAATTAATTGGCTTCACTCTATTTTATGTATCTCTAAGAAACGATAATAGAGGCTAAACTTTTTCCCTTAAGGTTGATTGTTGCCAATCATGAGGTTGGCAA
This sequence comes from Agave tequilana, assembly GCA_038442645.1. Lineage (NCBI taxonomy): Eukaryota > Viridiplantae > Streptophyta > Magnoliopsida > Asparagales > Asparagaceae > Agave > Agave tequilana. Next base: position 46,901 of record JAVJIF010005114.1, read on the forward strand.
TTACATTGTTTCAAGTGTAGAAATCTGGTTAGCAATGACACACTGGTGTATACCATGCAATATCTACATGCATAAGAGAGTTAATGGGATGAAAATAGTTTGCCTTGTTGACCCCTGCAAATAAACATAAGAGACTTATGGGCTCGCATCTCCTTTGCTAGATGGAAGAAACTGTTTGGGCTCGACCAGGTACAACCCAATACGAAATTTGTTAGAACTAGTTTCTTGCATCCAATTGAGTAGGACGGGGTTATATCCGGTTAAGGTGAATTGATGAGCATGGTTAAAAAAATAAGGATTAGAATAAGTATTACGTGGAGTAAGTAGGCAACTGGATATATAATTAAATAAGTTCGAACCCAAGACTTTATATATAAGGGGGTTTACCCTCTTAGGTAATTGGGTTTCAGTCCTATTATTGGCCAGTCTATATCAGCAAATATCTCCTCTTTTGAGCCTTAGTCGACTTCCTCACAGTTCCTCCTCAAAAATACTAGTTATGACAAATTCTTATAAAACTATAATATACCAAACACCTTTCTAGCACACAACCAATACATGACTATTCACTAATCTACACACTTTAAAAGAAGACAATTTGGTCTCAGACTCTCAGTATTCAAAGCTAAGGCGGATCATAAATAAAGAAACATTTGCCGAATCTCCTTTGGACAAGCTTTAGTTTGCCCTTAGTGTCATTGTGAAAAGATTGAGAAAACAAGCAATTTACCAATCTACAGAGTCCTCATCTTATCTCCTAAGTGCCACCAATCTTTTAATGCAATCATTTCCTAAATTGCAAACAGAACAATAAAACCCAAAAAATCGTGATATTTAATAAAAAAACAGAAATTGCCCCAAATTAGACAAGAAACCCAAACCAACTTCAATCTAACCTCGTGAAAGCTGCAAACGGGAGTGGTCTCCCGCACTCTCCTCTCCCTCGAGATCTCTACATCGGCCGGCACATCCTTGAGAACAACCCCGGCTTCGCTCACAGCGAAGTCCCTCGCCCGCCCCTCGTCGAGATCGACGAGGCGAGATCCGGGGGCGCCCTTGCAGTAGAGGAGCCTGGTGTCGGCAGTGACGTCGAAGCCCCGGCCGAGGGCCTGGATGGAATTGGACAGCGTCGCGATCAGAGCTGCTGCTGCCGCCGCCTTGTGGTTCTCCATTATTGCAAATGGATCGAGCGAAGGGATCTTCTCATTTCACCATCGATGTTGACGAATGGAGTTTTGTTGTTGATTTTGTTGTTGCAAATTAAAAAAGAGAGAGTTTTGGTATTAGCTTGGGGTTTTGACCGCCACCATGGGGGGGCTGGCGTCAGCATCAATAAAAAAAGGACGCGGTTTTGGGAGTTGACTGCCTTTTTTTTCTTTTTGACTATTTTTGATAATTAATAATTAGATTACCGTCTGACGGACCACTGAGTGACAAAAAGAAAGAGAGAAGAAAGAAAAGAAGAAGAAATGGAGAGAAGTTGGTAAAGGAAGAAAGGGTGAAGATGGGAGAGAGGAGGCTGAGCTCTCTCTCTCTCTCTCTTTTGAGGGAAAGACGGACGAACAAAGTAAAGAAATAGTCACGAGAGAAACCTCACTTCGCTCAATTTCATATAATTAACTAGTTTATCGTCGTGATCAATGAGAAACTAACTGCTCGGTCAGAAAGAAAATGAGAAGGAGGAAGAAGGAGGAGGAGGAAGGAAGGGAGCTGAGAGAGGAAGAAGGAGGAGGTCAATGTTGCTCTCTCTCTCTTGCGCGTGCGAATGAAGACGGGCGGACAGAAAAAATTTCTATATGAGTCACGAAAGAAAACGTTCTTTCGGTCGATTTTGATTAATGGGGCATCCGGCACGTGCAGGCGGTCGGGTCAGCTCATCCCGGTCTTGAAATTTCCCAGTGGGTCTGGTTTGATAGTGATTTTGGATCGTGGTTTATCTAGGTTATCTGTTATTTCTGGGCCTCTTAGAACGGCTTCCAATAGATATACTGTGAAACTTCGAATGGGATTAAAAGTTTCATGTATATGGCTAAGTAAATGGCTTTTATTGTTTCTTGGGTGAAGCAATAATCCTAGAAGTAATATTAGTGTTTTCTTTTTCTTGGAGTATAAGCTATTTAACCTAATGTAAGTAGGATTTGAGCTTCAAATCTCTTATCTACTGCAAAGAGATTTTATTATTTTACTACAATGACACTTGTTGTTAAAATTAGTGTTGGGCATGGATTTAATCATCACAAGGAGAAAAAAAATAAAAGGAAATCGAATGCTTAAGATGTGCCGTGTTGTGCAAATAAGGATGTAAAATGGTTTAGGGTGTCTTAACCTAGCACGTAGTGAGACAACTTGAGTTATCAACCCTTGTCATACTATGTGTGTGTGTGTGTTGGGGTAGGGGATGGGGGGTGGGGTGGTTTATGCAAATGAGAGCACCCACCTAATAGAGCGCATGTATGTAGTGCCAGTTACATGGTCCGAACATGTCAATCTCTATCTGCCTCCATTTGAAAATCCAAGACTCTCAAGTAGTCCCCATGGTTTATGCAAATGAGAGCACCCACCTAATAGAGCGCATATATGTAGTGCCAGTTACATGGTCCGAACATGTCAATCTCTATCTGCCTCCATTTGAAAATCCAAGACTCTCAAGTAGTCCCCATGTGAAGAGCTAAGATTCCCAAAATAAAACTTATACTTGAGTGATTGTCTTAGGATGAAAAAAAAGATAAGGACATGAATCAGACTAAGAAGAGCAGGCAAAAAGAGAGAGATTCTTGAAAGTTTCTTTCCAAGTATATCTCATTTTGAATCATTATTATTAAATGTTTAGAGCGATGAAGTATCTATCCTAGCCCAGAGATTTTTTTTTTTTGGCAAAGATGAGGACAAACTAAAATGGTTGCCAAATAACTGTTGCGCCCTCCGGAGGAATTCCAATGCCACGACACACCAATCACTTGAGATCAGCATTTCAACGCCAAGTCAATCAGGAAACAATTAGCATGAACACAAATACAAAGAAAGAAAACAATAACAAACGATTTAACAAAGTTCGACAACTTGCTTACGTTCTTAGTATAGAAGGGAGAAGATCTTATTCAATCAACAGAATTACAAGGGTTACAAAGGTGATCTGAAAATCCAACTAGAGAAACTATGTACTAGACAGTAGAAATCTCACAAATAAACTAATCCTATAACTCACAATACAATTCACCTCACAATCGATTCAACAACTGATACAATTTCAGGTACAGAGACCCTCCTTATATAACCAAAGGAACAACTAATAGAAGGAAACCTAAGTCGGATTGAAATTCAATTCAAAAAATAGAAACCTGAAACCAACTTGGATCAAGCCAATGTTGCACCATTACAGTTGCCTACATTCCCCTTGCCCAATGGATCAAGCCACGCGTAGTTCATCCAAACGAGCTCCACTGAGCTCAACCAACTGAATCTGATTTTGCAGCAACGAATCCAACTGGCTGAGTCATATGAACCTCTTCATCTCGATCGCCATAGAGAATAGCGGTCTTCAACTTGAGCTGATCTAGCTCACTAACTTGAGATTCGCGCTCTTCACCAACATTCATGGATTCAACTTGGTTCCTATAGCTGCAAATAATTCAACATCTTCTTCAATGTCTTCAACATGTTCAGTATTCAAAATGGCTACACAATTTCCACCATGTGTCACATCCGATGAAATCCCAACTGACATTGAACTAACTGGAGATAGTGGAGTAGCATCAACTTTCACCCACTGCGATACATCTTTAGTCTTCGTCCTCTCCACCTGCTAAGAGATGATAGACTTCAACAATGAAGCCTCATCAAATGTGACATACCTGCTCAACACGATCTTTTTATTTTTAGAGTCCCATAACTTGTATCCTTTCAAGTTCCTTTTGACTCCCAAAAACACAAACTTCTTTGTTCGCAGATTCAACTTATCATCTTTGACATTGAAGCAGGCCAGACATCCAATTACCCACAGCAAATCAAAGTCTTAAGCAGCTCCTCCAGACCAAATATCAAACAGTTTTACCTCATATCGCAGTCAATGGCAAATGATTCATTGGCTAGCATACACTAATGCCTCAGCCCAAAATAATTTGTCTAATGATGTATTAGACAATAAATATCAAAGCTTCTCCAGTAAGGAATGGTTCATCTCTTCAGTCATCACATGTTTACAACTATGAAGTGAATACCAATATCGTTGTTTTGTCTAAATTGCAAAAATTAATCGTTGCACTCCCCAACATGATCAAATTGGAGTATCTTAATCTTCCTACCTGTCTATTTCTCCATCAAAATTTTCACTTCACGAACAAATTTAGGACTTCAAACTTTTGTCTCATAGGGTATATCCAACAACGTCTAAATGAATCATCAACAAAAGAGATAGTGTACCAATGGCCTCCAAGCGATGCGGTCTTGGTGGGACCCCAAATATTAACGTGAACACAATCAAGAAGACCTTCGGAGCAGTGAAGTATGGTGCAACATTTCACCTTCATCTTCTTGTCCAGAACACAATGTTCACTAAATTCTAAGTTGCAGGCCAACGCACCTTCCAATACTCCTTACTTCGCCAATGTTTGAAAAGAATCCAAACCAACATGTTCGAGTCTCATCTACCATTATCTGGTATAATCGCCTTCCAAATGTTTTAAAGCTTTCAAATTTTCAGTAAATGCATTACCCTTCAAGTAGTACAAGTTGTTGCTTCGAGTGCCCTTCGAACAACCAATAAGCCACTGGACATCTTCAGAACACCTTCTCCAAGAGTCTCTCTCAGGCCCTGCACCTCTAAAACTCCAATTGAGATAATGTTTTTTATCAACTGAGGAACGTATCTCACATACTTTAACTCTCTTATTATCCCATCAAATAACTTGATGTGAACTGTATATTTTCTTCAATCTGACATGTATGACACCATCTAATTTTTAAAACTAGCAAATCATTCTCGCTTGGGACAAACGTGATAGGTAGCACCCGTATCCAAAATCCACTCAGATTCCTCTGAACAGTAAATAGTAAGAGTAATAGAAAGTGAAAACTCTGAAGAGTCAGAATCAGTATCATTATCTGATTTCGCAAAATTTGCCTCTGATTTCTGTCCCTTCTCCTCTTGAGCCTTGAACAATCAATCTTCCAATGTCCTTTTTATTGCAGAAAGCATGCTGATTCTTTTTCAATTTGCGATTATCAGTTATGGACTTTTAACATCTCCCTTACCCTTTTGATGATTGGAACCAATCCCTCTTGCAGTCAATGTCTTTGTTGTTGTGCTATTGAAAGAATACTCCTTATCTTTCCTCCTCACCTTGTGATTTACAAGAGCAGTCGACACATCATTGGAGCAAGTAAAGTCTTTTCATTGATCAAAGTTAGAACAAAGGTCTTATACTCTTCATCCAAAAGAGAGCTCAAAAGAATCAATGCCTTGTCCTTGTGATATGTCCTAGTGAATAATACTGTATTATTACTTTAAATATTTTATCTGGTTTTACTTACCATTTTGTTAATTAACTTGATTTATAGTTATTATAGGATATACAAATTATTATTATTTTTTAGATATTAACATTGGCTTTTTTATTATTGCCACTATTACTTATTAATATTTTTAATTACTATTACTATTATTATTAATGATTACTAGTAGTAGTTTTGTTACGAATATTATTTCTTTATGATTATGATTATGATTATTAATATTATTGTTAATTACTATTATTATTGATTGTTATTCTTAGTAATGGGTGTTTCATTATGATTATAATTATTATTGTTATTGCTATGGTTATTTTAATTATTATTAGTAGTATTGTTAACTATTATTGACATTAATATTATTATTATGTGTTGGTATTATTGTTGTTGATTATTATTACTAGAATATTATTATTAGCATTTTAATTATTATTATTTATTACTATTATTACATGGTTAATTATTATTATTTATCATTATTTTTATTATTAATATTATGTTTGTATTATTGATTCTTTTCCCCTACCCATTGTCTTAATCATATAGCCCATTGATCCAACTCATAACCCAACCCATTAGACTTGTTATCCAAACCCAAACCCATTACGCTTTATCCTAGCCCACTACCCAAGACTCAAACCAACAACCCAATCCTATTTGTTAAATCTAAATCATAACTACACAAATTCTATCTAAACCAAATCCTAACAACCACTTAAATCTTAATCCAAATCATAAACTCAATCTTCTTTCATCTATTTTCCTTCCCATTTCCTTTATCCCCTGTGCAACACCCCACAGCCCCCTTACAAGCCCTGAGCACAACACCCTTCTAGCAGCCTTGCGTGCACCTTTCCAGCAGCCCATGGCCCATCCCACATTACCGTGGTTATCTCCCATAGGCCGTGCTTCCTCCTCCTCCTCCGTACGCGAGTCCCTCCGGTAAGATCCCGAAATTCGCCGTCGAAGGTCGCACACCTCCCTCGCAGCCCCGATTTTGGCAATGCCTTTGGATGTGCACGGTAGTGGACCCGAGCCTTCTTCCTATATTGGCCAAGCACATGTCCTCCCCCCTCGACAACACAACACTCCAACAGCCCATGTTGCTGCCCTTCTCTGTCGAGTTCCCCTGGCCTCTGACCATGCGCGCCACCGCCTCCCTGGCCTGCCACATGTGCTCCCACCTTTCCCCATGTTGCTCTACTCTTCATCATTGCCGAGATCAACCAGACCGTAACCATCTCCCATCCCTCTCCTCTATCGTGCAAGCACCCCCCTTTGTGTGAGCATCCATGGCAGCCCCTCTCTCCGGCGAGCTTCATGAGTATCTGCGGCACCCCGATCTCCTCCGCGAGCACCCCGGTTATCCATTGTCCTCCTTCGCGGCCTCCGCAGCATGAACCTACTGGCCGTTTCCCTCCAACAGCAGCCCCGCGACGCACCCAAGCCATCCCCAGGCTTTCCCTCCATGCGTAGTGCCTCCATGGCCATCTCCACCATGGCCGAGCAACCCAAGGAGGGAACTCCGCCGCACTTCCCCCTGCCACCCATCTCCATGCAACACCACCAAGCTTCTTCCATAGCCGATCCCAAGCACAACCCCTGGCCTACATCTCCATCACTTGTACGCCATGGCATCTACCATCTCTCCGTGAGTCGCCATCGATCACCGTCGGCGAGCGCGAGCACACCCGCATCCTCTCCGACGAGATCCTTGAGCCGTCGACCTTCTTTGCGGCCTCCTCCAGCGCACCGGAGCCACCCCATAGCTAGCCTCTTTCCCCATGCCGTGAGTCTTCCCCTTTCCTTCATTTTATGTGTATAGGTGTTGTTATAATTATGTGTATGTTTGGGTATTTTAATGTACATGCATGGGTGTAATATTTAAGCATGTGTGTGTATGTATGAATGTATTAATGGGTGTGTTAGTGTGTGCATGGATAATTACGTGTGATGTTGTGTGTGCATGGGTATGTGCATGTAAGTGTGTGCATGTATATATATATGTATATATATTAGTATATATGATGTGTATGCACTTGTAGATTTGTATTTATGTTTGTATGTGTGTGCATGTGTTTGTATGTATGTATGTATTATATGTGTGTATACCTTAGGTATGTACACGTGTATCTATGTGTATGTGTGTTTACGTGTGTGTTTGTTTATGTGTGCATATGGTTGCGTGTTACAGCATTTCGGATCCGTCAGTAAAGATCCGGACCCATTATGGAAGGTTCGGATTTGTGCCCGTTATGGACCTCATAGCCTGGCGATTTGAAAACTGACCCATGGGATGATCTGTAGATCCGTACCGGTTCGTATAGTGAAGACCAAATAACAATTCAGTTACAAAACTGTGTCATTTGATGTCAGTGTTTGCTCTTATGCTATTTTCTTATTTATTGTTGTCAATGGATATTTGTGTTTTATTCGTATGATTTCATGTGCTCGTCGGATATACTTTTGCTAGTATGATTGCATGTATCATCTCATGAGTCATTGGTGAGTACTCACTATGATTATATAGCTAATCTAAGTGCCTATCAGTATTATTTCATGTGTTAGTTGTTCGACGCTATTAGCCCAGGACTAATTATGGTACAATCTTAGACTGTGACTTGTATTGATCTATAGAATGACTGATCTAGTTCATATTTGAGGACAGATAGCATCATTCATGTGTAGTATTTATCGGACAATTATTTGGTGAATTGAGACTTGAATAATAATTACTTGTTGATTGATTGGTGAGTCACGAGGGCTAGATTGTCAGATATCAGATTCTTATATGTTTAGTGATATTTAGAGTGACTTGAAAATTTTGATGTTACCTTATTGATATTGAGCATCAGATGTATATGGACTTTGGATCTTAGTATTAAGATATTAGACTTATAATATTTTGTGTGTAGATATTACCGTTTCGGATTCGGATCTAGTTATGATGTACGTTAGTCTGTTTATGGATTGATCTTGAGATGATTGATTCGTGACTATGATTAGATGTATATGTTATGTGAATTATTTATCAGATCTATATTTGGGATAATTAAGATGGGGATTCGTTTTGTGTTTTGAGAGGGAATGTATATGATGTTACTTTATTTAAGAGGCAGATTTTCGTAGTATATGGATATTTACTTGGACTTATTCAGAGTTGGAGTTGATCTGGGATTTACACTCTTGCATAAGATCTTGATCAGCAATCTGGTTAGATTGATTTAGTCAGATTTATAGTTATGAGTATTTCTCGTCTTACTCCTGATTATACTGTTTGAGTAATGATGATCCTGTTGATGATTGATTATTAGACGTAGATGTATTGTAGATTCTATATTGCTTGAGGATCTCATTCTTTATTTGTGATCTCAGCATTTGTTGGCTTAGTTGATTGAGGATATATATATAGTGCTTCATGGTTGGTTCTTAACTACTTCAGTTATTCAGTTATGGAGATAGAGTTATTATGAGAGTGATTTCATTGAAATCAGTTACCATATCATATGTTCGGAGTTTTATGGCCAGATATTGATCGACCTAATTTATTGATGACTTAAAGGGTGGATGTGTCGATGACTTTGAGGATCTGAGTTGACTGTATATTTTGCCCTGAATTATTCTATTCATGCCTGCAGGTGATTACTCATCCTGAATAACATAATTTACCTAAAAAACTTGACTAATTATATATGACATCTAGCTGATAACTATATTGTTCATGTTACCATAGTTGCTAGGAAAATATTGTTATACGGTAACAACACTCTTCTGTCATACTTGCTACATGTCTTATTATACTGGTATCCTGTTATATTGGTATCTTGATCATACCTGTTGATGTTGTTACCGTTTCCATCACTGAGTTATCCCAGTAACCAAGGTGACATGTACATTAAATAATCTTGATAAACTGAAATCACCTAGAGGGGGGGGGTGAATAGGTGATGGCTATATGAAATATGGCAACAATGCGGAATTAAAAATTCTACTAACAAATTGCTCAAATTAAATGACTAGCAATAAACACAATAAGTAGTGAAAGAAATAAAGGAGTTTGAGTTTAGAGAAAATTTGAGCAAACGCAAACACAAGTATATGTTTCCGAGGTTCGAGCCACGCTCTACGTCCCCGCCTTCACACTTGAAGGATTTCCACTATTGTTGATCCCACCGGATCTCCAATACAAGGACACACTTGTCCTATCTCTTGTGATGCCGCAACACCACCCGGAGCACACTAGCTCGCTTGAGGCCGATACCTCTACAACTTCGCTCAAGAAGAAGGATGATCACACTTGATCAAAAATAGCTCACTTAGCACAATCCTATAACCAATATGTAGATGTAGAATTTGGGATTGTGTAGTGCAAATATCTAGAGTGAAGTAGAGGTATAGGCTTCAAATGGGTGTATGGAAATTTTGGCTTTGAAAATCTTTTCTCAAATAAAAGCTTGAAAGAATTGATGTGAAAATTGTTGTGAAAATTGGTGTCTTATCATGTTGAAGTGACCCACTATTTATAGGGGTTGAAAAACAGGGTAAGACAGCTAGAGAAATTCGTTGGGGTGAGATCCCAACAAAATCTGTCAGAAAATAGAGCTGTTGGAGTCTGTCAGACTTTCTGACAGCTGCCGGTCGACCGGGACGGTCGACCGCCAACGGTCATATTTCTGACCGTTGGGGGACAACGGTCGACCGCCCCGGTCGACCCAAACAAACAGAGAGCACTGTAAGTGCCCGGTCGACCCGAGCGGTCCGCCGACGTGTACACATGCACAGCGTGCACGTCGGTCGACCCGGACGGTCGACCGGCTTCTGTCAGATCTGAAAAATCAGACTCTGCAGAAACCAGAAACTTGGGTTTTGGGTTTGGTCTTTTAGGTTGAGGTTTTGGACCTTATAAAAATAGGAGTATGATCATAAGTCACTACTCTAACATGTTAAAACATTTTGATAAAGATTCTCTTTGATAATAACTTGTTTTTCTCAAAAATCGGTTTTTTCAAAACTTAAAGTTTCTAAAACAAATTTCCAAAACATGTTAACTCTAAAACTAAGTTGGAAATAGAAATTGTTTTTTGAAGCCATGAATCAAACTAAGATGTGTGTGTGAGTGACAATCCCATAACTCTACTTCTAACATCTAGGTTTTGACAAAAAGTCTAAAAGAAAAGTAAAAATACAAATCTTGGACTTTTCATTGTCTTGATCTTGACTTGGTCTTTTCTTCAAAATCTTGTTCCCGAAGCTTTCTAATGTGCTTAGCTTAGGAATGCAAATCTTTAGCGGCGTCCAAACTTGTGAGTCTTGATAGTGGAGCCGTCAAATTAACTTGTTTTGAACCTGAAATTCTTTTAAACAAAATTGTTAAATACATAACTAAATATGGTTTGTTATCATCAAAATATTCATCGGGATATTGGGCTAATGGCCTTTGGGCCAACAATCTCTCCCTTTTTGATGATGACAAAACATATATAGTTATCACAAATATTTTGGGTAGAGACTTCAAATGAAGCTCCCCCTCAACACATGCATATAAAGAAATCATACTCAGGCATAGATAAATATCACAAATGATAAATAGCAAGTGATAATCCACAATACTCATGTCCATGCCAAAAGGTACTCATGTCAAAAAAATAACATATGTTTATGGACTAAATAAAAACACAACGCAAATATATATAAAAAGATGTCCAAACACAATACAAAGATACATGTCCACCATAAAAAATACCAAAAGATGTCCAAACACATAAACACATAATACCAGTACAACACAAAATATAAGTGTCAAGTACAAACAAAATACAAGTCTCTCTCAATAATTCTCCCCCTTTTTGACATCATCAAATAAGGGGAGTCACTTGTCACCAGCAACATCATCCTCAGAAGAACTCTCCTCAGCATCGTCTTCCTCAGACGAACTCTCCTCAGCGTCACCCTCTGCCATCGTCTCATCATCATCATCATCCTTATCAGAAGAAGGATGACCTGCTTCTTCTGGATCGATGCCAGCAACGCCTGGCTGTGGAGGTGGAACAGCTGTAGGGTCTCTGGCAGGAAATGGAGGGCCGGAGGATGGAAGAGGACGAGCAATGGTCGTGGGATCTGGACCAAGCATATCGAATTTCGCAAATAGTGTCTCAAATTGCGAGTCCACGAATCTCATGGCGTTCGCAAAGTAAGACATGTCATTGCAAATTCCCTGGAAGCGCGAGTCCATCTCCGCGCGAAGGGCTGCATCACGCTGCTCAATCCGCTGCTCAATCCAAGACTGGTGCTCCTGGATCTGAGAGCGAATCTCAGAAGAAATAAAGGACTGGAACTCAGGAGATAAAGATGGCCCGGGAGCAGAGGAAATCCCTGGGACAGAAGAGGATCCTGGGGCCGAAGATGACCCTGGAATATCAGCAGGAGGAGCATGAGGGTGCTCCTGTGCGTGACGATGCATTTGAGCTTGCATCCTCTTCAAAAGAACGCTGTCTAAGTTCACAGCGGGTTGACAGGGGCTCTCTGAGGATAAATCAAAACCTAGTCTCTGAAGAAGGTGAGTGATAAGCATCCCATAAGGCAAGTGCCTACCGGGCATGCGGATCTGGTCAGAGGCCATATGAGTAGCAATGAGATGAGGAAATCAATCTTAATGCCTTTCAGAAGGCAATAGATGATAAGAGGAACTGGACCCCTAGCATTGCTATACTCACCGGACTTAGGTAAAATGTTATAGAAGATGAATTTAGCAAGAATTTGGGAGGTGAGGGTGAATTTGTTAACCTCCTCATTTCTCACTAAACCGGGGTTGTCATCCCCGTGAATCAAGGTGGAGGCGGTGAGTGCAGACTCACCGTCCGGATAATCAAAATCGTGTAGATCAAAAGTATAGACATTAACTCCTCCAGAGGAGAGATGTAACAAGTCAGCAAATCGTTCTATAGGGATGTCAATATCTCTCCCTAGAACTCGTGATCTAACACGATCTCCCTCAAAAGCATAGTTGGCAAAGAAGTAGTGTACTAGGGATGTGTAGACAGGTTCCCTAATAGCCATAAATAGGTCCAAAGAGTTTCTTTTCAGGATGCGGGGGATGCCTAGATGTTCAAAATCTTTTAAAATGACACATCTCCCTGAAATAACAGATTTCTTAGAGAGTTGGATGAAACGGTTTTCAGCAAGATCATTAACAAAGGGACGTTTAGGTTTAGGAGTGGATGATGAGGAGGGAACAACAGTTTTTCCCTTCTCAGTCCTAGATCTCTTAGACATTATGGAGAAATTGGTGATTTTTAGGGTAAAAAGGTTATGGCTTGATCTAAACAACAAGAAACCTAAAGATTTTTGACAAAGAATTGAGATTCTTACAGCTAGAGATCAAGATTTAAACTAAAAAGGAGATTTTTACCTGAATATGAGAATCCCAAACCCTAGAACTGGAAATCCTTGAAATCTGATGGAGAGAAAGCCCTGAGAGTGAAGATCTAACCCACAATGAGAGAATCAAACTTGATTTTTGAAGTAATTTGAGAGATTTTGAGAGTTGGAAATTTTTGGAGAAAAGAGAGAAAGGGGATCGCCAGTTTAGGTGTGAGAGAAATGAGAGAAACAGTGTATTAAATAGGCAGATCTAGGGCAGAAATCGACGCACGGTCCACCGGGTCGGTCGACCCACAAAACCCGAGAGCTCTGTAACACAGAGCGGTCGACCGGGTCGGTCACCCAGAAAACCCGAGAGCACTGACAGATTCAGCGGTCGACCGGGGTTTAGAGCCGGTCGGCCGGCTTTGCCCAAAACTGTCAACAGCAAATGCCCTAAGAGAAAAAAAATTTAAAAGGAAATATTTAACATGCAAGAATACAACAATATGTTTTTAAATCTTCATTAAGTTATCATCTCAACCAAAAATTCACACAAGACATTTTATTTAATTTTTCATACAAAAACAAAGTTTTTAGAGATGTTGAAGCCGAATACCCGGTGAAGGGTTCTGAACTTCATCCTCTTGATTCCTCTTGAAGGAGTTGAGGTGCGCAATTGCCATCTCTAATGTTTTTGCTTAAATATGAAATTTTTTACAAAATTTATTTCTAGTTTTGAAAATACAATGTGTATATATACAGATATATAATCTAGGCTAGACATGTGGACATACAATAAATATGATAGAAAAGACAAGATATACAAACATGGCATATACACAATCATGATAGAGATGAAGGTTTACATTAGCAAATATCAATGTAGCATAAAAGTAAACTATCAATCCTATACATTTGTATATATGACCAAAATTAAAAACTTTTAAATGGAGAAGTTACCAAACGCGGGCAATCTCCAAAATAGGTGCCTCCATGATAGTGATGCAAGCGCGATGTGTTCTTTGAGCCTTGTTGCATCCACCACCCGGGCACCGTCTCCCCCTAAGTCTTGGAGGAAGAAGATCCACCTGTATCATTTAAATTTGGTGGGTCTTTTGGTACCCATGTTTTCTTGGGTCCTATAGGGTTAGTACCGGGGCGAACCCAAACATGTTTACTTGGTATATTATGTTTAGCATAACAAAAATTTTCTAAATGGCCTTTGCGGCCACAATGCGTGCAAACATAAATTCTACCACTACCATACATGTATGCATGCTTATGTGAGTGTGCATGTTTTCGTGCATGTGCATGGTGAGTGTGTTTCCCTTGGTTACTCCCTTGGGAAATCTTGATGCAAATTTATTTAAATCAAATGCACATTTTTTAAGAGTTGAATCTAAAACATCAACCCGTTTTTGAATTTCCAAAAATTCATTTTTGTTACATGATGCAATGGGGGTTTTCCTTTACAAGCTAGTTTATATTTTTCAAAATCAACTTTTAGTTTTTCAAAGCTCTTAGCTAAGTCATCTTTTTCTTTAACAACAACATTAATTTTATTTTTCAAAGTATCATTTTCCCTTTTTAACTTTATTATGAGATTGAGAAATCTCATACCTATGTTGCAATTCTTCGAAAAATTGAGCAAGTTCATCCATGGATAGTTCATCATCATCAATAGAGGTTTCTAAGCATACCTTTGAAGCATCCTCCCCATGTGCCATGAAACACATATTGGCGGTGTCGATCTCCTCTTCGGAATCCGACTCCGTGTCATCCCATGTTGCTACCATAGCCTTTTTCTTCTTTGGGGCATTCTTGGAGGTGGTTGCTTGAAGAGCGGGGCAATCCGCAATAAGATGTCCGATCTTCTTGCAATGGAAGCAAGGACCGGGTTCTTCTCTTTTCCTTTCAAATCTTCCTTGAGGTTTCCCTCTTCGGAAGTTGCTTTGCCTCCCCTTCTTGTAAAACATCTTGCCCACCTTCCGGATGAGCATGGCAAAGTCCTCATCGCAATCTTCCGATGAGTCCTCCTCGTCGTGGTTGGATGGAGTGGCTTTGAAGGCGATTGCTTTCTTCTTTGGCGCCTCCCTTTCTTCTCGTACTTTCATCTCCATCTCATGGGTCTTGAGATTTTCGATGAAACCGGAGAAGTCCATCTCCTCCCTATCGTTGAGCTCCTTGAGGGTGGTAGCCTTCACTTCCCAAGATTTGGGAAGAGCCCGAATGACCTTCCGAATCTTTTGGTCATTATCGATTGCGTCACCTAGAGAAGATAAGGCATTACTAATCTTGGTGAATCGCGTGAGCATGTCATCAATGCCCTCATTATCAAACATATAGAAATTCTCATATTGAGAACGCAATAAGTCAATCTTAGATCTTTTGACTTGTGACGTTCCTTCATGAGTCACAATTAAAATATTCCAAACTTCAAATGCGGATTTGCAATTAATGATGTGTGCTAGGTCATCCTCATTTAGAGCTTGGGTCAAGGCATATTGGGCTCTAGCATTTGCCTCATAGTTCTTGGTGGTGTCCTCGGACCATGAACTCTCATCTGTGAGGGGTTCAACAAATTCTCTAGTGATGGCCCTAGCTACCCTAACACCTAGGGATTTTAGAAAGAGGTTCATCTTGACCTTCCAAATAGGGAAGTTCAAGCCATCAAACTTAGGTGGGGATTTAATGCTAGAGAAGTCAAGGGATGCCATGGATACAAATGAATACACAAACAAATATAGATGCAACAAATATATATAGCCAAATGCAAGGATCTCCCTAAGGTGGTTAAACCAAATAGTAGGGTTAGGCTCTGAAACCAATTGAAATCACCTAGAGGGGGGGTGAATAGGTGATGGCTATATGAAATATGGCAACAATGCGGAATTAAAAATTCTACTAACAAATTGCTCAAATTAAATGACTAGCAATAAACACAATAAGTAGTGAAAGAAATAAAGGAGTTTGAGTTTAGAGAAAATTCGAGCAAACGCAAACACAAGTATATGTTTCCGAGGTTCGAGCCACGCTCTACGTCCCCGCCTTCACACTTGAAGGATTTTCACTATTGTTGATCCCACCGGATCTCCAATACAAGGACACACTTGTCCTATCTCTTGTGATGCCGCAACACCACCCGGAGCACACTAGCTCGCTTGAGGCCGATGCCTCTACAACTTCGCTCAAGAAGAAGGATGATCACACTTGATCAAAAATAGCTCACATAGCACAATCATATAACCAATATGTAGATGTAGAATTTGGGATTGTGTAGTGCAAATATCTAGAGTGAAGTAGAGGTATAGGCTTCAAATGGGTGTATGGAAATTTTGGCTTTGAAAATCTTTTCTCAAATAAAAGCTTGAAAGAATTGATGTGAAAATTGTTGTGAAAATTAGTGTCTTATCATGTTGAAGTGACCCACTATTTATAGGGGTTGAAAAATAGGGTAAGACAGCTAGAGAAATTCGTTGGGGGTGAGATCCCAACAAAATCTGTCAGAAAATAGAGCTGTTGGCGTCTGTCAGACTTTCTGACAGCTGCCGGTCGACCGGGACGGTCGACCGCCAACGGTCATATTTCTGACCGTTGGGGGACAACGGTCGACCGCCCCGGTCGACCCAAACAAACAGAGAGCACTGTAAGTGCCCGGTCGACCCGAGCGGTCCGCCGACGTGTACACATGCACAGCGTGCACGTCGGTCGACCCGGACGGTCGACTGGCTTCTGTCAGATCTGAAAAATCAGACTCTGCAGAAACCAGAAACTTGGGTTTTGGGTTTGGTCTTTTAGGTTGAGGTTTTGGACCTTATAAAAATAGGAGTATGATCATAAGTCACTACTCTAACATGTTAAAACATTTTGCTAAAGATTCTCTTTGATAATAACTTGTTTTTCTCAAAAATCGGTTTTTCCAAAACTTAAAGTTTCTAAAACAAATTTCCAAAACATGTTAACTCTAAAACTAAGTTGAAAATAGAAATTGTTTTTTAAAGCCATGAATCAAACTAAGATGTGTGTGTGAGTGACAATCTCATAACTCTACTTCTAACATCTAGGTTTTGACAAAAAGTCTAAAAGAAAAGTAAAAATACAAATCTTGGACTTTTTCATTGTCTTGATCTTGACTTGGTCTTTTCTTCAAAATCTTGTTCCCGAAGCTTTCTAATGTGCTTAGCTTAGGAATGCAAATCTTTAGCGGCGTCCAAACTTGTGAGTCTTGATAGTGAAGCCGTCAAATCAACTTGTTTTGAACCTAAAATTCTTTTAAACAAAATTGTTAAATACATAACTAAATATGGTTTGTTATCATCAAAATATTCATCGGGATATTGGGCTAATGGCCTTTGGGCCAACATAAACTAATAACATGACATTAAACAACTTATACTGGGATTGGGAAAATTGATGGAGGAGATAGCTGATTGGAAGGGGAGGATAGTGTGAAGTTGCACAAATATTCAATAAAAGAAAGAAGGTTAGAGTCAACCTTAGGTGCTTGATCACTCCACAAATGTATTCAATATGTTCAATGTATCCTTTCCAAATCTCCGTAGTAGCATAGGGCTATACGAGTCGATTCTCAGGGAGAGCTTGCGATGGAAGCGTTACGGTCAAGTATTGAAGAAAGTAAACGAAGATTCTTCTTTGCTTTAAAAGAATGAAAAAATCATAGAAAAAGAAATGAAAGAATCGGTGGATTTGTGCATGATGGAAAATGAAAAGAAATCAAAAAGGAGATTGGCTTTGAAAGAAAACTAAAAGAATGAAAACTTTGTAGAAGATTTAAAGATGGAGAAAACCATGACTAGTTAACCTTACTAATTTGCTAAACTTACTAAACTCCGTGATGGTGATGCGTGCCTCATGTTGATTCATCGGCATATGTTTGTCTTGCATGTCGGTCTAGTTACTTTCCCACTTGGATGACGGGTGATCATTCTTGGACTTGTCTTGTAGCCTCATAGATATCATCGGCCTACAAGATAGACTTTCAATAATGGAATCAAAAGAGCGACACTCAAGGGATGCTAAGGAAGAAGATACAACATTCATTAATTGAAGTAAAGAAGTTGTACAACAAATAGCATATGTTTGGTGATCCATCTCCATGTTCCATCAAGGCACTTGTTCTAAAGACAAGGCTCTAAATGAGGCACACATGAATCATATGGAATTTATAACAAGAACTTGCCAAGCATGAAAGTAACCCATCGGGGATGAAAAAGACCATACAACTTGCAAGATTAAAGATAGCAATCAACCGTGAGTTAATAGTTAGCAAAGTTAGTGGTTAGCTAGTCATGTTAGAAGAAATTAGCTACTAGCCATTACAAGAAAAGAAAAGCAAAGCATGAATAAAAGTGCAAGGAAAGTAAAGCTAGAATTAAAGAAAGCAAGTAAACACTAGAAAATGCAATAGAGAAGAAAAGAGAATGGATTAATCCTTGCTTCACAAGTTGTCACGCCTTGGTTTACACAAGCTTTCTCTCTCTTACAATCTCTCTCTTATGCAGAATTTCTAGGGAGGAAGAAGAAGACCTAGAGCACTAAAATCCTAGAGAAAACCTAAAAAAATACAAGTTCTATTTTCTATTCTCTTCTCTCTCCATCTTCCATTTATCTTTCATCCATTTTTGCGAAGGCCCTGGTGGTGTATTTATAGCCTCAGAGAGAAGTCTTTAGAACCCAGGTTGTTGGAGAAAATCCCGGGCTCAACAGCCTTGTAACTGCCGCAGATATGCGGCAGTTGCCGTGGAATTGCGGCAGTATCTTGGCTGTTGAGGCCGAGATTTTTGGTGCGAGTTTGTTACAGGTTGTTAGCCACGTGGACCTTCTGGAAATCTGACTTGGTGCGTGGATTTCTCCAGATCCTGGGCTCAACCTTTGGGCTCTCTTTTGGGCTTTGATTTATTCTCCTTTAATTCTTGATAATTAAAGGGATTTTGGGCTTTTTTCTAATTAGAATATGGACCTGCAAAAATAGAGAGAAAAGGATTAAAAATCACATTTTATTTGGAATATGCATGGCATGGAGGTGGTAAAATATGCAAAATTGAATAACAATCACACCCCCACACTTATTCTTTTGCTCGTCCCGAGCAAAATAAGAAAAGAAAAAACTATACTACCAATTTTATTACACCACTTTCGCAGGTGACGCGATTGCACTGAGCGTGTGCAACAAGCCGTTAAACCTCTAGGTTACCCTAGAGGAGGAGTGTTGTCTCCTGAGGGTTTTCAGCGGATTGCACCCACAAAATCCATAAAGAAAGAAGACAAATGTTAGTGTTTTGAAAATTCATTTTGAAAGAGAGACAAGTTTTCGAATTATTTTTGCAAAAATATAAGTGATCTAAGGTCATAAGTCCACCTATAATTATTCTCCCTTAAACTTAGTCTCCATGCAGGATCTTGTCTTCAATTAAGATAAGAATTCAAAATTGGATTGAATACTTTATCTTTTATAAAACCTAGATAATATGCACATTGTGATAGTGAAGATTTCTGGGATTTCAACTCTAACCATAAAGCCATTTATTATTTATTTATTTATATATATATATATTTCTTCCCTTAGTTTAGGCTTTCTAGTTCACCCATGTAACGAGCCTATAACCGATGACTCCCAAACCAGTCGGTCTTAGGGCACCAGATGAGAAAACATCCCTCGGGTTTAAGGACTCGAGTGAAAAAGGCCACAAAACTAAGGGGGATTATTCTTTTAATCACCGTTAGGCGTGAATAACCATGCTTCTTGAGGCATAATTATCCAGCTTAATAAGTGATGTTTTATTTATATATTTTCTTTTTTTTTCTTTTTTTATGGCCTTTTTGGTCTTTGTTTCCATCCCAAAAATGTGTAAGTGTGAAGTGCATACTATCTAAGGCAAAAAATTCAAGATAAAAATATCCTCAATTTTTCTTACTTAGCCTATAATTTTAAACAAGATCTATTATTTCAACTAGGTTTAAGATGTCATAATTAAGGCTTCCTTAATTTCTAAGATCATCTTAATTTTCTTAAAAATAGATCAAAACTTTGTCTCATATTTCAAAAAGTTTTTTTTATTATTTATTATTATTATTATTTTATTTAAAAAAAAAACTTTATTATGTTAGTAAACCCTCCCCTGCACTTATTTCATGCATTGTCCTCAATGCATCATGATATATGTATGCATGAAACAAATAGAGAGGGAAAGAAAAATCACCTCAAGGTGGTGGTTCCGGTGGCGGCCTGATTGGTCCACGAAAGGCGGCCCAATCATCTTTGCTTTGGTTCGGAGGAACCCACCAGAAATATCATGAATATAACCCATTAAAAAGATAAATCCATGAAGGATTTTTATTAAGTATTTAACCCCATCTAATTTCCATTTTTCATAACTAATTTCGGAGTCAAATTTGTCAACCACCTTGTCCCAGAATGGAGTATGAAATGATAGAATGGTTGACTTGGACTCAGGAAGGACAGGAACTAATACCGACTCAGGAAGGTGACTTAAGTCAAGTAAAGGTTCAGGAGTCGAAATGAGTTCAGGAATTGGGTCCAAGTCAAGAAGTTGAAACTCCAGTCCACATGTATTGTCCAACAATGGAATGTGACCTAATATGGGTGATATCTCTTTACTTCCAATATTAAGGAATTCTAGCTCATCGCCATACAATTCTTCAAAACTAAGGTCAACATCCGGAGGTGTACAATCAGTTAACTGACCCCGAGTTGACATGATCTTGTCAGCGAATAGGTCTTCAGAAGTAAAGAGATTGTGAGAATCTAGGTCACATATCTCATTGAGTTCAATATAAAAAAATGAAAAACTTGCCAATTTGTCAATAGTATCTTCAGAAGTGTATAATTGGTCAAGTTCAATATGATCCTCAAAGATGGGTGATTCAACTTCATTATGAATTTGGGCAGGATCCAATGTCAACTCCGGGAAAAGATTAAAGTCAGGTAAAGATACCGGAGTCATTATTGAATCAGGAAGAAGAATTGAATCACTAAGTTGGGGTTCAAGATCATATTCATTTTCAAGTTCTATTTCAGGAAAAGGAAAACTTGCCAAAATGTCAATGGGATTTGAAGTTTGGACAAGTTCAGATGAGCGTGCTGAAATAGAATCTTGATTTCCAAAACTACATGACTCATCGGCTTTAACAGAGTGGCTAGTGACACCAGATCTGGTCAAACGGTGAGAACGTAGAGATTCGACCATCATATCTATGTCACGATTTCTAGCATTTTGAGCATGAGTCATGGCTTCAAGCATCTTTCCATAATTGATGAATTCATTGTTTTGATGAAAAGATGAAGTGTTGTCTTGGAAGTGATAGTGAAATTGTGAGTCCATCAGATTTTGGGATTTGTGTTTGGACTCACGCATACTCATTTCCAAAATGATGGTGCTTTATTTTGGACTGGAGGAATTGAGTATGTATCTTGAAAATATTGTGGACTGGGTGGAGAAGGAGGACATGGTGGTTGGAAATTATGCTCGGGGTAAGTGAATCCCCACTGACTCGGTGAAGAGTTGAAATCATTATGGAAATTATAGTTATTAGATGGGGGGGTATGGGTCATATTGATTCGGATAAGACCAATCCGGCACATGAAGTTGGTAAAGTTATGATATGCCGGGTTGGTAATATCCGAAAATGAAGTCTATGTGTAATATGGATTATTATTAAAGTTGAAAAATTGTTATTATAAGCCATATCACACAATGAAATACAAAAAAGAAACAAACAATTAAACAAAAAAAAAAAAAATTCTAACCTAAGTTAGGGTAGACCTATGACCTAGACGACTCCTAACTGATTAGACCGTCCACGGGAGGTTTAGTGTAGACTTTGACCACAAGTTAATCAGCCAGATCAGGGCAAGGTTGGTGGGAGGTTTTCCGTCAAAGACGTTCCTTAATTAAATAACCACCAACCTTCGGGCTTTCGGCCCTCAATTCCTTTCCTAGATACTGATTTTGCAAGAGTCAAATTCCAACACTTTTCCCCCTTAGGATAATCTCCTAAGTGAGTCTGAGATGTCCCTAGGGCCAACGTCTATTTTTTTTTATTAAATTAGGCTTGGGTTAGTGAGTGCTGGGATAGTGGTTTTTGGGCTAAGGAAAGGGTGATGAAATCCCCCACCTTATCTTATTTATGGGTTAGTGCCCTTAAGATCAGTTTGGTGCAAGTGTACGATATAAACAAACAAGGTTCACTCAAAGCTATGAAAATCAAACAAGGAGTGAGTCCTAGTCAATATGCAATGCGCACGTACCTTGCTCCAGCACTCTTCAACAGTAAAGTAAAAGAATTGAAAAGACACGTGCCTAGAAATGCAAATGTCTAATCAATTTTTAACTTTGCAACCAATTTTTTACTGTTGATTATTAGCAGATATAAGGTGAAGCATACAAAAATTTAAGTATTGCAACAGCTGTATTTTGCAGAGCAAGCTGCCCTGCAGAAATTAGGTCAGTAGTTAACTCCTCCTTGCCGCGGATCCGTGGCTTTGGCCGTGGAATCGCGGCAATTCAGAGGGCAACTGGTTTCTGCTTTCAAGAGCAGAAGCCCAGAGCCACTTATACGTTACTGCAATGCAAATTTTCCTGTTCTCTTCACCTGTAACCTGCAACAGAGAAGAAGATTCGTTTAGTTCTTCACTTGAAATCAAAAACCGTTGCTCTCCCCGGCATCGGCGCCAAAAATTTGATTGGGAAAGGGAGGATAGTGTGAAGTTGCACAAATATTCAATAAAAGAAAGAAGGTTTAGAGTCAACCTTAGGTGCTTGATCACTCCACAAATGTATTCAATATGTTCAATGTATCCTTTCCAAATCTCCGTAGTAGCATAGGGCTATACGAGTCGATTCTCAGGGAGAGCTTGCGATGGAAGCGTTACGGTCAAGTATTGAAGAAAGTAAACGAAGATTCTTCTTTGCTTTAAAAGAATGAAAAAATCATAGAAAAGAAATGAAAGAATCGGTGGATTTGTGCATGATAGAAAATGAAAAGAAATTAAAAAGGAGATTGGCTTTGAAAGAAAACTAAAAGAATGAAAACTTTGTAGAAGATTTAAAGATGGAGAAAACCATGACTAGCTAACCTTACTAATTTGCTAAACTTACTAAACTCCGTGATGGTGATGCGTGCCTCATGTTGATTCATCGGCATATGTTTGTCTTGCATGTCGGTCTAGTTACTTTCCCACTTGGATGACGGGTGATCATTCTTGGACTTGTCTTGTAGCCTCATAGATGTCATCGGCCTACAAGATAGACTTTCAATAATGGAATCAAAAGAGCGACACTCAAGGGATGCTAAGGAAGAAGAAACAATATTCATTAATTGAAGTAAAGAAGTTGTACAACAAATAGCATATGTTTGGTGATCCATCTCCATGTTCCATCAAGGCACTTGTTCTAAAGACAAGGCTCTAAATGAGGCACACATGAATCATATGGAATTTACAACAAGAACTTGCCAAGCATGAAAGTAACCCATCGGGGATGAAAAAGACCATACAACTTGCAAGATTAAAGATAGCAATCACCCGTGAGTTAATAGTTAGCAAAGTTAGTGGTTAGCTAGTCATGTTAGAAGAAATTAGCTACTAGCCATTACAAGAAAAGAAAAGCAAAGTATGAATAAAAGTGCAAGGAAAGTAAAGCTAGAATTAAAGAAAGCAAGTAAACACTAGAAAATGCAATAGAGAAGAAAAGAGAATGGATTAATCCTTACTTCACAAGTTGTCACGCCTTGGTTTACACAAGCTTTCTCTCTCTTACAATCTCTCTCTTATGTAGAATTTCTAGGGAGGAAGAAGAAGACCTAGAGCACTAAAATCCTAGAGAAAAACCTAAAAAAATACAAGTTCTATTTTCTATTCTCTTCTCTCTCCATCTTCCATTTATCTTTCATCCATTTTTGTGAAGGCCCTGGTGGTGTATTTATAGCCTCAGGGAGAAGTCTCTAGAACCCAGGTTGTTGGAGAAAATCCCGGGCTCAACAGCCTTGTAACTGCCGCAGATATGCGGCAGTTGCCGTGGAATTGCGGCGGTATCTTGGCCGTTGAGGCCGAGATTTCTGGTGCGAGTTTGTTACAGGTTGTTAGCCACGTGGACCTTCTGGAAGTCTGACTTGGCGCGTGGATTTCTCCAGATCCTGGACTCAACCTTTGGGCTCTCTTTTGGGCTTTGATTTATTCTCCTTTAATTCTTGATAATTAAAGGGATTTTGGGCTTTTTCTAATTAGAATATGGACCTGCAAAAATAGAAAGAAAAGGATTAAAAATCACATTTTATTTGCAATATGCATGGCATGGAGGTGGTAAAATATGCAAAATTGAATAACAATCACACCCCCACACTTATTCTTTTGCTCGTCCCGAGCAAAACAAGAAAAGAAAAAACTATACTACCAATTTTATTACACTACTTTCGCAGGTAACGCGATTGCACTGAGCGTGTGCAACAAGCCGTTAAACCTCTAGGTTACCCTAGAGGAGGAGTGTTGTCTCCTGAGGATTTTCAGCGGATTGCACCCACAAAATCCATAAAGAAAAAAGACAAATGTTAGTGTTTTGAAAATTCATTTTGAAAGAGAGACAAGTTTTCGAATTATTTTTGCAAAAATATAAGTGATCTAAGGTCATAAGTCCACCTATAATTATTCTCCCTTAAACTTAGTCTCCATGCAGGATCTTGTCTTCAATTAAGATAAGAATTCAAAATTAGATTGAATACTTTATCTTTTATAAAACCTAGATAATATGCACATTGTGATAGTGAAGATTTCTGGGATTTCAACTCTAACCATAAAGCCATTTATTATTTATTTATTTATATATATATATATTTCTTCCCTTAGTTTAGGCTTTCTAGTTCACCCATGTAACGAGCCTATAACCGATGACTCCCAAACCAGTCGGTCTTAGGGCACCAGATGAGAAAACATCCCTCGGGTTTAAGGACTCGAGTGAAAAAGGCCACAAAACTAAGGGGGATTATTCTTTTAATCACCGTTAGGCGTGAATAACCATGCTTCTTGAGGCATAATTATCCAGCTTAATAAGTGATGTTTTATTTATATATTTTTCTTTTTTTTTCTTTTTTTATGGCCTTTTTGGTCTTTATTTCCATCCCAAAAATGTGTAAGTGTGAAGTGCATACTATCTAAGGCAAAAAATTCAAGATAAAAATATCTCCTCAATTTTTCTTACTTAGCCTATAATTTTAAACAAGATCTATTATTTCAACTAGGTTTAAGATGTCATAATTAAGGCTTCCTTAATTTCTAAGATCATCTTAATTTTCTTAAAAATAGATCAAAACTTTGTCTCATATTTCAAAAAGTTTTTTTTATTATTTATTATTATTATTATTTTATTTTAAAAAAAAAACTTTATTATGTTAGTAAACCCTCCCCTGCACTTATTTCATGCATTGTCCTCAATGCATCATGATATATGTATGCATGAAACAAATAGAGAGGGAAAGAAAATCACCTCAAGGTGGTGGTTCCGGTGGCGGCCTGATTGGTCCACGAAAGGCGGCCCAATCATCTTTGCTTTGGGTTCGGAGGAACCCACCAGAAAATATCATGAATATAACCCATTAAAAAGATAAATCCATGAAGGATTTTTATTAAGTATTTAACCCCATCTAATTTCCATTTTTCATAACTAATTTCGGAGTCAAATTTGTCAACCACCTTGTCCCAGAATGGAGTATGAAATGATAGAATGGTTGACTTGGACTCAGGAAGGACAGGAACTAATACCGACTCAGGAAGGTGACTTAAGTCAAGTAAAGGTTCAGGAGTCGAAATGAGTTCAGGAATTGGGTCCAAGTCAAGAAGTTGAAACTCCAGTCCACATGTATTGTCCAACAATGGAATGTGACCTAATATGGGTGATATCTCTTTACTTCCAATATTAAGGAATTCTAGCTCATCGCCATACAATTCTTCAAAACTAAGGTCAACATCCGGAAGTGTACAATCAGTTAACTGACCCCGAGTTGACATGATCTTGTCAGCGAATAGGTCTTCAGAAGTAAAGAGATTGTGAGAATCTAGGTCACATATCTCATTGAGTTCAATATAAAAAACTGAAAACTTGCCAATTTGTCAATAGTATCTTCAGAAGTGTATAATTGGTCAAGTTCAATATGATCCTCAAAGATGGGTGATTCAACTTCATTATGAATTTGGCAGGATCCAATGTCAACTCCGGAAAAGATTGAAGTCAGGTAAAGATACCGGAGTCATTATTGAATCAGGAAGAAGAATTGAATCACTAAGTTGGGGTTCAAGATCATATTCATTTTCAAGTTCTATTTCAGGAAAAGGAAAACTTGCCAAAATGTCAATGGGATTTGAAGTTTGGACAAGTTCAGATGAGCGTGCTGAAATAGAATCTTGATTTCCAAAACTACATGACTCATCGGCTTTAACAGAGTGGCTAGTGACACCAGATCTGGTCAAACGGTGAGAACGTAGAGATTCGACCATCATATCTATGTCACGATTTCTAGCATTTTGAGCATGAGTCATGGCTTCAAGCATCTTTCCATAATTGATGAATTCATTGTTTTGATGAAAAGATGAAGTGTTGTCTTGAAAGTGATAGTGAAATTGTGAGTCCATCAGATTTTGGGATTTGTGTTTGGACTCACGCATACTCATTTCCAAAATTGATGGTGCTTTATTTTGGACTGGAGGAATTGAGTATGTATCTTGAAAATATTGTGGACTGGGTGGAGAAGGAGGACATGGTGGTTGGAAATTATGCTCGGGGTAAGTGAATCCCCACTGACTCGGTGAAGAGTTGAAATCATTATGAAAATTATAGTTATTAGATGGGGGGTATGGGTCATATTGATTCGGATAAGACCAATCCGACACATGAAGTTGGTAAAAGTTATGATATGCCGGGTTGGTAATATCCGAAAATGAAGTCGATGTGTAATATGGATTATTATTAAAGTTGAAAAAATTGTTATTATAAGCCATATCACACAATGAAATACAAAAAAGAACAAACAATTAAACAAACAAAAAAAAATTCTAACCTAAGTTAGGGTAGACCTATGACCTAGACGACTCCTAACTGATTAGACCGTCCACGGGAGGTTTAGTGTAGACTTTGACCACAAGCTAATCAGCCAGGTCAGGGCAAGGTTGGTGGGAGGTTTTCCATCAAAGACGTTCCTTAATTAAATAACCACCAACCTTCGGGCTTTCGGCCCTCAATCCCTTTCCTAGACACTGATTTTGCAAGAGTCAAATTCCAACACTTTTCCCCCTTAGGATAATCTCCTAAGTGAGTCCGAGATGTCCCTAGGGCCAACATCTATTTTTTTTTATTAAATTAGGCTTGAGTTAGTGAGTGCTGGGATAGTGGTTTTTGGGCTAAGGAAAGGGTGATGAAATCCCCCACCTTATCTTATTTATGGGTTAGTGCCCTTAAGATCAGTTTGGTGCAAGTGTACGATATAAACAAACAAGGTTCACTCAAAGCTATAAAAATCAAACAAGGAGTGAGTCCTAGTCAATATGCAATGCGCACGTACCTTGCTCCAGCACTCTTCAACAGTAAAGTAAAAGAATTGAAAAGACACGTGCCTAGAAATGCAAATGTCTAATCAATTTTTAACTTTGCAACCAATTTTTTACTGTTGATTATTAGCAGATATAAGGTGAAGCATACAAAAATTTAAGTATTGCAGCAGCTGTATTTTGCAGAGCAAGCAGCCCTGCAGAAATTAGGTCAGTAGTTAACTCCTCCTTGTCGCGGATCCGCGACTTTGGCCGTGGAATCGCGGCAATTCAGAGGGCAACTGGTTTCTGCTTTCGAGAGCAGAAGCCCAGAGCCACTTATATGTTACTGCAATGCAAATTTTCCTGTTCTCTTCACCTGTAACCTGCAACAGAGAAGAAGATTCGTTTAGTTCTTCACTTGAAATCAAAAACCGTTGCTCTCCCCGGCAACGGCGCCAAAAATTTGATTGGGAAAGGGAGGATAGTGTGAAGTTGCACAAATATTCAATAAAAGAAAGAAGGTTTAGAGTCAACCTTAGGTGCTTGATCACTCCACAAATGTATTCAATATGTTCAATGTATCCTTTCCAAATCTCCGTAGTAGCATAGGGCTATACGAGTCGATTCTCAGGGAGAGCTTGCGATGGAAGCGTTACGGTCAAGTATTGAAGAAAGTAAACGAAGATTCTTCTTTGCTTTAAAAGAATGAAAAAATCATAGAAAAAGAAATGAAAGAATCGGTGGATTTGTGCATGATGGAAAATGAAAAGAAATCAAAAAGGAGATTGGCTTTGAAAGAAAACTAAAAGAATGAAAACTTTGTAGAAGATTTAAAGATGGAGAAAACCATGACTAGCTAACCTTACTAATTTGCTAAACTTACTAAACTCCGTGATGGTGATGCGTGCCTCATGTTGATTCATCGGCATATGTTTGTCTTGCATGTCGGTCTGGTTACTTTTCCACTTGGATGACGGGTGATCATTCTTGGACTTGTCTTGTAGCCTCATAGATGTCATCGGCCTACAAGATAGACTTTTAATAATGGAATCAAAAGAGCGACACTCAAGGGATGCTAAGGAAGAAGATACAACATTCATTAATTGAAGTAAAGAAGTTGTACAACAAATAGCATATGTTTGGTGATCCATCTCCATGTTCCATCAAGGCACTTGTTCTAAAGACAAGGCTCTAAATGAGGCACACATGAATCATATGGAATTTACAATAAGAACTTGCCAAGCATGAAAGTAACCCATCGGGGATGAAAAAGACCATACAACTTGCAAGATTAAAGATAGCAATCACCCGTGAGTTAATAGTTAGCAAAGTTAGTGGTTAGCTAGTCATGTTAGAAGAAATTAGCTACTAGCCATTACAAGAAAAGAAAAGTAAAGCATGAATAAAAGTGCAAGGAAAGTAAAGCTAGAATTAAAGAAAGCAAGTAAACACTAGAAAATGCAATAGAGAAGGAAAGAGAATGGATTAATCCTTGCTTCACAAGTTGTCACGCCTTGATTTACACAAGCTTTCTCTCTCTTACAATCTCTCTCTTATGCAGAATTTCTAGGGATGAAGAAGAAGACCTAGAGCACTAAAATCCTAGAGAAAAACCTAAAAAAATACAAGTTCTATTTTCTATTCTCTTCTCTCTCCATCTTCCATTTATCTTTCATCCATTTTTGCGAAGGCCCTGGTGGTGTATTTATAGCCTCAGAGAGAAGTCTCTAGAACCCAGGTTGTTGGAGAAAATCCCGGGCTCAACAGCCTTGTAACTGCCGCAGATATGCGGCAGTTGCCGTGGAATTGCGGCAGTATCTTGGTCGTTGAGGCCGAGATTTCTGGTGCGAGTTGTTACAGGTTGTTAGCCACGTGGACCTTCTGGAAGTCTGACTTGGCGCATGGATTTCTCCAGATCCTGGGCTCAACCTTTGGGCTCTCTTTTGGGCTTTGATTTATTCTCCTTTAATTCTTGATAATTAAAGGGATTTTGGGCTTTTTTTAATTAGAATATGGACCTGCAAAAATAGAGAGAAAAGGATTAAAAATCACATTTTATTTGCAATATGCATGGCATGGAGGTGGTAAAATATGTGTTTTCCATTAATTTGCAAAAGGGGAAAACTTGCAAATAAAAGTTTGAGGAGCTAAATTACAAGTATTCTCAAAAGATTACAAGTAGATCTCCTCAGAGATTCTGGGAAAATGTGCCGATAGGAGTCTGGTCAGCGCGCGACCACTTTGTCCCTTTGACGATGCGAGCGATGAGATTCCCTTCTCGCCTGGTTTCGGGAATCAGAGAATAGAGGGTTGGTAGAACCCTCTTGCTGCTTCTCAAAATCGCCTTCAATTAGGAATTCCTTCTCGCCTGGTTCCGGAGATTCCTTGAGAAGAAGAACGATGATAGGGCATCAACACCCTAGATAGAGAAAGCAATTCTCTAAAAGGTCTCTGAATTCGAGAACGCACGGTGCGTTATGAAGAAGCCTCGGTTGAAGAAGTTGATTGATCGATTCTCGTGATCAGAAGGCGATTGATGGCTCCTTCCTCTGCGATCCCCCCTTTTTTTTTTCTCCTTGTGCCCATGGCGGGTTATTTATAGGGAGAGCAAGGGTATAATCATCCCCTTGAAGATATGGAAACAGATTGAACCGAATCTGTTTGAATCTGGAAAGTAGCCTTGCTGCGAGGCTAGAATAGCTTCCGCGGAGCTAGAAAATGGCAAGTCGGTTGATCTTTCCGATTTGTTATGATCCTTTCCATATCGTTGAAGGATTTTCCCTGATCCTCTTACTCGTTTCAAGAGAGTCAAGAGATTGCGGCAATCACCTGCCATATTTGAATCCCGATTGGATTTGATTAGCTTAGATCTGATCTCATCAGGAGATTTGATTGGTCAAAGGCTGACCATAGCAGGCTGATGGCGGAGCTGCCCGCTTTGAAGCTCATAGCGGAGCTAGAGGCAATTCCTGGCGAAGTCCGAAAAGAGGCTTTTCGGCGAAGCTGTCAGTTAGCTTCCTGGCGATGCTCTGGATGATGTTAGCCTCTCACACGAGGCTATCTCCTTGGGCTAATGTAATGCTAAATGCTAACATTTTAGACCTGCTGAGGTCTGTTTAGAAACAATCCGGGTTCACTGTTCTACTTGCTGGATCAGTGGAGTCCAAACTGCTTCCTTGTCCCTTGGAGGTGGGTGAAAACTGGTCTTCAGCTTGTCTGTCCCTTGTCTTTTGTAAATGTCAACAAGTTTAGACATCGTTCGGACCAATGAGAATCTTGTCTTTTTTAAGTGTCAACAAGACCCCCTTCAAAGTTTTCGAGAGTCTGCAATAGCTCAGACTCCGAAACACTTTGAACTGCTGTGATGGTATGTGGAGTATGAACGTCGCCATGATGGTTGAGTTCAGCTTCGCCTTTAATCCTGCTTTGGGATGAATTCGCCGAAGAATTGCACTGGTTCGCGAGTTGCTTCGCGTCGGGGTAGCTCCGCATCTGGGCTTTCAAGAAATAAGTTCGCTTTGGAACTCCTGTTGCCTTTTCAAGGCCAACTGCCATGGGGCGGTTACAAGGAGGATCATTCCTTCTTTTGCGCCAATCGAGAGAGATGTTCTCCGATTCGCCCGTTTCCAAGGGAGAATACTCCCTTTCTTCAAGGCGCCATAAATGCCTTTTTATGAGGGAGACGTTTTCTTCCCTTGTACGGTTCCAATGGGAACCGCCCCTGTTATCAAGGCGCAATCAATGCCTTAAGTGCGCTCGTGCTTCCATGCTTGAGGTGGTTGCGCTCAGGCCATGGGGCCTATAAATAGGACACTTGAGGTCCTCTGAAGAGAAGTGCCTTGCCTTTCTTCTTCCCTTCTCTTGGTTGAAAGAGATACTCAGATCTCTGAATTAGTGGGAAAACCCACTCTGGTTGTCTAACCGGCCAAGGACCAGTAAGTCTTGATCATTTAAAGACTTCACCGCTTTTAGGGAACTCTTCTCCCTTGATTTAGCTTTGACAGCTCGCTTCAGGGATTAGCTTCCCTTGATTCTCATCTTGCACTTGGCTGCTGCAGAGAAAGATCTCATCATAGCTTTCTGTGAAGCTATCATTTTGGCTCGATCGGTGAAAGATTGTTGCTTGTTAAGTCCGCTGCGCAGGCAGGACTTGGGACTTAGCTTCTTCAATAGTTGAGCCAGTCTTGCCATATAGGCGAATGTTGAGACTGTTTCTCACAAGATCAGTCTGACTTTGCCTTATAGGTGAGGCTAGGACTTGGTGTTTGCTGAGCCAGCCCATGGTTGCTGTGCAGGTGGAGCTTGTCCTCTGCTGAAGTCGGATTGCTTTTGCCGCTGAAGAATCTGACTTAATGTTTTTGCAGCTCTTTCTGTGTTTAACTGCTAACTTGTTTCAATTTGTATTGCAGTGAGCTGTACTTACCAATCTGGTAACTTGATGGAAGAAACCATGAAATTGCCTTATGCTTCCCCGGTTGAAGCTTTACTTTTAAGCAGGAGGAATAATTCGGGGCAGCGAGTGCGCGTCCCAAGGGCTGTTGGCAGCCTCTTATCCGAGATGATTCGATCTGAGGTGAGGCTGGCCGCCGCCTTTATCGGAGAGGATCCGCTTCAAGATAATGGGCGTCGCCTGTGGGATTGTCGGCACCATTGCCGACTTTCAACTTTGGTGGCCTTTGATGGCGATCCACTTCGGGAAAGTGGGCATCGCGCCTGTTAGATCACTGGTATCACTGCCGATTCCCATTATACGTGATCTATCGTGTTGGCGGCGATAGGTTTTTATTGCCAGGCTTCAACAAAAATGGCCTGGTAAGATCTGCCATTTTGTGGAGAAAAATGACCGTGTCCTTGTGGCAGAACTGGTTACAGCCTTGTGCAGGAGGAAGACCTTTCTTGTCCAGTTGATCTGGTCTGGAAGCAGATAAAACCGCTTGTATGCCTTTTATGCAAATGGCCTTGCTAGGCAACTTGGTGTGTTGTATGAAACACAACTTTGATGTAATATCAAATGTACTCTTGCTTTTAAATCAATGAAAGTTCTTTGTCTGATCATTTGATTTTTTGCTTGCTTCACTGAGAGTTCGGCCATTGCTGGGCTAAACTGCGCACGGGGCTAAGGACATAGCCCTTCCTTTGAATGATCTTCGCGAGGCTGTCATGTCAGCGCCTCTTTAGAGGGCTAATTCAAACCTTTCGGTTAAGTCCTGGAAGGATTGCGCGAAGTCCGCACTTTGCTCTTGTGCGGAGTTAACCCTTTAGTGGGATTGAACCGTCGCTTTTGGGAAAGCGTCTCAGGCGCTTCGGGCACTGTTTCGAATTAATTCGAAACGGCGGCATGTGCCCTTTTTCGAGGCCTCGATTTAGGCGCTGATTGGCCTATAAAAGCCCGATCGGGCTGAGAGAAAATCATCATTTCTCTTTGAATTTTCCAGAGTACTTGACTCTTCTTCTTCCTTTTCTTCTTCTTCAAGAGTTCAAAAACTCCTGTAATTCTTCAATGGCGCCCAAGAGACGAGCGGGAAAGGAAGCAGCGACTTCTGCAGCGGAGGGCCCTCCTCCTCCGTTCATTGAGCGACCGATTGCTGGTAAGAGACTCTCCAATCTGATTAGAGAGTGGTCTTCATCCTTTGGAGTCGATACTCGGCTATTAGGACGATCGAATATGATCTGTCCTTATCAGGGAACTCGTTTCCCTTAACTTCCCTATTTTGCTTGCACCAGGGAAGTAAGAACTGAACAGTTCTTCTCTTGGGCTTCCATAGGAAGCCATTGCTTGGGCAATTTTCATCCTGTTGAGGAACAGGATATGGGTCGCGTGCCTTCAGTCGTGGCCACGAAGGGTGACTGTTAACCATAACGTCCTTTTGATGACGTCAGCCCTTAGGGCTATGCCACTTCCTGCAAAGATGCAGTCTTATCTGTGAAGCGAAGCTTTTTATCAAAGCTATTATCCCGCTGTTCCTGCTTTCTGGGCGAGGCTATGCCTTAGCGAATTTTTATGTCTTCGCATCCATTTGATTGGTGAACTAATCATAGTTCATTTTTTTTTGTTTTTGCAGTACATTACGCCTCCGGCCTCCAGAACAGTCTATTTGGCGTAACCAGTCGAGCAGGCGGGAGCATTAGCTTGCAGTTCATCGGGCAGGCTTCCTTGTTCAGTGAGCCGAGCTCCCTTGTACGGGATACGCTCATTCAGAGCGGTGGCCCGCAGGCCATGCGGAGCATTTTGACTACGGCTCCGTTTGAAGATATCGACCGTCAGGCTTACAAAAAGCCTGACTTCATGTTCGGGGATGCTGCACCTGATCCCGATCGCCAGCTGCAAGCCGGCGAAGGCCAGTGGATCTTCCAGTTGGATGGCGAGAGATTCTATCTCCCGTCTACTAAGCGGCATTTCGCTTTGTCTTCTTTCGCGAGCGTGACTCGGGCTCGGAAGATGGCGTGGGGCGTGAGCCTAAATGCCGAGTCTATAAGTGTCGGGAGGTTGACTTTCCAGACCGGCTATTCGAGGGCGGGCCCTCCTCGTAGCATAATGGGGCTATACCCTGGGAAGGTGTCGTGGGACCTTCCAGTAGGAGAGAATCCAGCTGCGGCGCCGACCTTCGGCACTCAGTTCTGCGAAGCTGACGGGAACTACCCCGCCACAGATTTCAGGGCTCCTGGTTGGGTCCACCCTCCTAGGTCATGGTGGGCGGAGTTGACCAATTATATCCTCAATCATTTTGAGGGGGAATTAGAGAGGTTGAACCTCTATGAGGCCGTCAGGGCGACCTGCTACGGCATTGAGATGAAGGTGGCGTGCTTCTACGCCATTCTTGAGTTGTACTGCCCAGCCTCGGGGACTTTCTTCACCCCGGTTGGTGAATTGGGCATGGCCCTGCATGAGATGCGAGAGATCTCTGCTTTGCCCTTCGGGTCTCTTCCATATGAAGAGTATTTTCCGTGTGAGGCGGAGTTGGCTCTCTTGGAGAAGCAAGAGCCTGCTTTGCTTGAGACATATCGGGAATTGATGTGCCACCTGCACATTTGTTCCAGCATCCACACTGGTGGTAAGGGTAGCTCGAAGAGCTTGAAGAGCTGGGGGAACTACTTGTTCCCGGATATGACTAGTGCGCCCGAGGCAGCTCATTGCGGAGTTGTTGAAGAAGACATCTTGGCGAGGATGGAGGTGCGTGCTGAAAAGGACATCGTCGTGACAGAAGATGATGGTCCTTTCGAGAAGGGTGATGTTCTTCGGAGCTTTCACCATCAGGCCCGTTGGCCTATGTCTCGCAAGGCGTTGCTGGCCGGATTCTTAACCATCTGGTTAAAGAAGTGTTTCGTGCCTTCTTCTTCGGGTGACATTGTCCACCCGAATGTGCTGCTGCCTGCCGTCCGCTTGGTCCATGGCCACCGCCTGGGTCTCCTCCCGGCCATGGTATGTTGTATTCAGAGGGGCCTTCGTGTACTGACGGAGGCTTTCTGCAGGCCGATGGCGTCAAGGCGAGGGAAGGGTGCCGTCCTGCCTTGTGACGGACCCAATCCTAGGGTAGGTTTACCGTACACCTACTTGATGGCGTGGTTCGCCTTGCACTGTCCCAGTTTGATTGGAGCTGGGGAAGACCCACCGCAGGGCGTTCGAACGGCGCTTCTCCGTCGCTTTGAAGGCTGTCTGTGGCAGAAAACTTATGTGGCCGAGGCCCGTAAGTTAGTGCGTCGTTATGACGCTTATAGCCTGTTCCGTTGTTTTCCTCGCCTGCGGGGTGCAGGATACAACGAGGAATTCCATGATGAGGAGTCAGGTCGATCTCCCATGAGTCGGGGTGTTTTCGAGTGGCTGGTCTGTATCCGGCCCTCGCATTTGCTGTACAGGAGTGGGGATACCTGCTACATGGAGCCCTACATCCCGAGCCGGTTCACCCGCCAATTTGGGTATGACCAGTTGTATGTGGGCAACCCCAATCCGGACCTGGCTTTCCTGGGGAGCCTTATTGATGGGGCTCGTGCTTGGCGGTTCTTTACCGCGGATGACACTGGAGCGTGGCTACGCACGCCGTTGAGGGATCCCGGCCTATGGACGACCCTGTGTTTCTGCCAATGGTATGCAGCTTCGAATTCCACGCCTCCTGGATTCAATGCCAATAGTTCAGGTGTGAAGTTGATTTCTCATCGGATGAGGCAGAAGGCTTTGGATAAGAAGGAGGGCAAACGAGTCCGTGTTCCTGGCATAGAGGAGTTCATCGCTGTAGATGACAGCGAGGCTTCTGATGCGGGGAGCCCTCGCTTCGAGGCAGAGACAAGGGCTGATGCCCACAAAGCTGGTGCTCATGAAGCCGGGTCTGGTGTAATGGGGACAGCTCCCCCACAGCATGTGGAAGAAGTGGAGGAAGAGGACTCTGAGGTCCACTTCAAAAGGAAGCGTGGGAGTGGATCCCGTAGGAAGTCGTCGGCGAAGAAGCCCCGTCGCCAAACTCCTACCATTGTGGTGGAGGGCGAACTCCCTACGGCGCCTCCTTCTGCTGCTCTATTAGTGGCTGAGCCGTCGGTTGCTGAACCGACTACTGGTAAGATTGGTCCCATCTAATATGCCTTCAGCGCACTTTAAATAACTCATCATTTGCTTTTTGTTGCAGGAGCTGAGGCAGTTGGAGAGCAAGGGGAGCACTACGATCCCCTGTTCACTTATGGAAGTGCAGCTGGTTCCTTTGCTCGCTCGGAGGAGTCTGGAGGTGATGCGGCCGATATTGGCCCTTCGGGCGCTGGGACTTCTAAAGGAAGTCCTATGGCATCCAGCTCTGCCGGGTGGTCTGCGGAGGAATCGGCGAGTGGGCCGGCTATCCGCGTTGAGTCTGGTAAGAACTTTCCGATGGGACCCTTGGATTCCGATGCGGCTGACGAGGTGACATCGGCCTTCGGTATGACTAAGATCTCCTGATCCTCGCCTATTTGTTGCGTCTCCTTTTTGACCTTGGTTTTGTTGCAGGCATTCGTCCCCAAGGTGCGTCAGCTTCGAAAGAAGCGGAGGGTTTTCCTGAAGGGTCAAAGGGCGATATGAGCGCTTCGACCGGGGCAGACGCTGCTGTGTTAGACGCGCTGTATGGCGACCTGCCTTTTTATCAGCCCAAATCAGCGGAGGGCCCTGAGGTTGAAGAGGCGGCAATCCCGGAGGTACCCTCACTTCCAGTCACATCAACGAGTGAGGTGCAGACTGTTTTGCCGAATACGGCACTGAGGGTGATTGTGAGCCCTACCTCCCCGACGCTGGTAGTTGAGCCTGCTGCTCAGGAGGTGGTTGCCAGTCCTACCTCCGCGGTGGCTGGCGTGCTGGTGTCGCTGAGGACTCCGCCGAGGTCACCTTTGGCTTGCCCTGCTGCAGTCGATGTTCCCGCTTCTTCTTCCGCGGTGGTGTCGACTAGGTTGGTAGATTGCTCCGAGGTTGTCTCAAGGGTTGATGAAGCTGAGAATGACTTTATCGGTAATCTGGTCGACAGCTTCTATAATAGTTTGGAGCAGACTATCGGTCTAGTCTTGAAGGGCTCGCCTGTGCCATTTTCGAAGCTGAAGATGGTTCTCTCCCGTGGCATTGAGTGTATTCGGGACTTTGAGGGGTACCATCAAGCTACTGCTCTGGAGCTCCTGATAGATGACCTTGAGAAGGACGTGGAGGAATGGCGCCATTTCCATCGTTCCGACGCAGCGTCTTTGGCTGATGAACGGCTCGCACGTCTTGTCGCCCAGAAGCGCGAGGCTCAGCTCGCTGCTCAAGAGGCTGTTGAGGCTATCTCCTCTGACTTGAGGTCCTTGGAGGCAGAGGAAGCAGAGGTTGGGAGTGCAATTGATGCTTCCAACAGTGCTCTTCTTGACGCTGAAGATAAGATTAAGAGGGCTGAAGAGATGATCCGAAAGGCAAATCTCCTCTTGTCGAAGGCTACACAGATGCGTCATGAAGAGTCTGCACGGCTTAAGCAGCTCAGGGCTCGAAGTGAGGAACTGGCGGAGCGGAAGTCATCACAGAGGGCGACTTTGGCGGAGACCGAGGCTCGTCTGGCTCAGGCGGTGGACTTCGATGAGGCGAAGCTAAGATCACAGGCGCTGGCCCAGGCTGAAGATGACAGGAGGGCGCGGCTAGCTTCGCTCGGAGATCGGATCCGATCTTATCATGTACGCCTATAGGCTTCCTCCATGTATCCCATCCTTCTGGATTAATAGAAAAATTTTCTTTTGTCGTCTGTTGTTTAGATAATGAGACATGACTGTCTGTTGGTTCAGAGGTTGCAGTAACATAACCGAATGGGACGTTGCCAGTCTCGAGGTTAGCCCTTTGCGGGGCTTAAAAGGAAGGGAGATACTTGCCTTTTGTAAATGTCAGCAAGCATCGAGATTGGGACTTAGCTGTCAGCTGGTTCAGAGGTCGCAATGACATAACCAATTGAGACGCCACTAAGCTCAATGATAGATGAGGCTTGGCTATCTGCCAGTTCAGAGGTCGCAATGACGTAACTGGTTGAGAAGCCACCAAGCTTCAATCAATAGGTGATACTCGTCTTTTGTAAATGTCAACGAGTATCGAGACCTGTCTTTTGTAAATGTCAACAGGGCTCGGGATTGAGACTTAGCTGTCTGCTGGTTCAGAGGTCGCAATGACATAACCAATTGAGATGCCACTAAGCTCAATGATAGATGAGGCTTGACTATCTGCCAGTTCAGAGGTCGCAATGACGTAACTGGTTGAGAAGCCACCAAGCTTCAATCAATAGGTGATACTCGTCTTTTGTAAATGTCAACGAGTATCGAGACCTGTCTTTTGTAAATGTCAACAGGGCTCGGGATTGAGACTTAGCTGTCTGCTGGTTCAGAGGTCGCAATGACATAACCAATTGAGACGCCACTAAGCTCAATGGTAGATGAGGCTTGACTATCTGCCAGTTCAGAGGTCGCAATGACGTAACTGGTTGAGAAGCCACCAAGCTTCAATCAATAGGTGATACTCGTCTTTTGTAAATATCAACGAGTATCGAGACCTGTCTTTTGTAAATGTCAACAGGGCTCGGGATTGAGACTTAGCTGTCTGCTGGTTCAGAGGTCGTAATGACATAACCAATTGAGACGCCACTAAGCTCAATGGTAGATGAAACTTGGCTATCTGCCAGTTCAGAGGTCGCAATGACGTAACTGGTTGAGAAGCCACCAAGCTCAATCAATAGGTGATACTCGTCTTTTGTAAATGTCAACGAGTATCGAGACCTGTCTTTTGTAAATGTCAACAGTACTCGAGATTGAGACTTAGCTGTCTGCTGGTTCAGAGGTCGCAATGACATAACCAATTGAGACGCCACTAAGCTCAATGGTAGATGAAACTTGGCTATCTGCCAGTTCAGAGGTCGCAATGACGTAACTGGTTGAGAAGCCACCAAGCTTCAATCAATAGGTGATGGGGTCTCGTTTTCACGAGGGAACCGTTGTCATAGGTTTAATGTTAACATAACAGCGGAATATATGTGGTCCTACCATTCTATGGATGAGAATTGGTAGGTGATTTTGGAGGTCTCATTTTCACGAGGAGAAATGAGGGGACTGCTGTCATAGGTTTAATGTTAACGTAACAGCGGAGTATATGTGGTCCTACCATTCTATGGATGAGAATTGGTAGGTAATTTTGGAGAGGGAATCAAATGGGAGCAGGTCCCTTAGGATTTTTAGCAAACCCCCAGCTATCAACGGGTTTGATATGCCTTTACCAACTACCGTTTGGGTTGGGCTAGCCATGCTATTCCCCTCAGCATGATGAGTTGTTGAGGACTCATGTTGGGCTTAGAGGCCAACATTTTCCTCTATCCTTGATCGTTAAGGATGTCGGATTATCAGGTTGATGTCTGCACAACCTCGATTGTCTTCTAGGGTGACTGGTGCATGGCCAGGTCCCAGTTGATCCATGGCCGTATAGTCTCGCTTGGAGGAAGAGAAAGGCTCTCTTTGTGCGCATTTCGGACGCGCGGATCTCGATCAGAGGTGTAATGTTAACTTGATCGAGAGAAGGATTCTTGATTAAGGATAATACTTCTTTAAGAATTTGCCATTGATCGGCATCATGAGTAGGTCGCCACCTGCATTCATAAGGCGGTATGCCCCGTTTGAATAGACTGTCTCTATTACAAACGGTCCTTCCCATTTAGGCTGAAATTTGCCTTTGGTCTTGTGCGTCATAATCATCGGTCGTCTGACGGCTAAGACCAGGTCTCCTTTCTGGAAGATTCTCTGCTTGACCTTTTTATTGAAGGCTTTTGACATCCGAGCCTGATATAGCTCGATGTGTTGCTGAGCTTGTAGCCGCTTTTCGTCTAGGGCTTCAAGCTCTTGAAGACGCAGGCGATCATTGTCTTCTGATGTCATCTTAGTAGTCAAGGCTACCCGTAATGATGGCACCTGGATTTCCAATGGGATAACTGCTTCGCACCCATATACCAGGGAAAAAGGCGTATTGCCTGCCGGTGTCCGCACCGTAGTCCGGTAGGCCAAAGGCATTCACCGAGCTTTTCGTCCCAATCTCGCTTATTTGAGGAGACGAACTTCTTGAGCAGCTTGATGATTGTCTTGTTGAATGCTTCTGCTAAACCATTGGCGGCAGGATTGTAAGTTGTTGAAGCCACATTCTGAATTCGGTATTTATCGCAGAACCGATAGAATCCTTGGCTTATGAATTGAGGACCATTGTCATGGATGATCCGCCTGGGGACACCAAATCGATGGATGACATGGTGTTTGATGAAGCTAACCAGATGGGAGGTTTTGACTTCGGCCAATGGTATGGCCTCTGCCCATTTGAGAAGTAATCGGTTATTGCCAGGATAAACCGGTGACCTCTTGCCGAAGAGGGACTGATTGGCCCTACGACATTAGTTCCCCACGCTTCAAATGGCCATGAAGCAACAGTAGGGTGGAGCAACTCCGAAGGTTGGTGTATGAAGTCTGCATGGACCTGGCATGCCTTACACCTTCGTGCATACTGGGTGGCATCGGCCATCATGGTCGGCCAGTAGTACCCAAGTCTGTGCAGCCTGTCTTTAAGCTTTGGACCCGGCTGGTGAGCTCCGCAAATGCCATCATGTGCTTCTTTAAGCACTTCTTGTGCCTCTGAATGAGAAAGGCAACGGAGAAGGATACCATCATATGAACGACGGTAAAGTGTCTTCAAAGCGGGATCATAGTAGAAGCGGGGCGACCTTCGTCTGATGGACGCCGCTTCTTTGGGATCATCCGGGAGCAGATCATGCAGAGCATAGTCAATGAGAGGGAAGCGCCAATCCCTCGGCTCAAGATCCACGGAGGTATTATAGACTTCTTGGATCTTTAGCATATACTTGGAGCATACGAGATGCCG
The DNA here is from genome assembly GCA_038442645.1 of Agave tequilana. Taxonomy (NCBI): domain Eukaryota; kingdom Viridiplantae; phylum Streptophyta; class Magnoliopsida; order Asparagales; family Asparagaceae; genus Agave; species Agave tequilana. The sequence continues at coordinate 87,685 of JAVJIF010005114.1, forward strand.
GGTTGCGACTGTGAGGTGATACTCTGTGTCGGCCGGTAAGGCTAGCGTCGTCGCTAGTGCAGCGAGAGCATCCGCCTTGGTATTCTGAGATCGAGACACATGCCCGATGTAGAAGCCTTCAAATAAGCTAGCCAATTCGATGGCTGTATGATAGTAAGGCACCAAGTCCTCATGGCGGACTTCATATTCGCCTTTTACCTGGCTAATGATCAGCTTTGAATCGCCATAAGCTTCAAGATAGCGTACCCCCATTCCGTGGGCGAGCTGGAGGCCAATGAGCAGAGCATTGTATTCCGCTACATTATTAGAGCATGACTCTGTCAAGGAGAACGCCCTGGGAAGGATATGATCCTGTGGGGAGATGAACACAACCCCCACTCCGGCAATAATCTTTCCTTTGGGGCCCATCCGCGATGCTCCGTCAAAGAACATCTGCCATACTTCCTCTACTGAGGTTGCATTAGATTCGAAGACCTCATCAGGGATGTCTTCGTGAAGCTTTGAATGTTCCGGGACTGGATGCGCAGCCAAGAACTCTGCAAGGGCTTGACCTTTAACCGCCTTTTGAGGGGTAAAGGTTATGTCATATTGGGACAATAGCAGTGCCCATTTAGCCAACCTTGAGTTCAACGACCCTGGCTTCGTCATGAGAAGACGTAAAGGGTTTACTCTGGAGATGACATGTATGGTTTGGCCAACCAAATAATGTCGTGTCTTCTGGACAGCGAAGACGAGAGCTAAACACTCTTTTTCAATAGGATTGTAGCGAGATTCCGCTCCTATGAGAGTTCTACTCAGATAGTAAATGGCCTGCTCATGGCCATTGTCGTCCTTCTGAGCGAGGAGGGCGCCGAGGGAATAATCCAGGGCTTTCACATAAAGCAAGAATGGTTTCCCTGATGTAGGGGCCACCAAGACTGGAGGTTTTGTGAGATACCTCTTAATGTCTTCATAAGCTTCTTGACAAGCTTGATCCCATATGAAGGCAGTACCCTTCTTCATTAGTCGGGTAAATGGTTGGCAACGGCCCGATAGATTTGCTATGAATCTCCTGATATAGGCTAACCTGCCTTGTAAGCCTCTGAGCTCTTTGAGGTTCCTTGGTGGATGCATGTCCTGGATGGCTTTGACTTTGTCTGGGTCTAGATGGATTCCTTTTGATGTGATTATGAACCCCAGGAATTTGCCGCTGGATACTCCTAAAAAGGATTTTGTCGGGTTCATTTTCAACTGATGAGCCCGCATTATATTGAACATCGTCCTCAGATCGCGAAGATGTTCATCTTTGCGGCGACTTTTGACAGCAATGTCGTCAACATAGCACTCCACCGTCTTCCGGAGATGATCGCGGAAGATCATGCTCATTGCCCGCTGGTAGGTTGCCCCGGCGTTCTTCAATCCGAAGGGCATTACAGTGTAGCAGTATACCCCCAAAGGCGTTCGGAAAGAAGTATGCTTCTCGTCGTCGGGATACATCTTGATCTGGTTGTACCCTGAGAAGCCGTCCATAAAAGACATCCTCTCGAACCCGCATGTGTTGTCAATCATGACATCAGTGATGGGCAGTGGGAATTCATCTTTGGGACAGGCCGTATTGAGGTCACGGTAGTCGATGCAGATCCGTATTTTCCCATTCTTCTTGAGGACGGGGACTATGTTAGCCACCCAATCTGGATGTTGTTCCTCCCGGATGAAGCCACAAGCAATGAGCTTATGAACTTCGGCTTCAATAGCCTCCATGATGTTTGGGCGGAACCGACGTTGTTGTTGCTTGACTGGCTTAACGTCGGGCTTGATGTTTAGACGGTGCATAGCGACCTGTGGATCGAGTCCAGGCATGTCTTCATAGCTCCAGGCGAAGACATCTATATACTCTTTTACGAGCATTATCAATTCTTCCTTTTCGATAAGTGATAAGCTTTCACTTATGAAAATAGGCTTGGGGTGATCTTGACTGCCCAAGTTGACTTGGATCACCTTGTCTTCGGTAGGTGGCTCGCGCAGCTCGAACCGCTTTTCCCATTGGCGACTTAATTGCTGGGCCCAAGGTTCCTCATCAGCAGCTTTCGCAGGTTCCAATTGACTGCCCGAGGTCATATTCACAGTGAGGCCGTTGAACATTCCTCCTATGCTGATGTCAGAGTCCCATTCGGCAGATGAGTCTGACTGTGATGGAATTGGCTCGTCGTCTTTGACTTGAACCGTTACTGATGATGTGGGTGTAACATAACCCAACCCCCTGCGTGTACTATCATAGTAATTTGCAGGTTTCCCTTTCGGGACAGCATTACGCATCAGACCGCGTCTTCCCTTTCCGAAGTTCAGGCCGCCTACCTTCTTCAAGTCATATCCCATCTTCTCCATAATATGGCGTACTGGTTGCGCATAATGGAAGAACTGTGGGGCTTCTGAGTCCGAGCTTGAATCTGTAGGTGCAGGTCTCCGTGGCTGGGTTCTACCGAAGATTATCGGCAACTGACCTTGTTTGGATGGAGGGATCACCAGCGTGGCCCTTCTATAACCTCCACAGATGTAGTAGCCGAACTTGGCTCATGTACGGGCATGTGAAGAGAGCCATCCATGATGGATTTAATTGACTCGATGCTCGCAGGATAATCAAAAGAAATATTATCATTAATTATCCATTCGCCTTCCTCATCAGAAGGGATCTTACATCGGGGATCATTAAAGCATGCTACTATTGGCTCGCCAATCAAAATGGCTGGCGTGCCCATTTCGGATTCCGAATCCGCCTCATTGCCACTTCCATCACTGTCTGGCAATGGTTCTCCCGGCGTTCCACTAGCCTCTTGATATAGGAGAGCATCTGTGAAATAGTTTTCCACCCCCTTGAAGGGCTGCTTCTCAGCAAAGACAGTTCGTACTGTCGCATCATCCTCAACATACTTGAAGCACTGATGGAGAGTGGAAGGAACGATCCAGTTGGCATGGATCCATGGTCGTCCCAGTAGCAGGTTGTATGATGTGTCCGCGTCAATGACATAGCATGTCACTTCTGACTTCAGGCTTCCGATTCTGCAGCGAAGCCGAATCTTTCCAAGCGGATGGCTGCTCCCGGCGTTAAAACCGTATATTGTAGTGGTGGTCGCAGACAACCTGTACAGTGGTATGCCGAGGAAGTAGAGGAGCCTTTTGGGATGATGCTGAGCGCAGACCCCGGATCGACTTGTATCCTTTCGATGCAGGTTGAACCGATATATCCGGTATAGTACAGAGGTCGATCATGCTTGTTGTCTTTGAGAAGCATATCTTCCGCCGTGAAGGTAATGGCAGGTACCTTTGACTGTGCGTGATGGCACTCTGAGCAGGAAGGGCGCATCTCATCATCAGGAACCTCGGGCATGCATGTCAGAAAGGACTCCGAGTTGGCTAGCGCATCTCTGAGTGCCTCTCTTGTCTCTTTAAAGAGACGAAGGAGCTCGTGTATTGTGATACGAGCCGGGATATTGGCTAAGTGGGCCAATATATCAAAGCGAAAGGGCGTGGCTAGCCCTTGGCTTGGTGGTTTCTTCAACACCTGGTCGAATCGCACCTCCTTAGGTTTTTCCCTCCCTTTGGTCAGGACTGGAGCGGATGTCGGCATTGGTACTGACGTTGTTTGCTGTGGTACCTCGTCAGTAGGTTTGTCATACTGCCTTAGGTATGACTTTCCAGACCGGGTGCCCGTCTGTTGAGGCGCATCTGCCTGCGCTGTACAGGCATGCTTTTCTTCTTCAGAATCGCTGAGGGAAGCCGAAGTAAGATTACCATCGTCTGGCAGAACAGAGACGACATTGCAAGACTTGCCCTTTTTGCTGGAGTCCTTCGACGTCTGCTGTATGTCTTGGACGAGGTCGGGGTGTATCCATATAACTTCCCCTGTCTCCAATGTCAAAGGGGCGAAGCCCTTGTTGTTTTGAGTCATGGCTGGAGGATGCTTGACTTCCAACCGCGGCATCGGGGCTGGATAGGTCCCGTCAGGAACTGTGACCTTCTGGGCAGTGCCGAACTCAAGAGTCACCATATTGGCAGTGACTTTCTTCTGTTCCGTCTTTATTGTGAGGACGCCGGCATCAATCAGGGCTTGTATCCTGTCCTTGAGGACATAGCACTTGTCAGTAGGATGATGGACCATCCTATGATAAAGACAGTATTTGGGGTCATTTGTGCGCCCTATCTCATTAGGACGCCGAGCATCTGGTAGCTTCATTTTGTTCCCTTTGTGGAGCAGATGGAATATCGTGACCACCTGGTCATCTCTGAAGGAGTACTGCTTCGGAGGAAACTTGGGCTCTTGGCTGTTGACGCCGCTCTTCTTGGCCTTTGACTGCATGTCCCCGGTCAGCTCGACGGACATAATCTCCTTCCCTTTAGCTTGGGAAGACTGCGGGAGATCGCTACGCCCTTTGTTGTTCGCACCCCATTTGCTTCTAGGGACGGACGGCTCGAACTTCTTAGCCGACTTCTCGGCTATCTCAGCTTGTTCGACCAATTCTTTCCAAGTATGGGCTTTGACAGCCCCCATGCGAACTTCTACTTGATCCAAGAAGTTGTGTCTGCATGTCTGTAAGAGCATGGGTAATGGCATCCCTGCTGGGCACATCAGGGATAGATTTCTGAATCGTTCAATGTATTCACGGACGGATTCGCCTTTCTTCTGCACGGTAGAAAGGAGCTTGTCCATGGTCACTTCGGTGTCATCCTCATAGAAGCGAGAGAGGAACCGAGTTTCCAGGTCGATCCAGGAATTGATAGAGCCTGGGAGGAGACTGCGAAACCAGTCAAATGCCACCCTTTCAAGGTGCCGATGAACAACCTAGCCATGATGGCGTCGTTGCTTAGAACATTACCGGTTTGGGACCGAAAATAGTAGATGTGCTGATTGGGCGAGCTCTTACCATCATATGTATGCAACGTTGGTGGTTTGAACTTTGGCGGATATGACACCGAATCCCATTCCAGTGGGTAAGGACGGACTACCCCCACTTTCTTCAATTCATCCTTCTGAGCTAGGGATGAAATTTGAGCTTGAAGGCCTTTAAGGACTTCGGCATCCAGGGAAGAGCCTCCCTTGATTTCTCCGTCTTGGGCGGATCATTGCTGAGGTGTCCCTCCTCGTCATGATTGCTCCGGTATCGTCATCCCGGTTGTTGAGGAGCTGAGCTAGCATCTGTTGGATATTGTCCAGGGCCTCTTGCTGAGTTCTAGAGGTCTGCTCCTGAGCTTCCAAACGCCGACGAAGGTCGTCATTGGCGTTCTCGGCCATACTGACCGATGCTTTGTCCGTCCGTATAGAACTGACTGTTGCTGAAGAGGCATACCCGCTGTCTCCATCTTCTCCATCAGATGATTGGGGTGATCGTCTGGGCTGTGGCGAGATCAGGGTCTTTGAGGAAGAAGGCTGCTCATAGTTATAGGGTATTGCCACCCTAGACCTGGTGTTTCGGAAAACACCTTCTTCACGCACCAAGACTTCACCTAAGCCTGGGCAGTAGTCTGGATCTGGGGAGCCGAAAGGGGTGTCGTCAGAGGCTTGACTTCTTCCGCGCGGCTCTCGCCCCCTTCCGGTCATGTTGACGGATGCAGAGGCTGGATCCGGTGGCCCGCTCCTTTTGGGATGCCTCATCGGGACGCGCGCAGACAGTCGATCAAAGACTGATCGCCGGTATGGAGAAGTGGCGAGGGTCGGTCGTAACCGACACTGCATAGAATGGACCATCACCAACTGGCATTCACATCGTCGAAGACAGGAGGAAGTAGTCTGGAAATGCTTCAATCTCCGCTTGTCCGCCAAGAATTCTCGCAGGTCGGCCCTGTAGGGGCCTGAACAATCTGGTATATGGGACAACGCATCGTTCCCCTTATTCCTGCGGAAAGGATCAGCACCGCATAGTGCTCTGGTTCTAGCCTCGCGGCTGTAAACCCGATGAGTACGCCGAGGTACAATAGCCTTGCTTGTGAAGACAGGGCTAGCAGTAGGCATTGCTGCTCTAGGCGACGGTATGATCGCCGTCTTGACTTTATGGTTGGCAGCATTGTTGGCGCAGGCGGGCATCTTGCCTTTTTCTTCATAAGAGAGGCGCGGATTTGGCGTGGCTACGCCTGAAGCTTCAGCAGAGGACCTCTGTTTAGGCCTCCATATCCGTTTCGGCAGAGGATGCATAGGTTCGCAAGGAACCTGAATAGCCACAAGCGGGGCTGTGGGGTGTTGGCAAGATTCTGCCTCTGGTTTCTGATTTGAAACTTTGGTCGTGAAGACCTTCCCGTGCTTCCGTGCTCGAAGCGTTAGGCCACCCCCAGAGAGGACTTCTTCAAATCTTCTTTGATCGATCTGGATAACCAGGTTCTCAAAAGTGCAGGATCTGGGCTGCGGACATGTTTCCTTGTTGCGCCAGAGAACTGCGGCAGGTTTGCAGAGAACCTTTTCCGTCTCCGCAGAGACTTTGCTTGAAGATTTAGCCAGAGAAGATCTGGCTGCACCGGCTTTTCTGAATTCAGAGATAGACCCGAAGGTCTGTTCGTCGCATTGCGACACTTGATTCTCAGCAGAGGAGAATACGTTCCCCAGCGGAGTCGCCACCTTGTTTTCCATTAATTTGCAAAAGGGGAAAACTTACAAATAAAAGTTTGAGGAGCTAAATTACAAGTATTCTCAAAAGATTACAAGTAGATCTCCTCAGAGATTCTGGGAAAATGTGCCGATAGGAGTCTGGTCAGCGCGCGGCCACTTTGTCCCTTTGACGATGCGAGCGATGAGATTCCCTTCTCGCCTGGTTCCGGGAATCAGAGAATAGAGGGTTGGTAGAACCCTCTTGCTGCTTCTCAAAATCGCCTTCAATTAGGAATTCCTTCTCGCCTGGTTCCGGAGATTCTTTGAGAAGAAGAACGATGATAGGGCATCAACACCCTAGATAGAGAAAGCAATTCTCTAAAAGGTCTCTGAATTCGAGAACGCACGGTGCGTTATGAAGAAGCCTCGGTTGAAGAAGTTGATTGATCGATTCTCGTGATCAGAAGGCGATTGATGGCTCCTTCCTCTGCGATCCCCCCCTTTTTTTTTCTCCTTGTGCCCATGGCGGATTATTTATAGGGAGAGCAAGGGTATAATCGTCCCCTTGAAGATATGGAAACAGATTGAACCGAATCTGTTTGAATCTGGAAAGTAGCCTTGCTGCGAGGCTAGAATAGCTTCCGCGGAGCTAGAAAATGGCAAGTCGGTTGATCTTTCCGATTTGTTATGATCCTTTCCATATCGTTGAAGGATTTTCCCTGATCCTCTTACTCGTTTCAAGAGAGTCAAGAGATTGCGGCAATCACCTGCCATATTTGAATCCCGATTGGATTTGATTAGCTTAGATCTGATCTCATCAGGAGATTTGATTGGTCAAAGGCTGACCATAGCAGGCTGATGGCGGAGCTGCCCGCTTTGAAGCTCATAGCGGAGCTAGAGGCAATTCCTGGCGAAGTCCGAAAAGAGGCTTTTCGGCGAAGCTGTCAGTTAGCTTCCTGGCGATGCTCTGGATGATGTTAGCCTCTCACACGAGGCTATCTCCTTGGGCTAATGTAATGCTAAATGCTAGCATTTTAGACCTGCTGAGGTCTGTTTAGAAACAATCTGGGTTCACTGTTCTGCTTGCTGGATCAGTGGAGTCCAAACTGCTTCCTTGTCCCTTGGAGGTGGGTGAAAACTGGTCTTCAGCTTGTCTGTCCCTTGTCTTTTGTAAATGTCAACAAGTTTAGACATCGTTCGGACCAATGAGAATCTTGTCTTTTTTAAGTGTCAACAATATGCAAAATTGAATAACAATCAATAGCGTCTGCATTTTCGGTGAACTTAGGATATAGGTTGCGCAGCTGAAAGAGGGTTTCACTGCAGGGTTCCCGTGGGATGACTGACGCCCTAGTCCTGCTCCTGTTCTTGTTACATGTTACCTGACAACCTTGCGGTAGGGTCTGCTTTAGCGCCGGGACTCTGGGCCATGGTCTCGGGTATGTATGAAACCCACTTTAAACATAGACAATGTCTCTAATCGATCAGTTTCAATAACTTAGGATCTTGATTGATATGTGTAGTAGGCATAATATAGGATGCGTCTATTACTATGTATTTATTTTTGGCTTTTGGGTTATCCCGCTTCGTCTGGTCGATGTGTATTTTTTTTCTATATTTATATGTATTTTGTATTGGGTTGTCCCTGTATTTGTATGTGGCCGAGTGCCCAGATTGTGCATGTATAGCTTGTGACAGATGTTTGTAATAAGGTAGTTTTCTTCCTGTATATATGCCTTGCCTGTGTGTTGTCTACTACTGTCTTATAATGTGTGTGATTGACACTAACACTTCTGCAGGTACTATACCCAGCCTCCAGGCCGCGTTTAGCCTCCGTGCTTCACTACTCCATGGTAGTTTAGATATTATCATGCCTATAGGCATGTTCGTGTGATACTAACATTGCAGGTACCCTTGTACCGACTCTGGGTTTCTACCCACTCCCAGGCCGGCTACCCAATTGGTTTTAGGCCTGCACCCTTATGGGTTTCGTGATAGCACCAAGAGAGTGCTTAGACCCTGAGCGTACTTTAGCCTCCGGACTCTCGCCCACTTTCTTGAAAGAGAAGTGCGCTTAGACCGTCAGGTCTCTCAGCTTCGCCTGATAGGTATGCTTAGCGCTCAGCGCTCTACCACTAGATTCATTTAGGTAAAACTCTGCCGGATTTTAGACTCGTCTTCTAAGCCGAGTCATTCTAGTAGCTCCGTCAGGCACTCTAGTGTTAAATATTGTTTGCTGTCCGTATCTGTTGCTTGTTTAGCTCCGCTTAGATGTCGCTTGCTTGTTAATTACCTGCTTGCCAATCTATTAATTCCTCTATTAATGGTTGTGAAGAGTTTGAAATCTTATTTACACTATTTTCTTAAAAACTGCATGGTTTTCTAGTATTCATACCGATCTCATATATTGGTACTATTTTCATGTATCGTTTGACATGCTTTCACTTGACGTGCTTACATATATCATGTTGTTACTTGTCACTTGTCTGATGTTGACACTCTAAAAAGACATAACTCTCGCAATTATCTTCAACCGGTCTGAACGACGTCTAACTTATCGACATCTATTAAAGATAAGTCGAAGACAAGCTGATAACTAGAGATAAGGCAACAACATAGACATTACTGATCCAGTAAAGAAGATAGTAAGCCAAAGTTGCCTTTGGAGAGACCTAAGCAGGCCTAAAATGCTAAGTTAGCTCAATACTTAGCCTGGCATGAGCCCAAGGTAAGCTTCATAGCTTCGCATAGAGCTAACAGTTTCGCCTAAGGCTTCCTTGGTAGCCTTGCTTTGAGACTAACTATTAGCTTCGCTTGAAACTTCCCATTTAGCCCCGCCAGAGGCTGATCCAGGAGCTTCACGCTAGAAGCCTTATCCCTAGCTAGTTTAGCTCCGCTATGGGCTAAGTCTTAACTTCGCACGAGGCTCTGAAGGTAACTTCGCTTGAAGCTATGAGCCAAGTCTTAGCTTCACATGATCTAGTTCCGTAGTGAGCTTTGCCAGGTCATCAAATTGACCGTTTCAAAATCCCACGAGGGATTAATGGGTGAACCCCATTAATTTAGTGTGATTAACGCCACGTTAAGTGGGCGGTTACATCCGTCCACTTCGTCCCACATTAAGTGGAGACAATTAAGCCATAACGGCAAGAAGGCGTTCGCACGAACCCTCTAGCTTCGCCAAAAGCTCGCAAGGAGCTTCGTGGCAAGGTTATTTGCGAGCCTCGCGTGAAGATAAAGACTGATTCAGCTTTGCTGAATTCAAGGAGGCGGTTACACCCCACATTTGCTATAAATGGTCTCTAGTTGAGCCAAGGCATAGGGACAGACAGAGAGGAGATTGGCTTAGAAAAAGTAAAGAGCAAAATTCTTAGCAAAAGGGCTCTACTGATCTTCTGCTTTCAATTCTCCAATTCCCCAAACCAAGTGAGAAGGAAATCTTAGTAGGAGGCAGTTTGATCACCTGATCGATTGCATCGTCAAAGGGATAAAGTGATCGCGCGCTGATCAGATTCCTGCCAGCACAGTTCTCCAGAAATCTCAGAGGAGATCTACTTGTAATTCTTCTTTTTATTACTTACAATTTCACTCCTCGATCTTTTTTTGTAAGTTTTCTCCGAATCAAATTTTTAATGGAAAACAAGATGGCGACTCCGCTAGGGACATCGGTCTTCTGGTGCAACAAGGAGACAGTGTCGCAATGCAACGGTCAGAGTCTTGAGCCCGTCATTTTCGAAAACTTGATCATTCATTTCAACCAAGAAAAATTTGAAGAATTGCTCTCTGAGGATAGTCCAGTGCACCATGCTCAGAAGCACAGAAAAATCTCTGTGGCCAAGGCTTTAGAGCAGAAGCCAGCCTTAGCCGGACGAGCAACTGGCCGAGCCTCGTCCCAACTCCTCTCAGCCTCAACTGAGGCTAAAAGTGCCTCACGCAAGGCTAGCCAGGTTCCCTACGAACCTAAAACTTTGCTTCCCAAGCAGATGTGGAGGCCGAGCAGAAAGCTCCGTGTGAAGCTTCAGGTGAAGTTCCAGCGCAACTTCACCTATCACGCGAAGACAAAGGCAAAATGCCAATACAGTTTGACAACATTGCCGAGACTATTAGCCGCGATGCTAAATTGGTATCTCTGCCTTCGCCTAATCTGAGAACAGTGACTCATAGTGTCAACTTCGCTCTCACAGGCGAAGTTACTGATGGCGTAGCTAGCGCAGCGCCAGTACCTAAAGGTACTAGCAAAGTTCTCAACCGCAAGGCTTAAACTTAAGCACACAGCAGTGCTAGCCACCTTCGATACAAGGCCGAGAACAAAGCACCACAGCGTGCTAAGAGCGAAGTCATAATGACTTCGCTCTCAAAATCTTCCAGTGCTAAGTTTGTGCCTCGCGGCAGAGCTACACGTCTAACTTTGCTAAGCGAAGTTAATACAAATGATGAGGTGATTTCTAAATCACCTAAAAGCAGAAGCCTCAAGGCTAAAAGTCTCCAACTCGAGCAACATCCCGTAAGCGTGGTTAACACTGATCTACGAGAGTTTCTAACTAACAAGCGGAAGTTAGAACTACTCCATACTTCTCCCTCTTGTTGTGAACAAGTGGGATGTCAATTGGTGACGGTCTATTCAGTCCATTGCCGATTAGGACCAATGCCCGCCATCCTTCCAAACCGACAGTTAGTTTTTAATCGACTATCGGTGCGAGCTCTTACTAAGCATCACAAAAGGAGCAAATCTACCAGATCTGCCCTCTGCATCCGTCAACATGATAGGAAGGGGACGTGAACTGCATAGGGGCAGATGAGCACCGCGTGGTGCTAACTCCCCTTCATTCAGTTCTTCAGACCCGGACTATAGCCCTGGCTTACGCCAAGTCTTGGTAGGAGAAGAAGGTGTGTTCTGAAACACCAGATGTAGGGTGGCAATACCCTACAATTATGAGCAGACATCCTTTTCGACTGGAGTAATTTCACCAAAACCACTAAAAAGGTTATTCCAATAGTCTGATGATGAGAGGGAAGATAGTGGGTATGCCTCTTCAGCAACAGTCTGCTTAGTGCGAATGGACAGAGTGTTGGTGCATATAGCCGATAACGGTAATGATGACTTCCGTCGATAATTGGAAGCTCAAGAGCAAACCTCCAAGGCCCAGCAAGAAGCCTTGGATAACATTCAACAGATACTTGCTCAACTCCTCACCAACTGAAATAACAATGATGCCGGGAGTAATCATAATGTGGAGGAACATAATGATGATGAGCAACCTAAGGCTGAGAAGTCAAAGGAAAGTTCTTCCATCGATGTTGAAGTTCTTAAAGGCATCCAAGCTCAGATCGCATCCCTACCTCAGAGGGCATGCATGACTCGTCCTTATCCACTCGAGTGGGACTCAGTACCATATCCTCTAAAGTTTAAGCCACCTACGTTACATACGTATGATGGTAAAAGCTCGCCAAACCAGCATATATATTACTTCCGGTCTCAGACCGGTAACGTTATAGATAACGATGCTATCATGGCCAGACTGTTCATTGGTACCTTAAAGGGAGTAGCATTTGACTGGTTCTGAAGTCTTCCTCCAGGCTCTGTCAATTTCTGAATTGACTTAGAGACTTGATTTCTTTCTCATTTTCACGAGGACGACACCGAGGTAACCATGGATAAACTCCTCTCCACCGTGCAGAGGAAAGGAGAACCTATCCGTGACTACATTGAGCGGCTCAGAAACTTATCTCTGATGTGCCCAGCAGGGATGCCATTGCCCATGCTCTTGCAGACATGTAGGTATAATTTTCTGGACCAAGTGGAGATTCGTATGGGAGCTGTCAAAACCCATACGTGGAAAGAATTAGTTGAACAAGCTGAAATAGCTGAAAGTCAGCTAAAAAATTTGAACCATCTACCCCTAAAGGCAAATGGGGTATGAATAATAAAGGGTGCGGCGATATGGCACAGTCTTCCCAAGCCAAAGGGAAAGAGACTATGTCCGTCGAATTGTCAGGGGACGTTCCTCTGAAAACCAAGAAGAGCGGCCCCAACAATCAGAAGTTTAAGTTTCTTCTGAAACAATACTCCTTTAAAGACGAGCAGGTGGTTACAATATTCCACCTACTCCACAAAGGGAATAAATTGAAGCTGCCAGAGGCTCAACGCCCTAACGAAGTGGGACACATAAACGATCCCAATTATTGTCTTTTCATAGGATGATACATCATCCCACTAATAAGTACTTTGTCCTCAAGGACAAAATTCAGGCTTTGGTCGATACCGGGGTTCTAACTCTAAAATAAGAACAAAAGAAAGTCACCGCAAATATGGTGACCCATTGAGTTCGGCAAGACTCCAAAAGTCACAGTTCCTGATGGGTCTTTTCCAATCCCTGAAGCACAGCTGGAGATAAACGATCCTTCAGCTAAATATTAAGAGATTAAGGGTCTCGTTCCCTTGACATTAAAAATGGGGAAATCATATGGATACACCCAACCTCGCCCAAGATGAATATTGCAGATGACGATAATGTGACAACAGTTTCTCTTAGCGATTCTGAAAGTGAGAGGCATGCTTGCACAGTGCAGGCTGATGTCCCTCAGCCAACGGGTACTCGATCAGGAAAATCATATTTGAAACAATATGAGAAAATTACTGACGAGACACAACAGCAAACGACATCAGTACAAGTACCCATTCCAGCCCCAGTCCTGACCTCGGGAAAAGAGAAGCAGAAAGAAGTCCGATTTGACCATGTCCTGATGAAACCTTCAGGCCCAGGACTTAACGTCCCTTTTCACTTTGACATATTGGCCCAGCTGACTAATATCCCAGCTCGTATCACCATACACGAGCTGCTTCGCCTCTCAAAAGAGACAAGAGAGGCACTCATGGATGCACTAGGTAATTCAGAATCATTTTTGACGCATATGCTAGAAATTCCTAGAAATGACACTCAACTCTTGTGTTCTGAATGTCATTATGTACAGTCGAAAGTACCTGCTATTACTTTCACAGCTAAGGACATGCTCCTCAAGGATAACAAACACGATCGACCTTTGTACTATACTGAATACATCACCTCGACGTGCATTGAAAGAGTACAGGTTGATACAGGGTCCGCACTCAGCATTATTCCCAAAAGGCTCCTTTACTTTCTTGGCGTACTGCTGTATCGATTGTCTACAACCACTACTCGATATACGGTTTTAACGCAGGGAGTAGTCACCCACTCAGAAAGATTCGACTCCGTTGCCGAATCGGGAATCTGAAATCAGAAGTGATGTGTTACATCATTGACACTGCCACGTCATACAACTTATTGATAGGACGATCTTGGATCCATGCTAACTGGATCGTTCCCTCTACTCTGCACCAATGCTTCAAATACGTGGAAGATGATGCAACTGTACGAACGGTGTTCGCTGAGAAACAACTGTTCAAAGGGGTGGAAGACTACTTTACTGATACTCTCCTATATCAGGAAATCAGTAAAACATCAAAAGAACCATTGCCTGACAACGACGAAAATGGTAATGAGGCAGATTCAGAGTCTGAAGGAGACACGCCAGCTACTTTGGTCGATAAACCAATTGTAGCATGTTTCAATAATCCTTAATGTAATAATCCCCTCTGAGGATGATGATGAATGAGTAATTAATGACAATGTTATCTTTGATTATCTTGCGGGTGTCAAATTGCTTGAATCTATCGTCAATAGCTCTCTACACATGCCCTTGCATAAACCAAGCATACCAAGTACATCTGTGAAATGTGTGGAAGGGTCCGTCTTCATGGTCCCTCCATCCAAAAGGAGTCAATCACCGATAGTATTAGGTTGAGCCCGACTACGAAGATCTACGATCACATATTTGAGTTCAGACTCAGAGCTCCCGCAATTTTTTCATTATGCACGATCAACACAGCATATGATGAAAAAAATAGGATACAGCCTGCAGCATGGGAGTGGCCTAAATTTCAGAAAAGGACGAAGTGGTTTTCTACGTAATTTCGTGCCGAAAGGAAAACCGGCAAATTACTATGATAAAACACGCAGGGGGTTGGGATATGTTACACCTCCACCTTCTACATCATTTCAATCCAAAGATAACAAACGATCCCATCACGCTCCGCCTCTTCCTCCAAGTGGGAGTCAGATGTTAGTGTGGTAATGATTTTCAAGAATCTCTCCGGTAATATGACTTCAGGCAATCAATTGGAGCCTAGGGAAGCTATTAATGTTGAACCATGGGCTCAGCAACTGGATTTCCAGTGAAAAAAGCGGTTCGAACAACGTGAACCACCTGCTGAAGACAAGGTGATCAGGTTAACTTGGTAGTCAAGATCACCCTAAACCCATCTTTATAAGTGAGAGCTTATCACTTACGGAGAAAGAAGAATTGATAGTACTCGTAAGAAAGTATATCGATATCTTTGTATGAAACTATGAAGATATGTCCAGACTTGATCCGCAAGTAGCCATGCATCATCTGAATATCAAGCCTGACGCCAAGCCAGTCAAGCAATAACAACGACAATTTCGCCCGGATATTATGGAAGCTATTGAAGCCGAAGTCCATAAACTCATTGCATGTGGTTTCATATGGGAGGAACAACATCCAAATTGGGTTGCTAACATTGTCCCTGTTCTTAAGAAGAATGAAAAATTTTGGATCTGTATTGACTACCACGATCTCAATACAGCCTGTCCTAAAGACGAATTCTCACTGCCCATCACCGATGTCATGATTGACAATACTTGCGGATTCGAGAGAATATCTTTCATCGACGGCTTTTCAGGGTATAATTAAATCAAGATGTACCTAGGGGATGAGAAGCATACTTCATTCCGGACACCGTTAGGGGTATACTGCTATACTGTAATGCCCTTCGGCTTAAAGAACACGGGAGCAACTTATTAACGTGCTATGAATGCAATTTTTCACGAGCATCTCTGAAAGACAGTGAAATCTTATGTCGACGACATTGCTGTCAAAAGTCGCCATAAGAATGATCACCTTCAGGATTTAAGAACAATGTTCGATATAATGCGAGCCCATCAACTGAAAATGAATCCAACAAAGTCCTTCTTTGGGGTTTCAAGTGGCAAGTTCTTGGGATTCATTGTTACATCAAAAGAAATTCATCTTGACCCAGACAAGGTCAAAGCTATTCAGAGCATGCATCCACCTAAGAATCTCAAAGAGCTTAGGGGTCTGTAAGATAGACTGGCCTATATCAGAAGATTCATCACAAATCTCTCAGGCCGCTGTCAACCGTTCACCCGGCTCATGAAAAAGGGTGTCTCTTTTGTATGAGATAAAACCTGTCAAGAAGCTTTCGAGGTTATCAAAAGATACCTCACTAAACCTCCAGTCTTAGTGGTCCCACATCTGGAAAATCATTCCTGCTTTATGTGAAATCTATGAACCATTCTCTTGGTGCTCTGCTTGCTCAAAAGAATGATGACGGCAACGAACAGGCCATTTATTATCTGAGTAGGACTCTGATAGGGGTTGAATCTCGCTATAATCCTATTGAGAAGGAATGCTTAGCCCTTGTCTTTGCTACTCAAAAGACGCGACATTACTTGGTCGGCCAAACCATACATGTCATTTCCAGAGTTAAATCATTTTCGTCTCCTCATGACGAAACCAGGATCACTGAATTCAAGATTAGCTAGGTGGTCCATCCTTTTGTCTCAGTATGATATGCTCTTTGTTCCTCAGAAGGCAATTAAAGGCCAAGCGCTTGCAGACTTCCTAACTG
The DNA here is from genome assembly GCA_038442645.1 of Agave tequilana. NCBI lineage: Eukaryota > Viridiplantae > Streptophyta > Magnoliopsida > Asparagales > Asparagaceae > Agave > Agave tequilana. The sequence continues at coordinate 103,986 of JAVJIF010005114.1, forward strand.
CTCATCCGGCTCCAGAAAGCTCAAAACTTCATGAAGATATTCCAGATGAGATTTTTGAATCTAATATGATTTCAGAGGACGAAGTGTGGCAAATGTTCTTTAATGGAGCATCAAGAATAGCCCTAAAGGCAAGACCATTGCTGATGTGGGGGTCGTATTTATCTCACCACAAAACCATATCCTTTCTAGGGCGTTTTCATTGATGGAACCATGTTCAACAATGTGGCAAAATATAATGCTCTACTCATTGGCCTCCAGCTCGCCCATGAAATGGGGGTACGCTACCTCGAAACTTATGGTGATTCAAAATTGATTAATCAGGTTAAAGGAGAATATGAGGTCCACCATGGAGATTTGGTACCTTATTATCATGCAGTCATCAAAATGACTAATTTATTTGATGGATTTTACATCAGTCATGTGTCTCAATCCCAAAATACTAAGGTCGACGCTCTGGCTGCACTAGCAGCTACATTGGCCTTACTGATCGACACAACGTATCATCTAACAGTGGCTACTCGACACCTTGTTCGTCATAAACATGTGTTAAAAACCAAGGAAGTCTATATAACTGCAACGGGTTTTGAATTGAGAGATTGGTAATTTTCCCTCATTGACTATGCTTTGCATGACATATTACCGGACGACCCTAACGAAGTGGCGTCTGTCAGATGAAGGTCTCTTCATTTCTACTATGATCCGATAGTAAAGACACTCTACCGTCGCTCATATGACAGTATCCTCCTCCGTTGCCTTTCTAATTCAGAGGCACAAGAAGTGCTTAAAGAGGCGCACGATGGAATATGCGGAGCTCATCAACCAGGTCCGAAGCTTAAGGATCAATTTTATAGGCTTAGATATTATTGACCAATCATGATAACTGATGCCATCAAATATGCGCAAAGGTGTAAAGCCTGCTAAATCCATGCAGGCTTTATACATCAGCCTTCAGAGTTGCTCCATCCAATTTTTGCTTCATGGCTATTCGAAGCATAGGGAATCAATATCATAGGGCCTATCAGCCCCTCATCAACAAAAGGTCATCGGTTTATCCTAGCAATAACCGATTATTTCTCAAAGTGGGCAGAGGCTATTCCACTTATTAAAGTTAAAATTTCTAATGTTGTCAACTTTATCAAACACCATGTCATTTATCGATTTGGTGTCCCTAGGGGGATTATCCATGATAATGGTCCCCAATTTGTAAGTCAGGTATTCTATCGGTTCTGTAATAAGTAACAGATTCAGAATGTGGCATCAACCGCTTATAACACTGCTGCTAATGGCTTGGCGGAAGCATTCAACAAGACAATTATTAAGCTACTCAAAAAATTCGTTTCATCAAATAAGCGAGACTGGAATGAGAAGCTCGGTGAATGTCTTTGGGCCTACCGAACCACAGTTCGGACCCCGACAGGCAATACGCCTTTTTCTCTGGTATACGGGTGCGAAGTAGTCATACCGTTAAAAATCCAGATGCCATCATTACGAGTCTCCTTAATGACCAGAATGACAAAGGAGGATAATGATCGGTTACGTCTTCAAGAACTCGAAACCCTAGATGAGAAGCGACTACAAGCTCAACAACATATTGAGTTGTATCAAGCTCGAATCTCGAAGGCCTTCAATAAGAAGGTTAAGCAAAGGGTTTTCCAGAAAGGAGATTTAGTTTTAGCCATCAGACGACCCATGATCATGACGCACAAAACCAAAGGCAAATTTCAGCCTAAATGGGAAGGATCGTTTGTGATAGAAACAGTCTACTCAAATGGAGCATATCACCTTATAACCCCAGATGGTGATACGCTCATGATGCCGATCAACGGTAGGTTCTTAAAGAAGTATTATTCTTGATAAGATCCTTCTTGTGATCAGATTAACATTACACCTCTGATCAGGACTTTCAGATCCAAGATATTTGAAAAGAGTGCTCCTTTCCTAACAGGATCATATTGCCATAAACCAGTATCGAACCGATCGAACACTGGTTGCATCAAAGAATAACCAAGGTTATGAACTTCGATTTTAGCCTTATCACTCTTCTCTAATTCATTGTCGACTAGTGTCGAGCCGATCGAACACGGGTGACATTGAAGAAGAAACAAGGTGTCAAATTGTTTTAGCCTTGTCACTCTTTTCTAGTATATAAATATGTACCTATGTTCAACTTAGAAGAATAGGTCATATTCTGAAGTTAAGCATGTCTGAACAACAGTTTCAGACAGATGGTTTATTTAGCCTGACTTTTCTATATACAGTGGTGGCATACCTCCCTGCTCCTGTTCGATCGATCAAAGCTCGACCCAACGATAAAAGGTCTGACCAATCAAATGAGTCTACCTGCTCGCTTATCAAGCCAAACTCATTGAAGAAGGTTCGTGACACATTCTCTTGTAGAACCTTTCCACTATTTTCACGTTCATATCAAAAAATGGTGACTGTTCGAATGAAAGATCAAAGGAGTTTAGTTGATGACTTGTCAAGCCGAACTCATTGAAGAAGGTTCATGACGCATCCTTCTGCAGAATTTTTTCAATATGTAAACAAGATAAGGAGACAGGGAGTCCACGAGGAACGATAATCTTTAGATCAAGATCTCACGAAATTCGTGTCCATTCCTTTAATCTCTAGCTCACCTACAGAGTGAAAATCCAAGGGAAGCATTACGTTACTCAAAGTAGCAAAATAATCCAACACCTCTAACGGCTAAGGATAGAGGAAAATGTTGGCCCTTAAGCCCAACATAAGTCCTTAACAACTCATCATGCTGAGGGAAATAGCATGGCTAGCCAAACTCAAACGGTAGTTGGTAAAGGCATATCAAATCTGTTGTCAGCTAAGAATTTGCTAAAAATCCTAAGGGACCTATTCCCACTTGATTCCTCTTCAAAATCACTTACCAATTCCCGTCCATGGAATGGAAGGACAACATAAGAAGATATTCATTTCCCTGGCAAAATGACGAGTTAAACCTATCATGTTAACATTAAACCTCTGGTAGTAAGACTTTAACATATTTCTCGGTGGATAAAACCAACATCCCTGCGAATCTGGTCAATATACCCAGCAAATCAAACTCCACTTATCATTCTCTTCAATAGAATGACAGGTTCACTCAAAATTGCTGTTATGTTCAAACACCTCTAGCAGTAATAAAATCCTTGTCACATTAACATTTCACCTCTCACAGGCTATTTTACAAATCTTGTTCTAAATTCCCACGGAGTTCTCTGACATATAATCTTTCATGAGATTCATATTTCTTGACTCCCCAGCGAGTCTCTAGTAGACTCTCTTCAAAGTCTATTATTTCTCTCTCAGTCCCCAATGGACTTTCTTTGTTGTTACGTTAACAATACACCTCTGACAATTTCTTCCAAATAATATCCAAAGGAGATATCAATTTTCTCACGAAATTTATAATCAAGTCTTATTTCCCCCAGTGGAATTATTTCTTTTACCGTTATGTCCAGCTTGTCACATAAAAATCCCGAGCTTGATGGTTTCTCAATCGATTATGTCCATATTACCTCTGAACCGACAGATAACTAAGTCTCATCTTTCAGTCCAGTAGGAACTATCCCTTTGTTGTTATGTCCAGTTTGCCACCTCTGAACGGTAAGACTCTAAGTCTAGCAACTTCCAATCGATTACGTCCATATTACCTCTGAACTGACGGATGCCTAAATCCCTTCCTTTTATGGTACTTTAACTGTCATGTCCAGTTCACCACCTCTGAACATATGAGTCCATAGCTTTGTTCTCCTTTCCTCTATCAAGGCCGGGAGTTCTTACTGTCATGTTAATAGTAAACCTCTGAATAGCAGATTGCAAATCTGAGATTCTTTAGTTGGTCATGTCCAGTTAACCACCTTTGAATCAACAGGAGCTCAGATCCAATCTACCTTTGCAGTCCATTGTGGACTAGCTGCCAAGTTAATGCGACTACCTCTGGCAGCGGATTCAAAATTTAGTGTGTCTTAGTCTATCATATTTAGTCTACTACCTCTGAATAGACGGGTCCCTAAAATCGGATTCACCTCCATTTTGTCATCATGTCCAGGTCATCACCTCTGAATGGCAAAATTTCGATTAATCATAGCTAGTTTGTCATCTTTAACTGACAAATTTTAGACTTCATTCTGGTGTCTAATCCATCACAATCAATTCATAACTATGATAGTCTTTAATCTGTTTTGTTAATGTTTACCTCTGAACAGTAAATATCATCAAATTCACTTTGTCCTATTTTTATCCCAATAGGGTTTGAATCGTGTCATTTCTTATTGGTGATAATCCATCACATGACTAATTTTATCATGTTCAGTTTATCACCTCTGAATAGATTAGTCTTTTCTTTTGAGGGTTATAATATAACTTAACATTATTCTAAACTAAGAAGATAAACCAAGTTGAAAATACAACAGAGGAGTCAAATAAAATTAATTTTATTGATTCAAGAGGGGGATACATGGATTACAAGCTACGAGGGTGCTTCGTAAGACTTGATCCATTCTTTAAGGATAGCCAGCTTATTCTTCCTCTCCTCAGTAGCTCTGATGAATGCCTGCGATCTCAACTTGGCCCCTTTAAAGTTCATCGTCTGAGACAGACGAGACTCAATTTCAGCTAAAGTTGCCCTCTTAGCTATTTTCTACTACAGGATTTCATCATTTTGCTCTTTGAGCTGCTCCAACCAAGCCATCTCCTCTAGGCGCACCGATTCAGCCTTGGAAAAAGAAGATTGACTCTCTTGATCATCTCCTTGGCCTTCTTAATTTTATCCTCAGCATCAAGAAGAGCGCTATTGGAAGCGTCAATCGCATCTCCAATTTCTACTTTCCTTGTTTTCAAGTATTTTAAATCTGAAGATATAGCCTTGGTCGCTTCTTGAGCTGCAAGATGAGCTTCACACATTTGAGCGGTAAGGCGGCCGAGCTCTTCATTAACTGAGGAGTCCAGGTGTGAACTGCTAAGGCGGTGTCATTCGACCACGTCCCTCTCAAGCCTTTCCACCAGAAGCTCTAATGTGGCAGCCTGGTCATCCCCTCCAAAGTCTCGAATGCTTTCGATATTTCGAGAGAGGACCACCTTCAGAGTAAAAAAAGAGATAGTTGAGCCCTTCAAGATCAAAGCGACAGATCGCTTTAGGCTCTTGTAGAAGCTGTCAACCATCTCGGCCACAAATTCTTACTCGGCTTCAACTACTCCCGGTGAGCGAGTAGTACCTGAAGATAAAGCTTCCACCGGTTTCACTGTCATAACGGTAGAGGAAATGACAAAAGCACTGGCTGGAGAAAGACAAGGGATCACCGGTGATTTAGGAGGAGTCTTCATTGAAACCAGTACACCAGCCACAATGGAAGTAGGGCTGGTAACTATTTCAGGAAGAACTGGCTCAACAACCAGTGTCAGAGACATAGGGCTGGTAATTATCCTCAGCCCAGTGGTTGTCAAGGTCGGCAGCGTCAAAGAAACCACCGGCATCTCACCTACCGATTTAGCTGAGAGTGAGATTGGTTCTGTGCCACCGTCTTCTCAGCCTCTTTAGCTCTACCGACAGGCTCAGGCTAATAAGATGGCAGGTCGTGATACAAGACATCCAACTCGGCAACATCCGTTGCAGCTGAAGTACTTGTCTCACCCCTGATTCCCTCGCGAAGATCAACTGATCTCCTTGAATTCGATGCACCCAAAGGCGGGACACCTAAAAAAAAAGACTTTCTTGAAAACAAGACATAATGAATATCAGGGGAGAATTGTTTACAAGAAATCAAAGTATTATCAAGAGGCGATACCGCCTTAGCCGCCTCAGTAACAGTCTCTCTCAGGACTCCCTCGAGGACAACGCTAATTCCGCCAGGCTCCATAGAAGAGACTTTGGCTGTTGTGGGAGGGACGTCCGGCTCACCTTCGCTCACCAAGGCCTCTATGGTCCATCCTATAGAGCTTGAAGCCATTGGACTCTCTTTCGAGGTCCCAGTACCCGAAGGACCAGCGTCAGCCGTGTCACCTTCAGAATCTTCTGAGACGATAAAGTAGCTAGCCTCGTCACCTTCCTTATAAGTAAACAGAGGATCATAATAATCCCCCTATTCTTCTGCAGCCTCGGTTCCTGATTCTCTTGCAGTCTCAGTTCCTGAATATAGGATAAATAAATGAGTTGTATGAAATATATAAGTATATGTCGTAAAAATGAAACTGGTCTTACCCAGATCGGGAACAGCTTTATCAGTCGTTTGCTTCTATGTTGATAGTTTAATAATTAACAGGGCAGGTAGAGGAGGCACTGCAGCTGATTCACCCTCTGCAATAACGGCGGAAGTGTACTGACGAGGCTTCTTCACCACCCTCTTCCTACGGGATTCACCTTATTGCTTCCGTTTGAACTGGACATCGGGATCTTCTTCTTCCACCTCTTCCACCTCCATGTCTTCCATAGGGGCTGTATCTACCCCACCAGGAGCATCTGGTGGAACCTCAGCTCCTGCGACTTCTTCAAAGTGGGGACTTCCTGCGTCCGAAGCTTCACTATCGGTAGTGGGCTCCCCATGAAGGCCAGGCTAGTGTTCGGATTACCAATATAGTGTTGGTCATACCCGAACTAACGAGCAAATCGACTGGGGACATGCGGCTCCAAATAGCAGGTATCTCCGCTCCTGTACACCAGATGAGATGGCCGGATGCTAACCAACCATTCGAAGATCCCCTGGCTCAGCGACGTCTTCCCATCTCTCATATCTTTGAATTCCTCACCATAGCCCGCATCACGAATATAGGGGAAGCACCAGAAGAGATTATAGACGTCGTACCAACACAGCAGCTTGCGGACCGCGGCCATATAAGTCCGTAACCATGAAGATCCCTCAAATCGGCAGAGAAGCACCATTCGGATACCCTCTGGAGGCTCTTCACAAGCTTGAATAATAGCTGGGCAGTGAAGAGCGAATTATGCCATCAAGTAGGTATATGGCAAGTCGATCCTGGGGTTTGGTCCGTCATGGGGCAAGATGGTGCCCTTCCCCCTTTTCGTCATTGGTGGCCTGCAGAAAGCCTCCGTCAATGCACGAAGACCCCGCTGGATACAACACATCATCGCTAGAAGAAGTCCAAGAGAGTGACCGTAGACTAGACGGCCGACCGGCAATATGATAGAATGACGTCGCTAGAAGGAGATGGCACCATATATCTCTTTAACCAAACCGATAAAAATACGGCCAAAAGTGCTTTCCGTGACATCGGTTGACAGGCCTTACGATGGAAGCTCCTGAGAATGTCACCCTTCTCATAGATACCATCATCTTCTTCCAAGACAATATCTCCCTGGGAATGCTCTTTCATCCTCCGGAAGATGTCCTCGTTTGCAACCCCGCAGTGAGCCGCTTCAGGAGCATCTCTAGGTTGGGGAACAGATAATTCCCCCAGCTCTTCGAACTGCTCGAAGCTCCCTTATGGTTCCAATGCATACTCGAGCAGATGTAAAAATGGCACATCAATTCTCAGTAGTCTCGAACAGGGCGGGCTCCTGCTTCTCCAGAAGTGCCAATTCCACCTCGCATAGGAAGTATTCTTCATAGGAAAGAGATCCCATTGGCAGAGCAGAGACTTCTCACATCTCATGCAAAGCCATTCCCAGTTCGGCTATAGGGGTAAAGAAAGTCCCTGTAGCAGGATAGTATAATTCAAAGATGGCGAGAAATTCGCTACGCTCATCTAAATGCCATAGCGGGTTGCTCTGATAGCCTCATAAAGTCCCAGGCTCCTTAAATCATCTTCAAAATAGGCCAAGACGTATAGGGTCAATCCCTCCACCAGACCTTAGAAGGATGAATCTAGCCTGGGGTCCTGAAATCAGTTGCTGGATAGTTGCCATGGACTTTAAAGAACTGATTTTCAAAGATTTGAGCCATAGCAGGATTTCCCCCACCGGGATGTCTCGGAGAACGTTTCTAGGGTGAAGACCCAATATGCAGCGAGGAGGACCTGCTCTTATATAACTGGGAGATACAGCTGTCAATTTACCTACATGAACTGAGTCAGTGGTCCGAGTCACTTGCCATTTCATCTTTCGTGGTCTCGTCATGCACTGAACGAAAGACAGTAGGAAATGACGCTTGATAGATGGGAGATAATACTTTTCGCCATCCAGATTGAAGATCCACTACCCTTCCCTGGCCAGCAGCTGATGATCGGTGTCAAGAGCTGCATCCTCAAACATGAAGCCAGGCTTCCAATAAATCTTTCGGTCATAATCCTCGAGGGGAGCAGTAGTTAAGATACTCCTCATGGTACGCTGATCTCCGACGTGGATCAAGACGTCCCGGCCAGGAGCGCTCCGCTCACTGAATAATGAGGCTTGCCCCTGGAATTGCAGGCTAACATTTCTATCCAGTCCCCTGGCTATTCCAAAGAGGCTATTCAAAGGTCCAGGAGTATAGTGCACTGTAAAGTAAGAAGAAACTATATTAGTCCATTAGCCAAAGAAAAGGAAAGCTAAAGCAAAAAAGAAAATTGCTAAGGCATAGCTTCGCTCTCCGAGCGAAGCTAGCCTAGAATTAGCTTCGCCCTGAAGTTCAGCTTCGCACTCTGGATGAAGGCAGAGTGCAGAAAATCACTAAGTGATTAGCTTAGCTTCGCGTTCTGTCACTGAAACAGAATGCAAAGAACTAACTTCGCTGGAAAGGCACTTGTGCCGTTATTCTAAGGACTCTAAAATCCTTTTTTCAGCTATGCTTCCAGAGCTAGCTTCGCACCCTGCCATTGGACGGAGCAGGAACAGCCCTAAGGCCTAGCTTCACGTAGAAGTTTGGAGAAGAAACCATTCGGTTTCTAAATTTTAATTCACAAAAATTAAAGGGGAATTAAATCCCCTAAAAATTTGTTGGATTTAAATTAAGGGAGTATAATTCCCTGAGATCACTGGATTATGGTGAACCACTTTGGATTCACCATGAAATAGCCAATGGATGGCTTCGAAAAGAGATGAAAATCTCTGGAAAAAGGTAAAAGCTCCCTACCCACTATGGGCTGCTCGATGGTCGGAGGAGGAGACGGCGCCTCCGTAGCAGAGGTCACTGCCTCTTTACCTGCGCGTCATTTGGGGGCCATGAAGAACTGAGAAGTTCTGAAAATCTGAATAAGGAAGAAGAAGAAAGAGAGAGTTTCGCTCTCAAAAAATTCGAAGAGTTTTTAAAAAAAAGAGAAGATGATATTCTCTTTCAGCCCACCAGGCTTTTATAGACATAAAATTGTTTAACTTCGCATCCTCAAAAGGAGCGCAGGCGGTCATTTCAAATTAATTTGAAACGGCGCCTAAGCGCCTATCCTGAGAAGCCTTGCTTTAGCTCCGCCAAGGGCTAGCTCTGCTGCGAGTTCAGTGTTGACTTCGCACAACGCTTGATTAACTTCGCTGAAAGCTGAGCTTTAGCTTCGCTGAAAGCTCATCTTTAACTCCGCGGAAAATTTTATGCTAGCTCCATCAAGGGCTAGCTCCGCTGCGCGTTCAGCGTTTACTTCGCACAACGCTTGATTAACTTTGTTGAAAGCTGAGCTTTAGCTTCGCTAAAAGCTCATCTTCAGCTTCACGGGAAATTTTGTGCTAGCTCCGCTGGAAGCTCGTTTCTGACTTAGCTGGAAATCCATCTTCAGCTTCGCTGGAAGCTTAGCTCCGCTAAGAGCTTTTCTTTCCTCCTCAGGAAAAGGCTTACCTAAGCCAGTCCATTCCAGCTTCTTTTGAAGTTCAAAGTGAAAAGAAAGGGAGCAAATAAATGAGCAAAAAAGTAAAATTTTATTTATTTAAAAGGGAAGATATATTGATAAAACATCAAGATTGTCTTTCATACAATAGAATCTTTGCTCCAAAAAATGTACAAGTTATCCTATCTGTAAGATCACCTAGAGGGGGGGTGAATAGGTGATGGCTAATCTAATGGTCACTTATGAACAAATAATGCGGAATTAAAACTAAGTTGACCAAATTAAACTTCTTTTAATTGAACACTTATGTATAACACAAGAGTGTTGCCGAATTCCCCTTGCGAGGCTCTGGACAAGCTCCTCTAGATTCCCCTTGAATGGGTTGAGGTGCCGCGTTGGCTCTCTTGGTTGAATACTAGTGTTAATAACAATCCCAAGCAAGTATGTATATCAATTATGAGCACAAGGGAATATATCATGCATATATAAGATGAACACAATAAATTGAATGCAAGATATAAAATAGAGACAAAAAGAGAAAGAGAGCAAGAGATAGCAATCGCAAACACAAGGGTATGTTTCGAGGTTCGAGCACACTTGCTCTACATCCCCGCCTTCGACACACGAAGGATTTCCACTATGTAAGATCCCACCGGATCTCTCCTCGGTGCCGCAACACCTACAAGCTCTCGGACTCCAAAGTCCCTTACACACGCAAGCCCACCGGCTCAATGAGGGCGCACCTCAAACCACCGAGTTCACACAAGAACTCTACCACACGAGCACACTTGCCCGTCTCCTCAAAATACAATGGAAATCTCTTTGGTGATCTAACACTTGATCACCAATTACAAAAGCTCACTACAACACTTTCCTATAGGATAGATATACAATGGAAGCTCAAGTGTAGTGTGAGAAAAAGCAAGGAAAGAAAGCTTTGATGGAAAACTCAAGAAATCACTTTTACACTCTCTTGATAAAATCCCTTTTAGATGGGAAGTATTTGCACTCTATTTTGTGGAGAAAACTTCTGAAAAAGTCTAGGAAAAACTGGCTTAGAGATCTCCAAAATCTTCTACCAAAAACAGTTGACAAGACCCCCTTTTATAGGCTGACAGAAAATTGAGCCGTTGGGGTTCTGTCAGAGCTACCGGTCGACCGGCCCGGTCGACCGGCAACGGTCAAAAATCCGACCGTTGCAGCCTCCGGTCGACCGGCCCGGTCGACCGACTTCCTGGAGCAGAGAGCAAATTCTCTATCGGTCGACCGGCTCGGTCGACTGATATTTCCAGAGAGCAAAAGCTCTCCTGGTCGGTCGACCGACCCGGTCGACCGGCCACTGTGCTGGCAGTGTGCACAAGGCTGTGCACATCGGTCGACCGGTCCGGTCGACCGACTTGGCCTGTCAGCCAATGTCCAGGTCTGAAAACAGGATTTAAAATCTTTTTATAAAATCCTAAAAATACATAGAAATTCTACAAAAATAGTTTTACCAATATACTATGAAGAACAAACATGCTTGCACAAAATCAAGACATGTTATAGATGTTTTGGTCTATTTTTGTAACTTGGAAATATTAGCTCATAATAAAAACTGTTTTTCTAACACAACATGTTTTTCTAAAACTTGTTTTTCCATAACTTCATCAAATACAAAAACAAGATATACTTTAAAACATAGTGTGTATGGATATGATCCACTACACAATCAAGATGACATATCTAGTTTTTGACAATAGGCTCTAAGCATGGTTTTGGATATAAGATATGTAAACTATGAAATACCAAAAAAAATCAAAACCACTTAAATACAAATTTGGTTTTTGGTTAAAATTCTTTTCTAAAACAAAAATTCTTTTATGAAAACAATTCTATCAAGAGTGTGTGTGCATGGTATACTTGAGCAATCCACCAACTATCTATCCTTTACATTTTACTCTAAAGCAAAAACAAAATCTTATACCTAGACACAAGTCTTCATCCTCTTGAAGTCTTCACTTGAAGGCTTCTCATCTTCTTGACTTGGTCCAAATGCAATCCACCGAGCTCATCTCTAGATGTGGTCTTGATGCATAGGCTCGTGAATCGACCGGTGCTAGCTTCCAACTTGACTTTAAATCCTTTGTTGAAGCTCCACACCTACTAAGATCTTGATAGGGAATCTGTCACTAATTAAACACAAGATCATTAGTAATCATAACTTCATGAGTTGATCATCATCAAAACTAGGGTGATAGGCCTTTGGGCCAACAATCTCCCCCTTTTTGATGATGACAAAACTCATGATGTTATATATGCATGGATTAAAGTAAGGCTTCAAAGAAGCTCCCCCTTAACTCATGCATACAAAATAAATAATAAATATGATCATGAAGCACATGAATATAGATGCAAATATGGAGATGCAACAAGCATAAATCAAAATCTTTTTACTCCTATTTGCATAAATCAAAACACATATGCATAAATACAAATCTTTTTACTCCTATTTACATAAATCAAAACACATATGCATAAATACAAATCTTAATTCCCCTTAAGTAAGAAGGACAAATACTTCTCCCCCTTAAGCAAGGAAATCATGCATATATATCAAAACAAAAACACAAATACTTCTCCCCCTTTTGTCAATCATCAACAAAGGGTTCAAAGTAAAATCAAATCAACAAATTTTCTCCCCCTTTATGTCAAAAATAAAGAAGTCAAGGAGGGGCAATACTAATCAAAAATTTTGAATTTTTCTCATCAAAACAAAATCATTAATTCTATTTTATCAAAACAAATTTTGAACCAATCATAATTTGTAATTTTGATACCAATAGAAAATAGCACTTGAAGATGTGTGATATCAAGTTATCATTGCAAAATCTTTTAATGTTTCAAATATATTGATATCAATTGTAATTATATAGCAAATTTGAAGTTGAAGCATATTGATACCAAATGAAAGATCTAAAATAAAATCTTTTTATTTTTCATAAGCTTATGCATAGTTAATATAAGGTGTTAACTTAACTTAGCATAAACTTTTTGTGCTTTTAAGAATGTAAATCAATTGTAAAGCAAGCACATGAAAATCATATATATGTATGTGAATAGATAAGACCAATTTGAAAATTAGGGCATACATATATAGGAACCAAAATGTGAGTAATATACCAATTGTAAAATTAACATTGTAAGTCATGTATATACTCATAACCAAAAATTGGTAGGTTTTAAAAATAGTTATGTCTAAGCACTACCAAATTTGAAGAATAAATAACTAGTTATAAATAATTTTTGAAAAACTAGTTAAAGATCCTTCACAAGCATGAAATCATATGTTATTCATGAATTATACTAAATACATACAAGTTTAAGCACTCATAGTCCATAAAGCTCAAAAATTATCTTTTATCATAAAAGATGAGTGTTCAAAGGTTATGTAAATGGTATTTTCATGAAAATAGAAAGTGAAGCATGAATCTCATGAAAATCTTATTTTTCATCTTAAAACAAATCATATATTTTTCATAAAGCAATACTAAATACACAAAGATTTAATCACTCATGGTCTATAAAGCTCAAAATATTTTGTATCATAAAGATGAGTGTTCAAAAGATCATGTAAATAGTATTTTTATGAAAATAGTCATTCAAGCTCAAAAAGATCATAAATCACATTTTGTTTTACACGTGTTTTAATCTTTAATACAAATCAAAAACATGAAAAATCATCAATTTTTTATTATTTATTTAAAATACTAATCTTCATGGTATATGTATGATTTATCCAATTCTAACAATATGCATACATATCCCAAATCTAAAAGAGTCCAATATATATTGCATGAAGGCAAATGACTCAAGGGGTATACATGTATATTTATTAGATTTGAATTAAACACACATATACATGAAGTAAGATCAAAGATAGGCATAACAAGTATAAATGACCGAATCATCAAAACTAGCCTATACACATGCATATAGTGGATACAAATGAGCATGAAGTTCAAATATATATGAGTCAATTGTAGTTCACTATTCATATATGTATAAATGTAAGTTTTGACATATTCTACATTTAAGCATGTAAATGCCACATGAAGCACAAATCAAATAAAAAATATGAACATGCTATGAATGATATTATAAAAGCATGTACATAAATAAAATAGGAGTTTAGAAATTGTTACCAACTCCAAAGCTCCTAGCATGGTGGTTGATCCACCAAAGCTCCTTGATAGCGATGCAACCTAAAAGTATATCCATCATGTCCAAGTGCATCCACTACCAAGGTACCATCCCTCTCACGTTTTGTGAGAGCCCTCACCTACATCACAAGCAAAAGGTGGGGGTTTTGGTACCCATATTTTCTTGGGTCCTATGGGGTTAGCTTTGTAAGGAACCCAAGCATTTTTATTTTTATCAAAAATAAGAACATTTAACCTTTCATAACAAAATTTTCTTAGATGGCCTTTGCGGCCACAATGTGTACAAGTGTACACCCTATCATGATGCTTATGAGTGTGATTGTGATCGTGATGTGCAACATAAGCATGAGCATGATGTGTATGTGCATGAGCATGGGGAACTTGTTTCTTTTGAAACAAAGATTCCAACTTAGAATGATTGAATGCACATGTGCTCAAATTAGAGCTCAAATTTTCTATCTTATTTTTCAAATTCTTAATCTCATTAGTTGTGGCATGTAAAGCATGGTGAAATAAAGAATCATTTTTCTTTTTCTTTTGAAAAACATTATCCTTTTCTTTTTCAACAAATTTTCTTTTTAAAGATTTATTTTCTTGAAAAACGATTTCCTTTTGTTTTTCCACCAAATCAATCTTATCCTTCAAAATAGTGTTCCCTTCACATAAATCATTTAATTTTGAAAATAAGGAAACATTCTCATTTTTCAAAACTTTATTTTCTTTTTCTAAACATGCAAGTTTATTTCTAAAAGAATCATTTTCTACATGCATGCAATCAATGTTCTTTTTCAAATTCTTGTTATCTTTTCCAAGCATGCAATGTTATCTCTAAAAGAGTCATGTTCTACATGCATGCAAGCAATATCCTTTTTCAAATTTTTATTTTCCTTTTTAATTATGTCATATCTCTCAAGCAATAATTGGCAAAATGAATTTAGCTCATCATATGACATAGTAGCATCCTCATCCTCGGATTCGGAAGTTACCTCAAGGGGGTTATCCCCTTGGACCATGTAGCACTTGTTGGAGATGTCGCTTCCAACATCCGAATCGCTCCCGGCATAATATAGATCCTTTTCGCCAAGGGAGGTGATGATGTTCCAAGCTACAAAAGCCGATTCAATGTTAGAAACCCTAGATAAATAATCATCATTTAGGGTACATTTAAGAGCATGAAGGGCTTTTGCATTAGCCTCAATGTACTTGCTATTTGAACAATAATCATTATTAGTAGTAGCAAGATAAGCATGAATTCCTAAGGCCTTGAGGTACAATGACATCTTAACCTTCCAAGTTTGGATGTTAAGAATATCAAAGGTGGGTGGTGACATGAAGTCCATGGTGAGGTGTGTGTGTACAAAAATATTGTGATTAGCCTAAAAGGAGGATCTTTAACTCTTAGGTTGTTAGACCCAATATCAAGAGCACTAGCTCTGATACCAATTGTAAGATCACCTAGAGGGGGGGTGAATAGGTGATGGCTAATCTAATGGTCACTTATGAACAAATAATGCGGAATTAAAACTAAGTTGACCAAATTAAACTTCTTTTAATTGAACACTTATGTATAACACAAGAGTGTTGCCGAATTCCCCTTGCGAGGCTCTGGACAAGCTCCTCTAGATTCCCCTTGAATGGGTTGAGGTGCCGCGTTGGCTCTCTTGGTTGAATACTAGTGTTAATAACAATCCCAAGCAAGTATGTATATCAATTATGAGCACAAGGGAATATATCATGCATATATAAGATGAACACAATAAATTGAATGCAAGATATAAAATAGAGACAAAAAGAGAAAGAGAGCAAGAGATAGCAATCGCAAACACAAGGGTATGTTTCGAGATTCGAGCACACTTGCTCTACATCCCCGCCTTCGACACACGAAGGATTTCCACTATGTAAGATCCCACCGGATCTCTCCTCGGTGCCGCAACACCTACAAGCTCTCGGACTCCAAAGTCCCTTACACACGCAAGCCCACCGGCTCAATGAGGGCGCACCTCAAACCACCGAGTTCACACAAGAACTCTACCACACGAGCACACTTGCCCGTCTCCTCAAAATACAATGGAAATCTCTTTGGTGATCTAACACTTGATCACCAATTACAAAAGCTCACTACAACACTTTCCTATAGGATAGATATACAATGGAAGCTCAAGTGTAGTGTGAGAAAAAGCAAGGAAAGAAAGCTTTGATGGAAAACTCAAGAAATCACTTTTACACTCTCTTGATAAAATCCCTTTTAGATGGGAAGTATTTGCACTCTATTTTGTGGAGAAAACTTCTGAAAAAGTCTAGGAAAAACTGGCTTAGAAATCTCCAAAATTTTCTACCAAAAACAGTTGACAAGACCCCCTTTTATAGGCTGACAGAAAATAGAGCCGTTGGGGTTCTGTCAGAGCTACCGGTCGACCGGCCCGGTCGACCGGCAACGGTCAAAAATCCGACCGTTGCAGCCTCCGGTCGACCGGCCCGGTCGACCGACTTCCTGGAGCAGAGAGCAAATTCTCTATCGGTCGACCGGCTCGGTCGACTGATATTTCCAGAGAGCAAAAGCTCTCCTGGTCGGTCGACCGACCCGGTCGACCGGCCACTGTGCTGGCAGTGTGCACAAGGCTGTGCACATCGGTCGACCGGTCCGGTCGACCGACTTGGCCTGTCAGCCAATGTCCAGGTCTGAAAACAGGATTTAAAATCTTTTTATAAAATCCTAAAAATACATAGAAATTCTACAAAAATAGTTTTACCAATATACTATGAAGAACAAACATGCTTGCACAAAATCAAGACATGTTATAGATGTTTTGGTCTATTTTTGTAACTTGAAAATATTAGCTCATAATAAAAACTGTTTTTCTAACACAACATGTTTTTCTAAAACTTGTTTTTCCATAACTTCATCAAATACAAAAACAAGATATACTTTAAAACATAGTGTGTATGGATATGATCCACTACACAATCAAGATGACATATCTAGTTTTTGACAATAGGCTCTAAGCATGGTTTTGGATATAAGATATGTAAACTATGAAATACCAAAAAAAATCAAAACCACTTAAATACAAATTTGGTTTTTGGTTAAAATTCTTTTCTAAAACAAAAATTCTTTTATGAAAACAATTCTATCAAGAGTGTGTGTGCATGGTATACTTGAGCAATCCACCAACTATCTATCCTTTACATTTTACTCTAAAGCAAAAACAAAATCTTATACCTAGACACAAGTCTTCATCCTCTTGAAGTCTTCACTTGAAGGCTTCTCATCTTCTTGACTTGGTCCAAATGCAATCCACCGAGCTCATCTCTAGATGTGGTCTTGATGCATAGGCTCGTGAATCGACCGGTGCTAGCTTCCAACTTGACTTTAAATCCTTTGTTGAAGCTCCACACCTACTAAGATCTTGATAGGGAATCTGTCACTAATTAAACACAAGATCATTAGTAATCATAACTTCATGAGTTGATCATCATCAAAACTAGGGTGATAGGCCTTTGGGCCAACACTATCTACTTTCAGGATGATAAGCCGTCCCAGGACCACCAGACCAACTAGACACGAAAGGTCTTCCTCCTTCACAAGGCCGTAATCATTCACTTAATGGCAGATTTTGCCATCAAGGAGCTGGATCTTCTTTGATCAAAATTAGCAAAGGATTGGTTGTCACCAGAAAGCTGGATCTTCCTTAATCAAAATTGGCAAAGGAAGGATCCGAGACCTTACTGGTGACGTCCGCCTTCCCAAAGTGGATCATTTCAGATAAGCGACTATCAGCCCCTTCCCGAAGTGGATCATCTCGGATAAGTGACTACCAGCCTCTTCCCGAAGTGGATCATCTCGGATAAGCGACTGCCGGCCTCTTCTTGGAACGCGCATCAGCTGCTCCAGTATGTTATGATCAAAGCTTCAACTTGAAAATAAAGGGGCACGTTTTTATTCTCCTTTATCAGGACGAAAGAATGGGGAGCACGGTACACTGCAATGCAAACAGGAAAAAAGTTAGCATTAAATAAAAAAAGGGGGAGGGACGAAATGCTAAGTCAAAGTTTTATTCTTTGGGTGAAACTATCCAGATCCGGCCATGTTATGTCCCGAGGATAAGCTTCAGATAAGCAGAGGATAGCCTTGCTTGTACGGGAACGCTAGAACAGTTTAACATAAGCTTAATCTTAGCTCCGCCACAGGTCGTTAGGCTGGAGAAGCCTCAAAAAGGACCAAGTTCTAGCCTTGCCTATATGGCTAGGCTAGACTGGCCCAGAAGGGCGCAACCTTAACCCCTCCTATATGGCAGGACTGGCTCAACCTTGAAGAGGCCAAGTCATAACCCTCGCCTATATGGCAGATTTAACAAATCAAGCTAGGAACTTCGCGTGGAAAGATCCTTTGCCTGATCAGGCAAGAATGCTAACTTCGCCGGAAAGCTTGAAAATATGGTTGAAATCCTTCTCTGAAAGTCAGCCAAATGCAAAGACCAAGGAAATTTAATCCCTAAGATAGCTGGTAAAGTTAAGAAAATTAAGAGAGATAAACTCTCTAAAGTCACTGGATGGCCAAGGCTTACCAGTTCTTGATCGGGTAATAACCAGAGTGAGAGTTCCCACTACTTCAGGGACCTCAGTCTCCTTAGTTGAGCAGTGGGGAGGGGTCATAAACAAACCTCCTAGAAAGAGAGAAGTATGTTTCTCTGAGAAAGACTACAATAGTCCTATTTATAGGCCTCATGGCCTGATCACGCTGCTACCACTTCAAACTTGGAGCGCAAGCGAAGTTAAAGCATTTAAATTCTTGGCCTTGAGAAAGGGAATAATCTCCCTCGGGAATACACACGAAGTTAATTGAACTTCGAAAAAGGGAGTAATCTTTCTCGTAAATGCACGAGAAGTTATTCAAACCTCAAAAAAGAGAGCAATTTCTCTCGTAGCTCGCAAAAGCGGTTAGCTTCAGGAACGGAACGTCGCACCATCAAGGCGAGCGCGAGGCCAATGCTCATATTCCAACCCGATTTGAAGCGAAGCTACTTTAGGAAGCCCAAAGGCGAAGCTACCCAGAAGCGCGAAGCTACGCGGAAGCGGATTGTTACAATTCTTTGGCGAACCTATGCCCGAAAGTGGGGCTAAAGGCGAAGTTGAACTCAACCACCAAGGCGACGTTCACATTCACGTACCATTGATCATCAATCAAAGCAGTTCAAAGTATTTCATAATATGAACCATTCCATTATAGATTTATGAAAACTTTGAAGGGGGTCTTGTTGACACTCTAAAAAGACATAACTCCAGCATTTATCTTCAACGGGTCTGAACGACGTCTAACTTATTGACATCTACCAAAAATAATTCAAAGACAAGCTGATAACCAGAGATAAGGCAGCAACATGGATATTACTGATCCAGTAAAGCAGATAGTAAGCCAAAGTTGCCTTTGGAGAGACCTAAGCAGGCCTAATACGCTAAGTTAGCTCATTACTTAGCCTGGCATGAGCCCAAGGTAAGCTTCATAGCTCTGCATGGAGCTAACAGCTTCGCCTAAGGCTTCCTTGGTAGCCTCGCTTTGAGGCTAACTATTAGCTTCACTTGAAACTTCCCATTTAGCCCGGCCAGAGGCTGATCCAGGAGCTTCGCGCCAGAAGCCTTCTCCCTATCTAGTTTAGCTCCGCTATGGTCTAAGTCTTAGCTTCGCACGAGACTCTGAAGGTAACTTCGCCTGAAGTTATGAGCCAAGTCTTACCTTCGCATGATCTAGTTCTGCAGTGAGCTTTGCCAGGTCGACCGTTTCAAAATCTCACGAGGGATTAACGGGTGAACCCCACTAATTTAGTAGGATTAACGCCACTTTAAGTGGGTAGTTACATCCGCCCACTTTGTCCCACATTAAGTGGAGACAATTAAGTCATAACGACAAGAACGCGTTCGCACAAGCCCTCTAGCTTCGCTAGAAGCTCGCAAGGAGCTTCGCGGCAAGGTTATTTGTGAGCCTCGCGCGAAGCTAAAGACTGATTCAGTTTTGCTGAATTCAAGGGGACGGTTACACCCCATATTTGCTATAAATGGTCCCTTGTTGAGCTAAGGCATAGGGACGGACAGAGAGGAGATTGGCTTAGAAAAAGTAAAGAGCAAAATTCTTAGCAAAAGGGCTCTACAAATCTTCTGCTTTCAATTCTCTGATTCACCGAGCCAAGCGAGAAGGAAATCTTACTAGGAGGCAGTTTGATCACCTGATCGATTGCATCGTCAAAGAGATAAAGTGATCGCACGCTGATCAGATTCCTACCGGCACACTTCCCCAGAAATCTCAGAGGAGATCTACTTGTAATTCTTCTTTTTATTACTTGTAATTTAGCTCCTCGATCTCTTTTTGTAAGTTTTTCCCGAATCAAATTTTTAATGGAAAACACCTGATATCACCCTCTTGTCATGCTATCACGTGACATCTGGCATGATATATCTAAAGTACCCTAGAGGGGGGGGTGAATAGGTGTACGGTTAATCTAATAAACAAAATGCGAAAATTAAAAACTTAATTGCAACAATACTTAATGCAACCAACGAGTGTAGCCGAATTCCCGGTGTAGGTTTTTATTTTCTTTTTATGTAATTTTAATTTCTTTGTAAGCTTAGGTTAGATTGAGATTCATGTAAGTATGAGAGAGAGGCTTATGTTGAGAGTGACGCCGATGTACCTCCTCCTTTCTTCCATCGTTTCTGTAAGCAATAAAAGGTAACCTTTTTTTATGTTCGTCTTTATTTTTGTTTCCTTCTTCTTCTTTCTACGTTTTCTCTTTTGGTTATGATGAGCATTCAAGTGAATCTAGAATCATCAGTATAACAATATTTGTATGAGTGCCAACGATATTTTATGATGATGTTCTCCTCCTCAAGACTCCGTATCATTTCATTCTTGTTCGTCTTGATGATGTAATGCGAATGGGGACTGAGCTCAATCTTATGGCTTATGCGTTGAACGCCTCCGAAGCAAGGTAGAACATGCAAGGGTTTTAGGTAAGTCATCAACCAAAGGAGGTAAGTATTTCTTTAATCTTTTCTTTCTTTTCTTTTATTTCTTTAGTTTAGATCACCAACACCAACAACACCCACTTCTTTTATCACTCTTTATCCATTTCTTTGTATATATCCAATTCTGGTTTCTCCATCTTCCCAATCTCTCACTTTCTGTCTAACTTCATTGTAATTTATTTTCCTTTTTCTTTTAAAGAACTAAAGAAGAACTTTAACCATACTTTGTAGCCTAAAAGAGATCTTACTAAAAAGCTTCCATCGCTAGTCCCTCCTTGTGGATCACGACCCGCATAGCCACTTGCTATAGCGATAGAATTGAGCACCTTGCACTATTATTATAAAAGTTCTGAAATTCTGTATACTTGTGTGCAGGTCCAACTCAATCAATACCAACAATAATCAATATCCTTTTTCAATCATTTTCCAACATAAAGTGTGGGAGTAATAAAATACGAAAGGTAAACAAAACCACTTGAAAAGTGAAATATAAATTTTCTCCCCCTTTATGAAATACCAAACAAAATGATGCATAAGCTTGTATAAGATACCAATTGAAAAAAAAATCAATTGAAATATAATAGTCATTGAAGAAATCAAGCTTAGCATAACCAAAATTTGTGCTCAAAGATATAGAGATATAGTAACCACAAATAAAGCATATATATATGTATGAAAAATTTTAATACCAATCGAAATTGATACTATTTGAAATTGAAGCATACATATATAAAAACATATATGAGTATACAACAAGAATGTCAATAGTGATACCAATTGAAAAAGATCCAATGATACCAATTGAAAACATAATAAGATCAAGTGTATAACTCATACTACCTACCACCCATTTCATGCACATGTTTAAAATGGATTTTCAATAAGAAGCATACAAGGCATGGTCGCCCAACCAACCGCCCTTACATGGAAAGGGTTTTCAAAAATAGGTTTGAAAATAGTTTAGCATAATTGAAAACTCTTCTAAAATGAAGAATACGAACTAGTTATAAGAAAAATTTGTAAACTAGTATGAAATCCTTCAAGTAAGGAATAAAACAAAATAATATTCCATGAAAAATATGTAAATCACATGATCACCAAACACTTGAAATTTATAAAGCACAAATTGTACTCATGAAAACCAAATCATGAGAAAACATCAAATAATATGAGTGTATAAGTTATGTGAAAAAAATAGTCATGAAAATAGTCAATTAAGCTTAATATGAAATTCCAAAAAAAATGAAAATCATCAAAGTCAAATAGGCTTCAAGGTATATGTATGTTTTGTCTAAACTAGAAGTATACATACATATCCCTAAACACAATTGAGTTCATAATAAAGAATTGCATGAAAGACAAAAAGACTCAAAGGGGTATACATGTATATCTTAAGTTTTGACAAAATAGGCATATACATGAAGCTAAACATATAAACATGAAAAACATGTACAATATGGGAATACAAGTCAAATGTATGAATCATCAAAACTAGGCTATACTAGTACATCTAATGAGTACAAATGAGCTTTCAAGCACAAACATATAATGATCTATTTGTGCCTCACTAGTTGTACAAGTATATATCTAAGTTTTAATGAAAACTAACATCTAAACATGTAATCAAAACATGAAGCATAGAAATCAAAACAAAACTTATAATCATACATATGATCATTATGTAAATGAACATGCATTAGATCTAGGACATACACATTAGTTAAAACAAATGTGAGAACACAAAGATATAAATCCATATTAAACATGGGTGTCTCAAATAACTAATCATGTATATCACTAATCTAAATATCATGATATATAACATATTAATCATGAAACATTAAAACATGCTAAAATCAATGATATGAAAAGCATGTAAACAATAAATGAGGAGTAAGAGATTGTTACCAAAACCGAAAAGGCACATCTCCATATCTCCAAACCAAGGTGGTCCTCCCACCAAACACTCATTGAAAGTGATGCATCCACTATGTCATATTTAGGCTCGGAACGCATCCACCTCAAGGCACCATCGCTCTCACGTCATGCGAGAGCCCACACCTACATCAAATAACATAGGGGTGGTCTTTGGTACCTACACTCTTTTGGGTCCATGGGGGTTAGCTCCTTTCCTAACCCAAACAAATTTAGTTGCTAAATTTACATCATGTATCTTATCATAACAAAATTTAGCAAGGTGGCCCTTACGTCCACAATGTGTACAAGTGTACACATGGGCATACGTCGTGTTATGGGAGTGAACGTGGGAAGCATGTGTATGCCGTGATTTGTGTGCATGCATAGATGGAATTTGTTTCTTGCGAAACATGGATTCCAAACGTGTATGGTTCATGGCACAATGGCTCAAAGTGGAGCCTAAACAATCCACACTCTTCTTTGACAAACAAATATCATTATCCATCCTAGAAGAAGAGGTGCATGCAATAGGTAAGCTAGATGAAGAAGTTATGCTAGCATGACAAACATATTTATCTAAATCAACTTTTAAAGATTTATTTTTATTTAAGTAAACTTCTAAATCTTTTGAAATCAAATCAATTTTGTTTTTCAAAGAAATATTTTCTTTTAATACAAAATCAAGTTTTGAAGACAAGTTTTCATTCTTCTTCAAAATATCATTATAATCATTTTTATTTTTCAAAATTTCATTCTCTTTTAGAGCAAGTTCAAGTTTAGATTTCAATGAATCTCTTTCATTAGAAATCTCCACTTTCTCTTGCAAAATCAAATCTAGTTTTGAACACAAATCCTTATTTTCTTCTTTTAGTTCAAAACTCTTCTTTTTCAAAAGATTATATTTTTCTAACAATTTTTCACATACAATAGATAGTCTTCATTCAAAGCATTTGGATCAACATAATCATTACTAGAAGAACTAGCATCATCATCATCTAATTGAGATTCTGAATATACCTCAAGGAAGTCATTCCCTTGGACCATATAGCATTATTGCTCGGATTCTCTACTAGATTCAACCTCCATTTGGATTGGCAATTAAGCTTGGAGGAGGTCAACGTGTTCCACACTGCAAAGGCGGAATCACAGTTAGAAACAATCATAAGATATTCTTTGTTTAGCGTGCTTCTAAGTGCCTCAAGGGCTTGTGCATTGGCCTCTATATGCTTGCTATTACCAAGATAGGATTTCTTGGTAGCGGCAAGGAAAACATGCAAGCCTAGGGTTTTCAAGCACATGGACATCCTAAATTTCCAAATGTCAATGTTGGAAACATCAAACATGGGAGGTGTCAAGCAATCCATGAGTGTGTGTGAACAATATATGTGTGCAAATGCAAATGATAGATTAGCAAAACCAAGATCACACTCCTAAGTGGTTAAACCTAATATCAGGAGCGTAGGCTCTGATACCAATTATAAGTACACCTAGAGGGGGGTGAATAGGTGTACTGCTAATCTAATGAACAAAATGCGGAAATAAAAACTAAAATGCAACACACTTGTAACCAATGAGTGTAGCCGAATTCCCGGTGAAGGACTCTGGACTAACTCCTCTTGATTCCTCTGAATAAGAGTTGAGGTGCTATATGAAGCTCTCGTGGTTAAACACAAGTGAGGCACACACAAGCAAGCTAAGCATATAATATATGAATGAGCAATATGAAATGATGCAAGGCACAATATAAGAGAGAGACAGAGAGTTAGAGTCAATGGATCAAACGTAAACACACGAATATGTTTCGAGGATCGAGCACACAGCTCTACGTCCCCGCCTTCACACAGAAGGATTTCCACTAACTTGTCCACACAG
This sequence comes from Agave tequilana, assembly GCA_038442645.1. Classification (NCBI taxonomy): domain Eukaryota; kingdom Viridiplantae; phylum Streptophyta; class Magnoliopsida; order Asparagales; family Asparagaceae; genus Agave; species Agave tequilana. The sequence goes on from JAVJIF010005114.1 coordinate 128,687, forward strand.
GACTCCCACACAGGGAACCTCCACTGAGGATTTAGGACAATACAATAACCGGGAGTACACAACTCCTCTCTCAACCGAATACAACCTCTCACTAGAGGCAATGCACAACCAATACAAAAATCACCTCACACAAGAGGGGTAGGCACTTAGCTAATACAAATCAATCACCTCACACTTGAGGGATTCCAACACAAACTCCACCTCTCACTAGAGGGAGCTAAACACAACTTCCACAATCACCTCACAATAGAGGGATACCAAATCAATCTTCTCTCACTAGAGGGATATCACAATGAAGGAAGTTTACAACTTGGTGGTCTATCTCAACCACAAACTACTTTTCCCACAAAAATAAAGATCCTATAGATAGGATAGCAAGATAAGCTCAAGTGTGGAAAGTAAATGTGTTGGAAATCAAATCACAAGAGAAAAATACTTGGGAAAACAACTTAGTATTTGATAGAAATGAAGAACAAAGCAAATATCCCAAATCTATATTTTTCTTTGATTTTTCCAGCCCCTTTTAAAACAAAATAAAGATGGAAACTTTGAACCCAAAAACTCTTTATAAAACTTGCTGAAAACACTTAAGGAATATGAAATTTTTCTCTCTAAAAATCTTGTTAAAAACTAGTCCATAGAACCCCCAATATATAGGCTAGGAAAAACTAGCCGGTGGGGCAATTTTTCAGCCCAGACGGCTGTCGGTCGACCGGCCCGGTCGACCGCCAACGGTCATATTTTTGACCGTTGGGGCAACGGTCGACCGGCCCGGTCGACCGTGGTCTGGAACAGAGAGCAGAGCTCTCTGCCGGTCGACCGATCTGGTTGACCGGGGCTTTCCAGAGAGCAGAAGCTCTCTGGCGGTCGACCGGGTCGGTCGACCTGCCCTCCAGCCAAACTGGCGTGCACATTCTGTGCACGTCGGTCGACCGATTCGGTCGACCGACTCCTAGCTCGGTCGACCGGTCCGGTCGACCGGCAGAAGCCAGACCAGACATATTTTAGGGATTAAAATGTCGACTTTTTAGCTTAAATAAAATCCCATAAAATCATGAAAAATCTACAAAAATAGGTTCAATATTATACTTTGATATACAAACATGTTTGAGTAAAATCAAGACATGTTACAAATATTTGAACTATTTTGGTAACTTAGAAATTTTGCCGAAAACCAAAACTCGTATTTTCCAAAACTTGAATTTTTGTAATGGAAAATCGTTTTGTCCAAAACTCATCCAAATACAAAAACATGATATTGAAACAACTTTGAGGCATATAGTATATGGATATAATCTAATATACATGAAAGATATATATATATCATTATTTTTGACAATAAATCCAAAAATACGTTTTTGTTAAAATACCAAAACACCAAACTCATGAAATAGACTATCAAACTAAGTTTGTTTAAATAGATGAAGCATACATGTATATAGAACAAATCTAATATACACTAAACCATGTAAACTTGTTTTGATTCTATCTATTCATGAAAACCAAGATCGGTTAAACTAAAAACCGAAAACCAAAACCAAAACATAAAACGTGTGTGTGTTGTGAACTTGAGCATATCACACTATCTAATCTTTAACAAATGGATTTAAAACATAAACTAAACTATGTACCGAAGTATTTTTATAGAGCGCCGTCTCCAAGTTGACTCGATCCAAACGTGATCCACCGAACTTGACTTCAACAAGTGCTAGATATGAACTTTGACGCTCGGGCTCTTGAATCACCATGTGAAAGCTACAAAATATCTTTGTTGAAGCTAATCACCTACTAATATCTTGGTTAAATATCTGAAACTAAACATCACAAGATTATTAGTAAACTGTAGCTACATGAGTTAATCATCATCAAAACTAGAGTGGAAGGCCTCTGGGCCAACAGATTAATCTCCGAGAGTAATTCTTCAAAATTTTCTTGGTCGAAATGAATGGCCAAGTTTTCGAACATAACGGGCTCAAGACTCTGATCATTGCATTGTGACACTGCCTTCTTGTTGCGCCAGAAGACTGATTTCGCCAATGGAGTCGCCATCTTATTTCTGTTGAAAATTGATATAATCGTGGGAAAACTTACAAAAAAGAGATCGAGGAGCGAAATTACAAGTAATAGAGATTGAAATTACAAGCAGATCTTCTCTGAGATTTTTGGGAAAAATGTGTCGGTAGGAATCTGATCAATGCGCGATCACTTTATCCCTTTGATGATGCAATCGATCTGACAATCACACTGCCTCCTGATAGGATTTCTTTTTCGCTTGGTTTTGAAAATCCAAGATTTGGAAGCAGGAGAGTCAAAGAACCCCTTTTGCTAAGAATTCCTTCTGGAAATTTGTAGCCAATCTCCCTTGTGTCTCCCCTTCCGCAATCAGCAAGGGGCCTACTTATAGCCAATATGGGGTGTAAATGTCCCCTTGAATTCAGCGAGGCTGAATCAGCAGTCAACTTCGCGCGAGTCTCGCAAATGACCTTGCCGCGAAGCTCTTTGAGAGCTTCTAGCGAAGCTAGAGGGCTTGTGTGAACGTCCTTCTGTCGTTATGGCTGAATTGTCTCCACTTAATATGGGACGAAGTGGGCGGGTGTAACCGCCCACTTAAAGTGACGTTAATTCCACTAAATTAGTAGGGTTCACCCATTAATCCCTCGTGGGATTTTGAAACGATCAATTTGATGACCTGGCAAAGCCCATTGCGGAGCTAGATCATGTGAAACTAGATCATGCGAAGCTGGATCCTGTGAAGCTAAATCCTGCGGAACTAGCTTAGGCGAAGCTAGATCATGCGAAGTTAGCTCATGCAAAGGTAAGACTTAGCTCATAGTTTCAGGCGAAGTTACCTTAAGAGCTTTGTATGAAGTTGAGACTCAGCTCATAGCGGAGTTATGACTCAGTTAGGGTGTAAGGCTCCTGCCGCGAAGCTCCCAAATCAGCCCTTGGCGGGGCTAGATGGAAAGCTTTAGGCGAAGCTAGTAGTTAGCCTCAAAGCGAGGCTACCAATCAAGCTCAGGTTAAACTGTTAGTTCCATGCCGAGCTATATGAAGCTTATCTTGGGATTATACCAGACTAAGTATAGCGTCTTAGGCCTGCTTGGGTTTTTGCAAAGATAACTTTGACTTACTATCTACTTTACTGGATTAGTAATGTCCATATTGCTGCCTTGTCTCTGGTCATCAGCTTTTCTTCGACTTATCTTTTGTAGATGTCAATAAGTTAGATGTTGTTCAGACTGGCTGAAGATGAATGCGGGAGTCCTGCCTTTTTTGAGTGTCAACACCAAGCATATAAGATATGAGCAATATGAATCAATGCAAGATATAAAAGAAAGAGAGTTTAGAGATGGTGCATTAATCGCAAACACTGAGATATGTTTCGAGGTTAGAGCCACTGCTCTATGTCCCCGCCTTCACACAGAAGGATTTTCACTATATGTCTACACATGACCTCCCCCACAGGGAACCTCCACCGAGGATTTGGTAATATAAGCTTAGGAGTACACAGCTCCTCTCTCTAACACAACCACCTCTACACAAGAGGCAAGGCTCAAAGTCAAAACAACAATCACATCACACAGAGGAACATGACACTAAGCCAAACAACAATCATCTCACACAAGAGGGATAAGGCATTAAGCTAAAACTCCACCACAATCACCTATATACAAGAGGGATAACAACAAACCCAAATTACAACCTCCTCTACACTTAGAGGGATAAACACAAAGCCACAAGTAAAGAAAGATTTCAACTTGGTGATCTCAAAGACCATAAACAAGCTTGGTGATCACAATAGACCACAAACCAATTTTTTACCAAAACCAAGATCTTATAGATAGGATAGAGATGATAGCTCAAGTGTGAGAAAATAAAGTGTTTAGAATGAAAATAACAAAAAAAATACTTGAGAAAAATACCAAATAGATATTGAAATCAAGATCAAAATCAATCTCCCAAAGGCTCTCTTTTCTTTGAATTTTCTAACACTTTAAAACAAATAAAAATAAAACTTTGTAGCCCAAAAACTCTTTGAAAACTTCTTGCTAAAACACTTGTAAAGATGAAAATTTTTGCTCTCTAAAAACTTGTTAAATTAGCTCAAGAGAAGGCATATATATAGCATCTCAAAAATTCTTCTCGTTAGCAACAGGAAAGGTCAAAAATGACCTTCCGGTCGACCGCCCGGTCGACCGGCGCAACGGTCATATTTCTGACCGTTGTGCCTCCGGTTGACCGTTGTGCCTCCGGTCGACCGCCCGGCACTCAAGAGTTGGGTGCTTTCAGTCAGTCGACCACGCGATCGACCGGCCGTTTAGGCTGGCCATGTGCACGTCTCTCGTGCACATCGGTCAACCTGTCCGGTCAACCGACTCCTGATTCGGTCGACCACCTGGTCGGTCGCTAGTGTAGTCAGGCTAAAAATCTGAGACTTGAAACTAAGGTTATTTATTACCAATTAAATCTCATAAAATCACATTAATTCCATAAAAATAAATTCTTATAAGATATTTGAATACCAAACATGTGTGATCAAAAATCAACACATATTACAAACTATTTGAAACATTTTTGTGATATGGAATTTAGGCTTAAACACAAAATCCGTATTTTCCAAAACTTGGATTTTTGAAATGAAAAATCATTTTCTCCAAAACTTGTATAAATACAAAAACATGATATTGAAACAATTTTAAAGCATATTGTATATGGATAGAATCCAATGTACATATCTATGTTTTTTTTTTGATATGAAATCCAAAACCGGTTAGACCGAAAACCAACCTTTAAACTTGCGTGTGTGTGTGAACTTGAGCATATCAACATTATCTACCTTTACATAAGATCTAAACACAATCTTATACTAAACAAACTGAGATCTTCTTGTAAAACTCCTTCTCCAAGCCGACTCGATCCAAAAACGATCTAACGAGCTTGACTCCAACGGAGTACTCGATGCGATCTTGACGCGCGAGCTCTTGAATCAACACGTGTTAGCTCCCAAAACTCCTTTGTTGAAGCTAAACACCTACTAATATCTTGATCAATAACTGAAACTATATAAACACAAGATTATTAGTAAACTATAACTACATGAGTTAATCATCATCAAAACTAGAGCGATGGGCCTTTGGGCCAACAAAGACACCATAAAAACGTAACAATTTTGATTATCAATTAGCTAGGTGCCTTGGCCTAAGGAAGTCTTGGTATCTACGCGAAAGATAGTTAAAAGTATTAAAAAAAGAAAAACAAGTATTACAAAAGAAGTATGAAAGTTGGAGTCAAATATTTCTAATCTTAGGAACTATATCACTATCCCGAGGTACATAGGATCTGAGACTTAAAATAGATGGTGTAAAGTTTTTAGTTTTAAGTCTTTATTTTATAGACAATATGATTTCTTGAGTTGAGATTGATCTTGCAAATAAAACTTTTGGAGACCTGTGACCTTGCTAACTAGTTAACTTGAATAGATTAAAAAAAAAGATTTTTCCTTTTCATATTTTTGGTTATCCTTATTTTACTTTTGTTTATTCTTAATCTTGTTCTTTTATGAATTTTATGAGTGTAATTCACTGAAAATCTTCGCGAGACAAAACTCATCCTCTAAGGGTAACCTAGGGGTTTAATGGCTTGTTGCACATGCTAAGTGCAACCATGATTCTTATGAAAGTGAGTTAGCTAGGTTAGCTTAGATTTTCTTTTTATTTATTTTGCTCGAGGACTACCAAAAAATAAATGTGGGAGTATTTGATGAGCACAATTTTATCACATTTTCATGCTCTTATTTATTTATTATTTGTTAATAATAATGCTACTCGAGTGTTTTCAGTGGTCTTTGTAGTACAGGTTTACTAGAAGGAGAGAAGAATAAAATTTGCACATTTTGGAAGAATGGTCGAGCCAAAAGAAGCTTAAATGGAAACTTGACGTTGTCGGGACCGCTTCATTGCACCTGCAGTTCACAATCCAAAGAAATTTATATCCAAATCCAAAGAGTTGGAGTTCAGCGTGAGCGAAAACGTAGTTCCACAAAAGTTCAGGAACGTAAAGGCAAAATATTGGCTTAGATTCCAATTTGTAATTTAATATTCTCTTCTATGTAAATTCTGTGATCTATATGGACTAAATTGTAAAATAGCCGCAAATCCTAAGGCTATAAATACCCATGCAAGGCGGGGATTTTGGGGCCTTTTGTTTTGATCACTTTATATGCCCAGTTTTTGGTCACGATTTTCCCAATTTTTTTCATTAAACAATTATTTTTCAGTAGCCATTATTTCTTTTGCTTTTGAATTCTGGTCCATGTTCCTTTCTTTGATTACTGCAATTCTAGTCTGTTACGGCATCAATTTCTTCTCGAAAAACACGCGAAGAACACGGTTTGTTGTCGATCCTCGTCCTCGTGATCGTGCATGAGAAACGAGGTTTCTCTCGTTTTCTGAAGGGGTGCGCCAATACGCAACGAAGCAAGCGGGCCCAACTCCCTGGTCTCATCACTGGTGGAGACAGCAGCAAAGGGCGATAGCTCTGGTGTTGGTGGGGCCCGCTGCTGCTGTAGTACACGAGAATGAGCAGGGCTTCCTTCACATGCCCATGTTTCTTCCATGTCACGCAGATGAAATAGGGAGGCTTTCATGAGATGAAAGAGCGGGGTCCACGCACATGGCTCATTGCTGGAGGGGTGCTTGATGTAAGCTTGGTTTTGTAATTAGTTTAGTTTGATTAGATTAGTTAATTAATATTTGCAGTTAATTATTTTAATTAATTAATTTAGTTAGTTAGCTTTAGTTAGTGATTCATAAACATGTTATTAATTTAGTTGAATTTAGTTACTTAATTACCTGCTATTGATTATGTAATTTAATTATTCTTTATTGGTTGGCTTACTTTGTGATTGATTTAGAATGTGTAACTAATTTCTTTTCTAGTATCTAGGGGAGATCCTAGGCTAGATGATCGCGTGGTCATAGTGTGTTCTCCTATCTAGGGTTGTTTGCACACACCAATTTACTTACCACTTTTAGGAGATTTATTTCTAAAATAACTAAATATTTGACAGGTTATGTGTCTGGGTTAATGGTTTATACTTAGGATTTTACTGTTATTTTCCGTATTTAATTTAAGTTATCAATTTTATTTACCTTTGATGGATCATGTAATTGGACAATACCCTATACTTAAATCTAGTATTCAGACTTAGTTTACCTATTAGAAGTAGAGATTTGAAGAGTAACAACAGACCGGTATGGAGACCGAGAATGACCACATGATGCTAGTTTTGGAGATTCGACCCTAGGTGCTTGACTTTTTTTATTAACATTTAATTTAGATAAACAAACTCCCAAACTCTTTAACCCGCTTCGATTAGAAGTGTCGAAACCGAAAGAACCACCTGTCCATGTAGATCCCTCAAGTGCTGCAAACAATCAACTGTGCACTTGTAATTAATTTAAACAGGAGAGTGAAATCTCCCCATCAGGCTGAGCAAGTGAGAGTATAGCTAAGTCGTACCTGACGAGGATGACAATTATGCTCTTCTCGCAGCCACACTGTAACACCCTGCTTATTAAACTCTAATTTATCTCTCTAATTATTATGTTTAACTCTCATTAATAATAAATGGTGTCACGTGGATTCCAAAATTTTAAGAAAAACTTGGAAGTGAGAAAAACTTGGAGATTTGTGTATACGTAGACATGTGGCTTATGTGTGAAAATTTTATGAATACAAACTTTCTTGTATGAATACATGAATACATAAGTTTATACAAAATTTGTGTATGTAAATTTAGTTAATAAATTGGTGCATGGGTACATTGTGTAATTACAAGAAAATACGACTAAAATATAAAAGAAATACCATAATAATATATTATTAAGTAGTGAATGATAGAGGGTAGGTGTGCATGGCATGAGTTGATGGAGGGTTAGGATTGACCTAGAAGTATGTGTGTATAGGTGTCATGACAAGAGAAGAGAGAGGTGGTAAAATAAGCGTATTTCAAATTTTAGGAGGGTTTTGTCAAAAGAGGAGGACCACTTCCCCTAATCTCTCTTCTTTCCCTGGATGAAACCGTACTCTCTCCCTCTCCCTCATTCTCACCCACGTTTCAAAAACCTAAGAAATCATCTCCTTCTTCAATCCCTCTCTCTTTCCCCTAACCCTCTCTCTCTCCCCTCATTGAAGATGGCGGTGCAGCCCAGCCTGGGCTGGGGAGCAAGCGCAGGCCGCACGTGGCCGGCCGACGACGCGCGGCTTGGTGGATAGCCAGCACAGAGAGGGAGGCGCAACCCTCAACCTTCACTCCCTTTTCCTCCTTTGGTATGTATGAATGAAACCCTAGCTTGTCTCTCTTTTGGTTCTTCTAATTCTTCTTCTCTCTTTTCATGGTGATGGCTGGCTGGCACCAACGACAAAGCGGGGGCATGACCACTCCAAGTGAAGGAAATCTATAGGTGAGGGAGATCTTATCTTGATCGAAGTTTATGTTTTAATTTTGACATTTCAGATAAATTCCCATGAATATGTAATGATTAACTTGTATCATCTAAGGGAGTCTTCAATCTATGTTCTCCCATATTTTCTTGTAAAATTTCTGGACAAAATAATCATTTTGAGTAAAATAGTGAATCTTCCTTATATGTGTAGAAATCTGTTAAACATTATAACCTATAAAATTGGGCTCAAATCACCAGTGTGTTTAGACTAAATGGTATCATTATAAACCATTAGAAAGATAATCGAGTCTACTTTATAATGGTTAATACCATGTCCCTTTTGGATACCTGTACCTTAAATTATGACTGAAATATTGCATGTTGGTCGAAACTGTCGTGCTGCAAAACTCATTCATAACTGATGAGTTTCTCAATATTTAGAGCAGTCTAGTTAAATAAAACTTATCATGTAATATATCAATCAAAAGGTAATAGAGTCTAATTTCTAATAAATCTTTCCTTGTTCCATTTTAATATGTACAATAAAAGTTATGATAAAATATCCATTAGTTGTTCGAAAAGACTGAGCCACAAAAATGTATTTAAGCAATAAGTTCATGACTAATGACCACTGCTAAATCAAACTACTTATACTATATGATATATTGTCTAAGAGATATATAAAATCATAAGAGACCACATTTCAATGGTTTATGTTACGCCCCATTTGGATGTATGCGATAGAGACTTTGTCGAAACACTATGAGTAGATTGATGAATTTTTTATCAGTATTGAATGGTGTAATCCATGAATCTAGTATTTTGAGGTAAGGTATGAACCCTAATCTAGTAACATTATTGTAAATTATTTCTTACTTAGAAGCTATCCATATGTGGGTTACAAACATGTAGCCGTTAATCAAGAAGAAGAAGACGTACACCAAGTATAATATGTCATAATTGGGATCAAGATACTCGTAGCAATGCTAATCGTGTAACTAGGAGTCCAATTATAAGTTATGCTAGTAAATTGCAATGAAAGTGGGTTATTTAACCAATCATGTATGATTGTTGCGCACGTTGCTCGTGATAGAGAGATTTCGTGTGGACTTTTAATTGAATTTAGAACCATTGAAAGGATCAAAGCATTGAAGTGAAGAGTGGCACGGATATTATAAATTAACTTGCAAACTGAGAAAATTCAAATATTTCCAACCAAGTAAAGAAATTGAGATACATGATTTGAAATATTAGAAGTAATACAATATTTAATAGCTTTTCATCATATTTTAAATCGCTAAAAACTCTCTACTAAACTATCATTTATATATATAGAAGATGGATTTGGAACATTCCTTGGCCTATCTATATCCAATAATTTTCTAATACTCCTTTAAAGGATTGAAGCTCGTGGGTAATGTCTATTCATCATTTTCTTGAGAACTCTTTCGAAAGTTTCTGTATAGATACTGAATGTTTGTCTTTAGAACACTTTTCTCCATCTGGGTCCTGATCAGTAGTTGCAGTAAATGAAATCCTGGTCCTATTGAAATGGTCTTAGTATAACACTTTTTTCTTGAGCCTTGTCATGTTAAATTTATAATGTTTTACATTCTCTACTTCAGGAAGCGAAAATCGTCCAGTGACTGGTTACATTTCCATGAATAGTGCATGCATCCACCTACTTATATTTGATATTATATATCATGTTTTATAAGTAAAGGTGCTCTCCTTCTTTTGGTCTAGAATACCTTATTTTAATTTAAGTCTTATGGCCTATTTTCCTTTAAGTAGCTTTCCATGGTAAAGGGAAGACTTGAAAGTTCCTTGTGAAGGTATGAATTTTTGAACTTATTAAGTGCACATATATCAAGCCTATGATAGATACTTTAAAGTGAGTTCTATAAACTAATTCTAACATGTTCGGTACCAATCCTTGTATAACGCTTGAACGATACACACACACACACACCATGTTGAATTTAGAAATAACTAAGCTTCAATTAGAAAAGGCAGCTAATTGGTATAACAACCGTGTAGTTTAATCATTATTGCAACCATAATATAGCTAGTGAGGTGTGATAATGATTCTATAAAAATGATAACCATAGATTATTGCGTCAGTTAATAATCATGAATATTTAGTAAGATTGGTAGTTTGATAAAGTATCAATGAGTAGCGTGACACTAACCTGACAAATGTATATCTATACGAGACACACACAAGAGTTGGGTCAAGTGGTCAGTTACACCATTAAGAAGTATAGATGTGAGTGTGTTTACAGTACTCGTACATATACCTTTACGTTTTATTGTATCACCATATATATAGTTAACTTAATGATTATTGTTTATTGATTGATATATTGATGACAAGCTTATGTATATATTGCATGTTGATATGTTGTGATGTGATAATTATGACGGAGTACACGATGGAGTATGTGGTGGAGTATTACATATATATATATATATATATATATATATATATATATATATATATATATATATATATATTATATATATATATATATATATATATATAATTCGTGGTGGACCAGGGGTGTGCCTGAATGATATATGTTGTTGAAAAATGAAGTGTGAATATTTGTATATAAGATCAGGTAGCAGTGATTATATCGTTGACTGTAGCACCTTGTTCCCGGGATACATACTCAGATACGTGTCCTAATTTTTTCAGCTGTATTGTTTCAATTTTCTTTCAGTATTTGTTTTTGGGTTGTGATTGCTTATGTTATTTGGTGTCGGATCTGGATTCTCAATCCTAGAGTCAGCCCTGACCTGGACCAGGAACCCGATATCAGCATACTGCCTAATTTGACCTTTTTGATAGTCTGATTTGGCCAATTTTAGTTTCAAACATTGTTTTTCAATATTTTAAATTTTTATGATTTTCTGAAATTTTTCAGAATTATTCTGAAAAATCTTCAAAACCGGTGTCGATTGATATCGCTGACTGATTCTTGAATTTTTAGTTTTCAAATGGAGTTGAATTTTTAGAAAAGGCTTTTACACCACTTCTTAAAATCTCATTTTCTATCTAAATATATTTTTTGGGATTTTTTTGAATTTATTAAAATTTGACCGATTTTGGTGTCGACTTGTATCGCCAGAAGATTTCAGGATTTTTAGTTTAAAAACTAGATTAGTTTCTCAAATCTGATTTAACTCGGTATCTTAAAATAATATTTTCTATTTTTGAGAATTTTTCGGAGCATTTCTGAAACAGTCAAATTTTACCCTATTTAAATAATAATATTATTTTCCTTCCTTTTTTTTCTTACTTTTTCCTTCTCCACTCCTCTACTTAATACTCTAGTTTATCTTATTAATTTAATTATTTAATAATATATTTATTCATTAATTTTTCTTATTTTTTTCCTTTTCTTTATTTTTCCTTTTCCCTTCTTTTCTTTTCTTCTTTTCTTTTCTTTTTCTTTCTCCCCTACCTGCTCCCCATGCCCCCCATGCCCTGCCAACCATAGCCGACAGCAGCACCAGCAGCCATCCCCCCACTCCTTCTCCCATACTCCCCTCACCCTTTCCTTCTCTTTATTTTTCCTTCTTCCTTTCCTTCTTCCCATTATTCTCCATCTCCTTCTTCATCTCTCCCACCAACACACCCTCTCTTCTCCCTCCTTGGCAGACCACCGCCTCCACCAGAGCCACTAGCGCTGCCACCCCCTGGCTGGCACCGCCCCCTCCCAAACTCCCCCTTCTCTTCCCAACTCCCCCTCCTCAAACTCTACTCTATCTCCTCCAATTTTCCTAAAAACCCATTACCACCCTTTCCTTCTTCTTCTTCTTTAATTCACCATCAATCCACCTCCTCTACTTCCAACCCCCCAATCACCATCCCTCCTCCAACTCCCCAATACCACCATCTTCAACCAGCACCACCACATCCACAATCACCACCAACCACTACCATCTACAACAACACCAACCACAACAATAATATCACCAACAAAGCAAACACCCAAACCCCTCCTCCCTAGGCCCAAGCCGTGTGCCGCCTCCCCTCTAGCGGTAGCGCTGCCCTAAGGCCGCCAGCGGTGGCCGACCCCGGCCACCCCAATTCCCTCTCTCCTTTCTCTTTTTTCGTTCTTTCTTTCTTTCTTCCTTTCTTTTCTTCTTTTCCTTTTCCTTTCTTTCCACTTTTACCGTCCCCTTCATTCCCTAGTTACTTCTCCTTATCTAGCACACACTCCCCCTCTCTCTCCTACAACTCTCTCTCTTTTAGCCTCCTTCTCTCTCTAACTAATTCTTCTCTCTCTAACTAATCCTCTCTCTCTCATCTCTTATTCTCTCTAATATATATATTTATATATATTATATATTTTATATGAATTAGTAGCATATACATGTTATGGTATTCTGGGATTTTATGGCATTTTTCGGTGATTTTAGGCGAGTACTTTTCTTGTGTTACTTCATGCCTTGCTAATTCTATTCCAGGGCTTGATATAAATTTAAGCGAGTGATTTGCTATCATCGTTTCATACCTAGTGATTATTATTTTAATGTCTATTGCATGATATATTGATATGTGAATGTCTTGTTACCATCATTACATGCCTAATAATTGTTATCCTGCTTTTTAATACAGATGTGTCATTATGCGAGTTGATATATGATATACAAGTGATTTTCTAAAATTAACATGTTATATGAATACTTATTGGCCGTTATTACAATCCATTGAACTCGTATTATATTTGCATTGGATATGCCTAGATACGCTCCCGCTTCGCTCGGCTTCGCATAGCTAATTAATAGATTAAATTATTGTTTGTTATAGATATGATTGTGAAGAGTTTGAAATGTTTAATTATACTGTTCTCTTGTACCATGTTACATGACCAGATTGAAATCACCTAGAGGGGGGGTGATAATGCTAATCAATGCACAATAAAACATATGATGCAACAATCAACCAAAATAAGACTAGAAGCCGAATACCCCGTGAAGGGCTCTGAACTCCTTCCTCGTAATTCCTCTTGATAAGAGTTTGAGGTGCGCAATGCCATCTTGTTGTATGAGTATTTGATTGACAAAATGAATATGCAATAAGTGAATAAAGCAATGAATATATATAGAGCAAGGAATTGAAGCAAGTAATTAAAGCAAGTAATATAGTGCAAGAGATAAGAGCAAGTAAACCAAACGCAAACACCGAGAATTTTTCCGAGGTTCGAGCACCCAGCTCTACGTCCCCGCCTTCACCCAGAAGGATTTCTAACTACTATAACTTCACAAAGAATTACAATCACACCGGAGTACCCAACTCCACAATCTCAAGTACAAGTTCTCTCTTGGTGATCAAAAGATCACAAACTATCTTTTGCAAAAGCCTCTTTCCCTTACAAGAACCCTGTAGAATAATGGTTAGAATTGAAGCTCAAATATTGTAAGTGGAAAAAGGAAATGAACTTGAGAGAGTTTAGAAAATAAAACTTCAGTGATGAGGGATTCTTCAGCACAAAAACCAAGGACCAAACTCTTTTGAAAGCCTTTGAAAATTTTTGAAACTTTTTGTAAATGCTTGTTGTATAAAACCTCTCCCTAATAACCCCTATTTATAAGAGATGGCTAGGGATTAAAGAGTAAACCCTCATAATGCTAATTAGGAAGTATTAGACCCAGAAAATACCATTTAAACACGTTTAGAGAAGAAAAAGACAAATTTAAAACGTGTTTAAAAAACCAGCCGTTATGGCTGAAACGACTATCTCGGTCGACCGGCCGGTCGACCGGGATTCAAACAAAAGAGCCGTTACAGGCTCTCGGTCGACCGCCCGGTCGACCGAAACAAACAGAGAGCAACACCACTTCAGTCGGCCAGCCGCCCAGTCGACCGAAGGTCTTCGGTCGTCCGCCCGGTCGACCGGGAAACATGCACACGGATACGCACAAAAACTGCCAGAAGTCCAGTCGACTGGGTCGGTCGACCGATCTGACCTGACTTAGTGACGGTCGACCGGTCGGTCGGCCGGCTCAGGCCAAAAGTCAAAACTGAAACATAATTTTGAAAGGGATTTGAAATCTAACAAAATAGTTTTGATTAGAGTTATATATAAAACATAAATTGAGTTTGTAATCAAAAGGCTTTGTATTAAAATATTTTGTATATATTTATAGGGAATATTTCTAGAAAAGACATGTGCGCAAAAATGTGTGTATGTTGGAATATGGAGCTTCAACCCTATTCACTATTCTTTAACAAAAACTATAAAACTAAAAATAAATCTAATGAAGTCTTTTTGAGCAATCTTGAAGTCTTGAGCCATGCAAAGCCTAACTAGAGCCTTCTCTTCTATGTTCCTTCCTTGATGTGCCAAAAGCCTTCTTTGCTCCATGTACCTAGAATTTCTTGCAAAAGTTAAGCAATGGCCTCCAAACATGGTACTAACCTGAAACTTATCTTGAACAAACTTATTAGTACCAAATAGCTCTTATTTGTTTTGTTATTATCAAAACTCTAAACAAATGGAGAGTGTAACATTTTGGGCCAACACAGATGATTACCTGATATATGATGTTGTAACTCTACATTCAACTCACCTGATACCGACATATTAATTACCTGATACTGACATGTTATTACTTGTCACCTGATACCTGACACTTAATATCTGACACCGGTACTTGACATGTTATTACTTGACACCTGATACCTGATACTTGATATCTGACACCGATACTTGACATGTTATTACTTAACACCTGATATCTGACACCTGATATTTGACACTGGACAATTGACATGCTATCACTTACTTGACATGCTTTCACATGGTACTAGTACACTTGACTTGATATTGTGACACCTGACTGGGTTACTATTACACCTGTATTTTATTTTCTATTCATTATTATCACTTTTACGGGGACTTGGCATGATTATTATATTGTTACCAGACATTTGGTACTCCTGAACTCCTGTGCTCCTGAACATCTGTATACTTGAACCCCTAAAAAGGGGAGACTCCTGATACTATACTACTGTCGATCCCCGTAATTGGATAACCACGAATATAGGATTACAATGAATACCCTGTGGACATTATCACTAGACAATCTGTAATAATTGAACAACTTACACCGGGATGGGAAAACTGATGAGTACCGATATAGTCTCCATGTTTATGATGGTCTTAAAGTGTCGCGCAGTCACATACTTGGATTCGACCTGGAGGCCACCAGGTGTTTCCGTGGGTGTACTGGCACCCCTACTCCCCTGCCTGCCGGGTGTGCCATATACCCCTGGGCCTATTCCTGTGGGAGTGGTGACATCTGATTCTTGTTCGGCATACAATAAGTCCCCGTACCAAGCGGTACGTTCTGGCTCAGTACCAGATACTACTTGACTGTTGTCCCGGGCATGTATGGAAACCATTCTAAGCATGGTTCATCGATCTCCATCAGTTTCTAATAACTTACTCTCTGGTTTGTATGTGAGGTATGTGGAATGGGATACATACCGATGTATACAAATTAGATGAGTCTTAATAATATAATAATAACATACTCCTGATATCTAACTAGTTATACACTTGATCTACACATGTGAGACCGGTGACCCGTTACATTATCCTGCTCACCACTTACACATAATACATGCGCTACTTTGTTGAATTACTTGATTGCTTATTTTCGGGTTTCCATACTGTTTCATTATTCTGTTATTGTGAAGGCAAATTTAGGTTATAAACTCAGATTGCAATGACGTAAGGTGTAGGGTATATATATGAGGGTTTCCTTATTTAGATTACTCCTTCGACGTACTAATCTCACAGATCGGTAATGTGAGCTTGTATAACTTATTTTCCTGTAGTTATTTTACTTACTGTCTCATTCATGTTCATATATGCTTATATTCACGATTCATCTTTCCTGTAAACGTATGCCTGATATGCATGCCACTTGGCTTTATCATATGTACTCGCTGGGTTGCTTCCTGACAACTCTAAATCCTCATGTCCAGATCCTAGTGTAACAACCAAATTTTTGATTTACCAAATTTCTCCTCATCTTAATTATTAAGGATTTTTGTTAAAGGCATTATCTAAAGTAATTACCCTCCATATTTCAATAGCAACAATTTTAAACTTAATTAGGTGACACACTTCCCTTTCAAAAGTTTTTATTAACTATTGGTTGTGGTGACTATGAAAATATGGCATGAAGGCTTATGTACATGTGTTATTGGACCAATTAGTGACTTAACAAGGGTGAGATATGGCATAGATTGCAACCAAACCTTTCATTTTCCTTAACCAACCTAGTTTTACCCTAAGTACTTAATTAAGGGTAGGTGTGCATGCTTGGGGAGAGATTAAGGGCTAGGATCTCATTGAAGGTTGGGAGTCCAAGTGGCAACATGAGAGGAGTTTGTCCAAGTGGCAACATGAGAAGAACTCCCTCACCTAGTAACTTGCACTCCAATTTGTTGACTACCAAGATTGCCCTCTTCTCCATCCTCTCCCAAAATCTGCAAACTTCTCCTCTCCCAAGTGAAGAACTTGAAACCCTAACCCACCCTTTCATCTCCTCTCTAAAATTCTGAAGAAAAGAGATTAGGATACCTCTCAAGCCCCAAATCCCAACTTCTCTCAACCTTGGGTCAAGGCTACACGAGAGGGGAGGAAGAGACACGCGCACGCAGCAAGCGCAGCCGCAGCAGCACGCAAGGTGCTGCCATCTGGCCGCAGAACTGCGGCAAAGAAGGGGAAAAACGCGGCAATCCTGGAAGGAGAAGGTCGGATCTTGGAGGGGGAGATTCTTGGTGAGTTGGGGGAGGATCTAGCACTTCCAAGCAGAGATTTCTTGAGGCCCAACTCTCTGTTTCAGATCTAAAAATCATTGTGAGTAAATCTAAGCTTTTAGGGTAATACCTTCTATCAAGATTAGAAAAGTTGAAATTTTGATTTTTGTATATGTGACCCACAAGGGTATTATTTGCTGTTTTTGTGACACCCTCAAACTAGATGAAATTCAATGGGTATTACCTAATTAACGTGCCTCTATATTATGTTGTGATGAGATACATGTGTGATATACATGTTCTAGCTTACTAATTATACTTAAATGAGATGATTTAGCACATCAATTCGCTGTTTTGATGATTATCTTTGGGTTAAATGAAATCTAATGGGTATTGCATAATTGTTGTGTCTCTACATTATATGGATATGAAATGCATGTGTAGAATACATGTTCTAGCATACTAATTATGCCTAAGTGAACCAAGTTAGCACTTTAATTCGCTGTTTTTCTTGACCAACATCATGATAGCCAATTTGATATGTATATAGCATAACCTTGGCTCTTCATAAATAGAAATGGTATGATGCATTATGTGAGGTCTAGGATTTGTACCAATATCACTCCATAAATGCTGATCGATTAACTTGAATCATACTTCATGTTCACTAAAGTGCACGGGGGAAGACCCCTCCTTACAATATAGCATTGTGTTAAGTATTAGCAAGTATATGGGGATATTGCATATATTCATGCGGGTTGAATGTGGCGTGTTATGATGTTACTATGATAGTGGGAAACCCCCAAGCACATGTCTTCTTTCTTATTGTTGCACATCATTTTCGGGCATGACGTGTAAGTTAGTCTTAAATTGCTTGTTATGAATATTATAACTTAACCTTGCATGATGCATTTGTGATAAAAGGAGGAAGGGGCCGGGCGGGAGCCGGTAGGAGGGGGGAAGACGGGGATTTGACATATAATTATGAATATATATAAAGGAGGAAGGGGCCGAGCGGGAGCCGGTAGGAGGGGGGAAGACAGGGAAATTTATATGTTTTATATACGAATTATAAAAGGAGGAAGGGGCCGGCGGGAGCCGGTAGGAGGTGGAAGACGGAGAATTACATTTAGATTGAATGGCATGCATAAGTGAACGGTCAAGTTTCATTCTATATTGGTAATACTTGTGTTAACCTAGAATGTCACATTATGTATGTAGTTAGCCGAGTTGATGTGGAAGGACTAATCCACGAAAATTTACACACATATTCATGCAAATATTTCACTTGTGTCATGATATAGCGGGATGCAACTCTTGATAGTGAAGGCATGTAGACCACAAATATATGTAGCCTAGAACAAGTAAGTTAGATTGGAAAATTTTATTGTCTCATGGACTTCATTGTAAATTACCCCTTTTAAGATGCTTGTCTTATATCAACACCCTATGGCATGGTTTACTCATTGAGCTGTCGAGCTCATTTTATTTTCTTTCCATCTTTTCAGGTTTGGATAAGGGTAAGGGACCACTCTAACTGGAAGAGTTAAGTTATAGAATGTATGGCATGTAGTTGTATCACTTTGACTTACTCTTGTTATATTTAATATGTATGTATGGACTCTACTTTAGTCCTCTTTCTTTGTGGAAAACATGTTGGGATGTACTCAATGTATATTTGTCTTTATAGTACTTGAAACTAGGGGCTTTTATGTATTGTAATGTTTTGGATTGTGGACTCCGTTGGTATGTAATGTCCATGAACTTCGAAAGATGGCCATGTGTGGGAATATAATTTGTTTGGAAATTAACTCTTGTGATGTCAATTGAGAAGATATATGTTTGTGATGGAGGATGCAAGTTATGGCATATGTATATAGTTAAGGTTTGGTGTATTGTGGTATGATAAGTAGGCCGTGTGGGCCGAAAGCTTTGATGGGATTAAGTAGGCCTGGAGCCGAAATTGTTAGTTATTGTATGTGAGAAACTAACGAAATATTAAGGATGATGCTGTCAAAATTTTCTTACTATAAGAATATGGGAGATAATTGGTGTTTTAGGCCTAATCTTGTTTATTAGAGGCTGGGACCGTTACAGTTGGTATCATAGCATGGTTTAGGCAGGGTTAGCCTAGATAGATGTAGTATGCGGGACTGCTTATGTAATCACGTGAAATTTATATGTGTGCTTGGGTAAGTTAGATATGGGGTATTAGGGTGATAGTAGAATCTTAGGGTATTTGACCCTGAAATGTAGGATATTTAACTGTTTTCTACATTTGAATATAGGTACCCGCATACCTTAGTTCAAATGGATCTTGCAAGGGGTGCGGGCCCTTCTGCAAGAAATTCCAGTGTTATGGGACACCGGAAAGGGAGAGCAATCAAAATATCACATAAGTCAGGGTTAAACCTATTGGAAGGACAGTTGTGCCTAAGGAAAAATTTATGAAAGATCGGCATGGTTAAATAGGTGGTGATTTTCTATCATGTCTTGTTATATATTCATGTAAACCATTAATTTGGGAGAATTGGAAGATACACCGTCTAATATAAATGTCTTACTTCTACAGATGGGAGATTCTGAGATGACTGGATCGTCATCCGACAGTCCGAGGTCGGAAAGTTTGAGTTGGACTCCGGACCATATGGATTGGGATTTTGAATCCGATGAGACAGATCCAGCTATCATTCTGAAAGGTCCCCCGAATAGTAAAGATACAGGGGTTCGCCTGGAACAAGATGAGAAAGATGAAATCAGTGAGGCAGAAAGTGCCATAAGGAATGCAACAACAACTGTGGACCTGGGAGTCCTGCCTAACGAGGAAATAGATCCTGAAGGAAGGATTTTCTTTGGAGGTATTTGGTGGGACTCCAGCTGGGTAGAAGACATGGATCTGTACGATGATTATGAGAATTGGAGATGTGAATATGATGCTGTTCTGGAGGAAGCAGAAGAGGATCCTGAGGAAGAAAATCTTGAAGCAGAAGAGGATCCTGAAGAAGAAGATCCAGAAGAAGATGATCCTGAGGAGTTAAATCAAGAAGAAGAAGACCCCGAAGAAGAAGAATCTGTAGGGACGACCGGGAGGAAAGCTCCTCGGGTTCTAACATAACCCCTTGATAGAGGTCTAGGTGGGGGCCATATTTTTGTTTTTGGAGAAAAATGAATGTTGACTCATATATATGGATTTTTTTTTTTTTGAGTGAAGATAGTGGTTGTCAATAGCTATATGTGTGATCAATGTATTTCTTTATGACTGCAATTGTACGTTTTGAAAGAATGTAGTCATGCTAATGTAATGTTGCTATGAAAACATTTTGTGCATAAATGAAATTTGTGTTTTGTTTTTGGAACTATTCTACTTGTTGTTATTTAGTTGCTGTTAATTAAGTTTAACTATTCTTTAGGTATAAATGGACTTAAATTTTCCTCCACCCGATGCCAACTCGGAGGGCGACGTCCCATTGCACAGCGCAATCAGGAGCGTCCATCCCCCGGCAAGTCAAGAATTTCTAAGTGAACAATCTAATGCCAATCGGAGAATGCCAGACAGAATACCGGATTGGCTGTTGTAACTGGCAAATGTAAACAACCCTCGTAGAGCCCTTGAACAATTTCAAAAGCTGAACCCACCAGCTTTTAGAGGAGGAGTTGACCCTATTCAAGCTGAAGAATGGCTCCGTCAAATTGAGAAGATACTGGATGTAATGGAATGTACTGAAAACCAGCGGGTATCTTTCGCCTCCTTTATGTTCCAAGGAGAGGCTGAGCGTTGGTGGGAGATGGTAAAAAGAGGGGCTAAGACTTTGGGGAGGGAGATCTCTTGAAACTTTTTAGTTAAAAAGTTCAATGAAAAATACATACCTGGAGTGGTGAAGGACCGACTTGCAATAGAATTTCAAGACCTAAAGCAGGAGCAATGGACAGTGAGCCAATATGAAGCTAAATTTACTCAACTGTCCAGGTATGCTGAGAAACTGGTGTCCGATGAGGAGGATAGGACAAAAAGATTTGTTAGGGGCTTGAGGCCAGAAATCAGGAGTAAGCTGATCCCTTTCCAATTACAAGTTTATACTCAAGCTGTGGAGAAGGCAATGAAAATTGAAAGGGACATGCAGGAGAGTCAAGAGATAAGGACCAGGGAACTACCCTACATGAAGCGCCCCCGGTATAATAATGCCCCGAGCTTTGGAACTCAGTCCATGAGGCCCGACAGAGGTACCGGATCGTCCTTCATGCCCGCCCAGGGAAACAAGGGGAACTCATGGCCCAAGAATAGAGGATTACCCCATTCGGCATCACCAATATCCTCCCAACGCTCCAACTTTGCAGGGAACCAGTGGTGTCCAAGGTGTAACCGAAGTCACACTGGCAGTTGCGCCGCCGGTAAGCAATGCTTTGTCTGCGGCAGAATGGGTCACATGAGGAGGGACTGCCCAAACTTGTATGGATATCCAGGAGCTAGCAGAGGAACAGGAAGACCGACCATGGGCATCGCCCCAACAGCAGGAGGACAAGCTACCGCCTTTCGGCAACCTTTCAACAGAACTCGCTCGGCCATGACTCAAGCATCAGTACAGCAACCCAGAGTTCAAGGGAGGATGAATGCAATCACTCCGCAGGAGGCTCGAGCATCCAATGCCGTGGTGGAAGGTACCGTCTGTGTATCCGAAATCATTGCTCGAGTATTATTTGATCCCGGTGCTACCCACTCTTTTATTTCTTCGTCATTTGCTGCAATTATTAACAAGGAATCCGAACCTTTGAACTATCAACTAGTGGTGTCAACCCCTGTAGGTGCAAGTGTGACCACTAGCGAGTATTATAAGGGATGTGAAATCACAATAGGCGAAATGAAGACACAAGCAGACCTAATTAAATTAGGAGAGATGGAATTTGACATCATCCTAGGAATGGATTGGTTGTCAACATATCGGGCTCATGTAGACTGTTATCAGAAGAAAATAATTTTTAAGCTAGAGGGAACTCCAGAAAGAGTTTATGAAGGGGTGAAGAATAAAATTTGCACTCCAGTCATTTCTGCCCTAAAGGCCACTAAGTTATTGAGGCAAGGGTGTCAAGGATTTTTGGCAACCCTTATTGGTGAGGAAGACATGAAGATTAAGATTGAAAACATAGAGGTTGCAAGAGACTATCCTGATGTTTTTCCGGAGGATCTACCAGGGTTACCCCCAGATAGGGAAGTAGAATTTTCCATTAATCTTTTACCTGGGACAAGTCCCATATCCAAGGCACCTTATAGAATGGCACCCGCAGAAATGAATGAATTGAAGGACCAGTTGCAAGAACTGCTAAGCCTTGGGTTTATTCGGCCGAGTGTATCACCTTGGGGTGCTCCGGTATTATTTGTTAAGAAGAAGGATGGGAGCATGAGGCTGTGTATAGATTATCGAGAGCTGAACAAGATCACTATCAAGAATCGATATCCACTGCCGAGGATTGATGACCTCTTTGATCAACTTCAGGGTGCCAGCATATTTTCCAAAATAGATTTAAGATCAGGATACCATCAATTAAAGATCAAGCCGGAAGATGTTTCTAAGACTGCCTTTCGGACCAGATATGGCCATTATGAGTTTTTAGTAATGCCATTTGGCTTGACCAATGCTCCAGCAGCATTTATGGATTTGATGAACAGAATTTTCCAGCCATACCTAGATCAATTCGTGGTGGTGTTCATTGATGACATACTAATCTATTCAAAGAGCAAAGAGGATCATGAAAGACACTTAAGGATAGTGTTACAATTATTGAGAGAGAAACAACTTTATGCAAAGCTTAAGAAGTGTGAGTTCTGGCTAAATGAAGTTGGGTTCTTGGGCCACATCATAAATGAGGAAGGAATATCAGTGGACCCCGCAAAGATCGAGGCGATAAAGGGGTGGCCTCGACCTACCAATGTCACAGAGGTACGAAGCTTCCTAGGATTGACTGGGTATTACCGGAGATTTGTAGAAGGATTCTCCAAGATAGCTGCACCCTTATCCCAGTTAACAAGAAAGGCCTCAAATTCTATTGGGAGAGGATTAGGAGAAAAGCTTTCAAGAACTAAAGGATAAGCTAACATCGGCCCCAATCCTAGTTATGCCCATTGGAAACGAAGGTTATGTTGTATTCAGTGATGCGTCAAAGTCAGGCCTGGGGTGTGTATTGATGCAGCATGGGAGAGTAATTGCATATGCTTCTAGACAACTAAGGAACCATGAGAAAAATTACCCAACCCATGACCTTGAGCTAACTGCAGTCATTTTTGCCTTAAAAATTTGGCGGCACTACCTTTATGGAGTATCATGTGATATATATACAGATCATAAAAGCCTAAAATATATTTTCACCCAAAAGGAATTGAATATGCGCCAAAGAAGATGGTTGGAGTTGATGATGGATTATGACTTGGACATTCATTATCACCCTGGGAAGGCCAATGTGGTGGCTGACGCTTTGAGTCGGAAGTCTGGAGGATCCTTAGCGGTATTGTTAACCCAGCAATCGGACTTGTTAAGGGAGATGGAAAGACTGCAACTTGAAATTCATATAAGAGGGCCCCGGTATGAAATGAACCAGATAAATCAAGTAGTATTGGTTTCGACCTCTATGAAGAAATCAAGGAAGCACAAAGGAAAGATGACCAGACAGCTAAAAATTTTGAAAGAGTGCAAAGAGGTGAAACCCGAGATTTTACCATTTCTAGGGATTTGCTAAGAAAGGGAAACCGAATATTTGTACCTCCAGATTTTAAGCTCAAGGAGCGAATTTTAACTGAAGCCCATTGCACCCCTTACACAGCACATCCTGGAACAACCAAGATGTATCAGGATTTACGGGCAAACTTTTGGTGGGAAGGAATGAAGAAGGACATAACAAATTTTGTGCAGAGATGTTTGATATGCCAACAAGTTAAGGCTGAACACAAGAAGCCTCCGGGACTCCTCATGCCCTTACAAATCCCTGAATGGAAGTGGAGCAACATTACTATGGATTTTGTGACAGGGCTCCCTAGATCCCCTCAAGGATATGATGCCATATGGGGTGATAGTCGACCGACTTACAAAGTCCGCTCATTTCCTACCCATCCGAATAAACTATTCGATGGATAGGTTAGCCCAGATCTACCTCCGAAAGATAATCAGGATTCATGGAGTTCCTGAGACAATTGTGTCAGATCGTGACCCTCGGTTTCAGTCAAGGCTATGGATCAGTCTATCCCAAGCTCTGGGCACCAAGCTACACCCAAGTACGGCTGCGCACCACAAATCGACGGGCAGTCTGAGAGAACCATTCAAATATTGGAAGATATGCTGAGAGCATGCGTGTTGGATTTCGGGGGCAATTGGGAGAGATACCTATCATTAGTGGAGTTTGCATATAACAATAGTCATCAATCCACTATTGGGATGCCACCATTTGAAGCTTTGTACGGTAGAAAATGTAGATCTCTAATTTGTTGGGAAGAGATGGGTGACCGAACACTGTTTGGATCTGATATAGTTCAAGAAACAACGGAGAAGATTCGGATAATAAGGAAGAGAATGAAAGCAGCCCAGAGTAGACAGAAGACATATGCGGATCGGCGCCGAAGGCCCTTGGAGTTTGTAGAAGGCGACAAAGTTTTCTTGAAGATATCACCAATAAAAGGAATGGTACGGGGTGGCAAACGGAATAAGTTAGACCCCCGGTATATTGGGCCCTTTGAAATACTGGAAAGAATTGGACCTCTGGCTTATCGGTTAGCCTTACCACCAGAGATTGAGAAAATACATAACGTATTTCATGTGTCCCAATTGAGAAAGTATGTACCAGATCCGAATCATGTTCTTAAATACTCACCACTGCAACTCCAAGAAGACTTGTCATATACAGTGGAGCAGGTTCAAATCCTAGACCGGAAGGAGAAGCAACTGCGAAACAAAGCAATCCCTTTAGTAAAGGTTTTATGGAGAAGCAAAGAAATTGAAGAAACTACCTGGGAACCAGAGGAAGAGATGAAGCATATTTATCCACAATTTTTTCAAGGTACGTCAGGCTTCGGGGACGAAGCTCTCTTTTAGGAGGGGAGAAATGTAACAACCAAATTTTTGATTTACCAAATTTCTCCTCATCTTAATTATTAAGGATTTTTATTAAAGGCATTATCTAAAGTAATTACCCTCCATATTTCAATAGCAACAATTTTAAACTTAATTAGGTGACACACTTCCCTTTCAAAAGTTTTTATTAACTATTGGTTGTGGTGACTATGAAAATATGGCATGAAGGCTTATGTACATGTGTTATTGGACCAATTAGTGACTTAACAAGGGTGAGATATGGCATAGATTGCAACTAACCTTTCATTTTCCCTTAACCAACCTAGTTTTACCCTAAGTACTTAATTAAGGGTAGGTGTGCATGCTTGGGGAGATTAAGGGCTATGATCTCATTGAAGGTTGGGAATCCAAGTGGCAACATGAGAGGAGTTTGTCCAAGTGGCAACATGAGAAGAACTCCCTCACCTAGTAACTTGCACTCCAATTTGTTGACTACCAAGATTGCCCTCTTCTTCATCCTCTCCCAAAATCTGCAAACTTCTCCTCTCCCAAGTGAAGAACTTGAAACCCTAACCCACCCTTTCATCTCCTCTCTAAAATTCTGAAGAAAAGAGATTAGGATACCTCTCAAGCCCCAAATCCCAACTTCTCTCAACCTTGGGTCAAGGCTACACGAGAGGGGAGGAAGAGACACGCGCACGCAGCAAGCAAAGCCGCAGCAGCACGCAAGGTGCTGCCATCTGGCCGCAGAACTGCGGCAAAGAAGGGGAAAACGCGACAATCCTGGAAGGAGAAGGTCGGATCTTGGAGGGGGGAGATTCTTGGTGAGTTGGGGGAGGATCTAGCACTTCCAAGCAGAGATTTCTTGAGGCCCAACTCTCTGTTTCAGATCTAAAAACCATTGTGTGTAAATCTAAGCTTTTAGGGTTATACCTTCTATCAAGATTAGAAAAGTTGAAATTTTGATTTTTGTATATGTGACCCACAAGGGTATTATTTGCTGTTTTTGTGACACCCTCAAACTAGATGAAATTCAATGGGTATTACCTAATTAATGTGCCTCTATATTATGTTGTGATGAGATACATGTGTGATATACATGTTCTAGCTTACTAATTATACTTAAATGAGATGATTTAGCACATCAATTCGCTGTTTTGATGATTATCTTTGGGTTAAATGAAATCTAATGGGTATTGCATAATTGTTGTGTCTCTACATTATATGGATATGAAATGCATGTGTAGAATACATGTTCTAGCATACTAATTATGCTTAAGTGAACCAAGTTAGCACTTAATTCGCTGTTTTTCTTGACCAACATCATGATAGCCAATTTGATATGTATATAGCATAACCTTGGCTCTTCATAATAGAAATGGTATGATGCATTATGTGAGGTCTAGGATTTGTACCAATATCACTCCATAAATGCCGATCGATTAACTTGAATCATACTTCATGTTCACTAAAGTGCACGGGGGAAGACCCCTCCTTACAATATAGCATTGTGTTAAGTATTAGCAAGTATATGGGGATAATGCATATATTCATGCGGGTTGAATGTGGCGTGTTATGATTTTACTATGATAGTGGGAAACCCCCAAGCACATATCTTCTTTCTTATTGTTGCACATCATTTTCGGGCATGACGTGTAAGTTAGTCTTAAATTGCTTGTTATGAATATTATAACTAACCTTGCATGATGCATTTGTGATAAAAGGAGGAAGGGGTCGGGCGGGAGCCGGTAGGAGGGGGGAAGACGGGGATTTGACATATAATTATAAATATATATAAAAGGAGGAAGGGGCCGAGCGGGAGCCGGTAGGAGGGGGGAAGACGGGGAAATTTATATGTTTTATATATACGAATTATAAAAGGAGGAAGGGGCCGAGCGGGAGCCGGTAGGAGGTAGAAGACGGGGAATTACATTTAGATTGAATGGCATGCATAAGTGAACGGTCAAGTTTCATTCTATATTGGTAATACTTGTGTTAACCTAGAATGTCACATTATGTATGTAGTTAGCCGAGTTGATGTGGAAGGACTAATCCACGAAATTTACACACATATTCATGCAAATATTTCACTTGTGTCATGATATAGCGGGATGCAACTCTTGATAGTGAAGGCATGTAGACCACAAATGTATGTAGCCTAGAACAAGTAAGTTAGATTGGAAAATTTTATTGTCTCATGGACTTCATTGTAAATTATCCCTTTTAAGATGCTTGTCTTATATCAACACCCTATGGCATGGTTTACTCATTGAGCTGTCGAGCTCATTTTATTTTCTTTCCATCTTTTCAGGTTTGGATAAGGGTAAGGGACCACTCTAACTGGAAGAGTTAAGTTATGGAATGTATGGCATGTAGTTGTATCACTTTGACTTACTCTTGTTATATTAATATGTATGTATGGACTCTACTTTAGTCCTCTTTCTTTGTGGAAAACATGTTGGGATGTACTCAATGTATATTTGTCTTTATAGTACTTGAAACTAGGGGCTTTTATGTATTGTAATGTTTGGATTGTGGACTCCGTTGGTATGTAATGTCCATGAACTTCGAAAGATGGCCATGTGTGGGAATATAATTTGTTTGGAAGTTAACTCTTGTGATGTCAATTGAGAAGATATATGTTTGCGATGGAGGATGCAAGTTATGACATATGTATATAGTTAAGGTTTGGTGTATTGTAGTATGATAAGTAGGCCGTGTGGGCCGAAAGCTTTGATGGGATTAAGTAGGCCTGGAGCCGAAATTGTTAGTTATTGTATGTGAGAAACTAACGAAATATTAAGGATGATGCTGTCAAAATTTTCTTACTATAAGAATATGGGAGATAATTGGTGTTTTAGGCCTAATCTTGTTTATTAGAGGCTGGGACCGTTACACCTAGAGTCTGGACCATGGTGGCCTTGCTGTAGCTGATCAGAGTGCGCAGCAAATCCTTCCGTGGTGATCAGAGCGCAGCAGAAGTTTGGACATCGTCGTAGCTCTTCCTCTCAGCTCTTCTCCTGATCGGCTCTTGAGGCCTCTCTTTCTACTCGTGAGCACCTCTCAGCTTTTGTTATGTATATCTCTTCGTATGATGTACTTTTATATTTTCTGGTGATATAATATTCCTGTAATATTGTATCACTGTCTGTGATAACCATGTACTTGTATTTTTCTGTTGGAATGTATATTACTACTGTGCTTTCGCACTCTGATTCTTACATATGCTGATGCTTAGCATATATATGTGAAGGTATTTCTGTCCTGCATATATACGTCGCAGTGACGTCTCCATACCCGCGGGATCGGGACGTCACATTGACTGATTGATCTTATCTATGTATGAAACCATGTATTGCTGGTTGAGTACGGGTGATGAACATGCTACTTATATTGCATACTAGATATATAATACTTATGTGGATATGCTTTGAATCTAAACCGAACATTAAATACTAATATTGATACCATGTTTATTAACCAAGTGCCATAAAATGTGCCTTTTGGGTAAATCAATCCACATGATGGGTAAACAATTGAAATTGTATGAACTTGATGGAGTGGGGTGTACCAACAAGCAAATGAGTATGTATGTTTGAATGCGTGTATGTACCTGTTAGTTACACGAACTTGATCATGTGTGACATATCAGTCACATGATTGGTGATTGGAAAAAATATATCACAGTGTAACTGACACTATGTGTGTTACCTTACTAGTTGATGTGTATGTGATTTTGTGTGTGTATTCATGTTATTTTTATGCAAATGAACGAAGGGACCAGCGAGAGGTGGTAGGTGTGAAGACGGGGTATGACATTATGTGTTGTTATACGAAGGAGGAAGGGGCTAGCAGGAGCCTGTGGGTGTGAAGACAGGGTATGAGATGGGTCATATGTCATAAAGTAAAGTGTGCTTATTCAAAATGAATAGTGTTGTATACTTGTCCTTGATGTAGAACTGTGAAACTTTATTGTATTATAGGAGATAATAGAATATTATATGATGTGTGTATGTATACGAGTTTATCCATGTAGCACTTGAAGTGTGATACGATATGTGATATATATATAAGCATGTTTGTGATAAATGCTTTATTTGAATTAACTTATTGTGATTGGTGTACCATTATGGATGGTACATGAAGTACATATATATGAAAAGAATTCGGTAATAAACTAAGACACTAAAGAAAAGTATTTGATATATCATAAACTTTGTAAAATATAGTACATAGATTTGAGTTATAGAATCATTAACCGAAGGAGTCAGGCCTTTTGCAGGCTATAGAGATTGTTTGGGTTGACTACTTACTGTGATATAATTGTTTCTTTTTCTTATCCACACTAACTTTGCTATTTGAAGAAAAACATGTTTCTTTTTATTTGACATGTATATCATTCCTTAATCTCCTTTTTCTCTGCTCTCTGAGCTGTCGAGCTCACTCCCTCTCAGTTTCATTTTTCAGGTTGCGGCGAGAAGGAGGCCAAGCTTAAACCTTAGGCGTTTTGTGGAGAAGTTTCATTATTAGTAAACGTATTACAGATATAGTGATGTGTTATTATTTTGAAAGATTTTATTGTACATACTCATATTAGTTGATATGTACTTGTAATATGAATTATTCTTGTTAGATATATTGATGTAAAGATGAGATAGTTTGTAATGACTATGATTAGTTAGAGTTATAGTAATTCTGAGTTATGTCGTGAATGCCGAGAAGGGTACTCTCGAGCATATATTACAGTGGATATTAGTAGCGAGATCTATCTGCTCTATGGAGTTGATAAGTAGACGATGTCAAGCCGAAATCTTATTATGACTGTGTGGTTGAACTTTAAGTTTGATTTATGTATTTGGATTGAGATAAGCCGTGTAGGCTGATATGGATAAATTATGTATTTGGGGTAAGTGACTAAATACATAGGAGATGTTGTCAAAATTTTTAAGAAATTATAAATGATTATAATAATCTTTTGATTAATAAAAATGTTTAAGTTAATTAAGGTTATTATTATCTGGGATCGTTACATGCACGGTGTAGCTAAGGGTTTAAGTCCGGAGACTGAGCAAAGAAGGAGTATAGCTAAGTCGTGCCTGACGAGAATGAAAATTATGCTCTCCTCGCAACCACACGGTGTAGCTTGTAAAATCTAAAGGGTTTAAGTCTGAAGACTGAGTAAAGCAGGAGTGTAGCTAAGTCGTGCCTGACGAGGATGGCAACTACGCTCTGCTCGTAGCCACACGACATAGTTAAGCTCTCGACGAAGCTAGAAAACTAGGGGGCTTGAGCCTGAAAGCTGTCGTATAAAACTACAGAGTGGTTAGGCCCGGAGGCTAATGATCACGAAGGGTCAACCAAGCATAATAATAGAGCAAATATTACAAGCAATATACATATACAGGTATTAAACTACGTTATTACAAGCATTCGTCACACCAATACAAATACACAGACCAATACAAATACAACAGACTAATACAAATACACTGTCCACCAAATATAACAACACAATTCCAGAGTACAAATACACAATCTAAAAATATAATAAAACACCCATCGAAGCAGGGTACCCAACAAAGCGAGAACACTCGCCTCAAACCACGAAATATGTCGTGAAATCTGAAATTCTAAAAATACACGCGCGTGCACATAAACCATTTAGTGAGAGAGGAGAGAGAATAAAAGAAGAGAGAGTTAAAGGGGGAGAGAGAGAATAAGAGGAGAGAGTGGAAGAATCAAAGAGGGTGGGGCCTGTTTACGCACGCGGTCATATGAGCCTACGGCCAAGGCTGGTCGCGCCCTGGTCACGCGCGTGGCCCCAGTGGAGGTGGCCTAACGAAAGTTGGTGGGGGAGAGAGAGGAGGTGAAGGTGGAGATGAGGATAATGGTGGTGGATTTTGAAATTGAAGAGGAGATGGTGGAATTGATGGAGTTTGAAGTGGAGGTGGAGTTGATTTTGATGGTAGTGATAGAAAATGGGAAAGGAGAAGATGAAATTAGAGATATGGAAGGGAGGATGAGGTGATGATAGTTGGTCATGGTGCTGATTGGTGGTGGGATTGGGAAGGTGGTGGATTTTTGGAGATGGAGAGAAGATGGTGGTGGTAGGATTTTTTTGAGGAAGAAGATGGTGGATGTGGTGGAGGAATTGAGGAGAAGTGGGAAGAGAGGGTGGCCGCAGGCATGGGGTCACTGCTAGCCTAGGACTGCCAACCTTGTCACCAGAGGTGGGTAGAGTCGGTTGCCTGGGCTTGATGAAGAATAGAAGAGAGAAAGAGAGAGAGAGTGTGTGAGATTAGGGAGTAAGAGAGTGATTTGAGCAAGAAAGAGATTTATTGAAAGAGGGGGTTTGAGCCTCACGTCGGCCAGATGGGGAGACCTACGTCCGGGTCTTGGCCAGGCCCGCGTTGGGCTGGAGAGAAGGGAAGGAGAGAGAATAAGTGGGGGAAGAAGATATGTTGGGGGAATTTGTGGAGGAGAAAAAAGGAAAAAGAGAAAGGGAAAAAAGAAAAGAGAAAGGAGGATAAAGGAAAGGGAAAGAAAAAGGGAAAAAGAAAGAAAAGGAAAAGGAAATGGAAAATATCCGATCAAATCCGAACTCGGAAAGATACAGAAGAAATACCGAAAATATTCGAAAAACAAAGTAATTTAGAAAGATCCCAAAAAATTCACTAAAATAGTAAATATTATATTGAGGAATATGGCTAAATCAAATTTAAGACATTCAATCCTTTTTCAAATTAAATTCTAGAATCAGTCGGAGGTAATGGTCGACACCAATCCAGTCGAATTTTGACTAATTCAGAAAAATCTTTAAAATGTGCTAAAATAAAAAATATGATTCTGAGAAATAATGTGAAAGCAGTTTTCAGAAATTCAACTCTGTTTGTAAATTAAAAGTTAGATAATCGATCGACGATACAAATCAATACCTATTTGAAAATTTTATAAAATAATTCAGAAAAATTTCAGAAAATCATGAAAAATTTAAATTAACAAACAATATTTGAAACTGAAACTAATCAAATCTGACTACCAGAAATACCAAATCAAATATTACACTGGGATTGGGTCCTAGGTTCAGACTAAGGCTGACTCTGAGTCCAAAAATCCGAATCTGATACTAAATATTAATATAAATAATCACAATATAAAATAATATGGAAAAAAATTGAAAAATATGATTAAAAAATCAGAACATGTATCAAGTACGTATTTTAGGAACGGGTGTTACAATCCATCCACCTTACAAAAATTTCGTCCTCGAAATTTTGATAATGGGAAGATGAACACAGAAAAGATAGGGATGAGGATTATACCAATAAATATGAATAACTGAGGGCAACGCTCACAAATCGACTGAACAATAAACTCGGGATCTAGATGTCTTCTGCACTTCTAACCGTATAAAGCTTCAGACGATGCTATATTAATACTTCCCTGATATCTGTTAATAAGAGAATCCTACCAGAACTTCAGCAGACTGACCCTCTCTGAATAATATGAAATGAACTCACTTAGGAATTGGCTAAACTTTCACTGCCTGAATTCTGCTAGAATTGATGAAGATTACTTTTATTCAAAGGACAAGACCTAAGAATACAATAATATTAATTAGAAGTCATACTTAATCTGTTGGGCGTGAAGTTATTCCTGATGAAGTATTAATAATAAGATTACTAGATGTTCTGCTTTTTCTCTGTTACTCTGGGAGTAGACCAAAATAACGTAGATAAAGAAAACTAGATAAATTGATCACAAATAAATAAAGAAAACCGATAATAACGAGTTATGAATGCTGGACGTTGATTACTATGGAAAGTATAACCAAGAATCTAGAATAACCGTAACAGGTCCTGAATACTATCTTCATGATGATAATCAACTATAGATCAATTTGAGAATACCAGAGCTCTATGAAGTTGATCAAAGAGATTGTGATCGTTCTTGGAATAATATAAATAGAGCATACCACAACTTTATCTAGCAGAAGTCTTGATCTGAAAATTTGTTTCATGCTGACATTCCTTGGGTAGCGGCACAATCTGTCTGATTATATTAGTGATGACTACCTTACTTTCTATACTAACCCCCATATAACGTTCAAACGTAAAAGAGTAGAATATGAAGTGGTAAAACTATCCGTCATAAGACAGTGTGATGCACCAGAACCAAGAATGCTAAAAGGGGTGAGAGTGAACTACATCTTACCTACCATTACATCTCCTGCCTACCCATATCTTAAGTTGGTATAAAAATGACGGGGACTAAAAAGTGAAGAGATGAAAGGGATTCAGGAGTCAAGGGAAGGAAGATCAAGAAGAAATAGATAACTCTACACTTGTAGTTGGATTGTACAATAAGGACTCATGCATTTCATAGGCTAAAGAAATGTCAAAAAGAATGTACACGGGGTAAGCATATAAACATTTTTTTTTAAGGTTAGGTGTATGATGGGGCAAAAAGAGTCAGCACACTATCATCTGGAATCATCGGCTCAGTGGTCAAGAAGGGCTTCAGTCTTTGCCCATTCACTTTAAATTTCGTGTTATTTTTAGGATCTGCAATAAGCACGGCACCGTGTGGGAAAACAGTGCGCACAATAAACGGTCCCGACCAACGAGTTTTTAGTTTCCCCGCAAAAATATGAAGCCTAGAATTGTACAACAGAACCCTATCTCCCGGGGCAAAGTTTTTCCGGGTTATGAATTGGTCATGAAAAAGTTTGGTCCTGCTCTTGGTGATTCGTGCATTCTCATAAGCCTCATTCCGTATCTCCTCTAATTCTGAAATCTGCAGTCTCCTAAGTTCACCGGCGTTGGTCAGATCAAAGTTAAGTTGCTTAATTGCCCAGAGGGCCCGGTGTTCTAACTCTACTGGCAGATGACAAGCTTTGCCAAACACGATTCTATAAGGAGACATCCCTAGAACTGTCTTAAATGCGGTACGGTAAGCCCACAATGCATCATTGAGCTTAACCGACCAATCCTTTCGGTTTTGTCCAACAGTCTTTTCCAGAATGAGCTTGATCTGTCGGTTGGTGACTTCAACCTGCCCATTTGTCTGGGGATGATACGGGGTCGATAACTTGTGATTGATGGAATATTTTCGCATCAGAGCTTCAAAAACTCTGTTGCAGAAATGCGATCCGTTATCACTAATTATCGCTCGAGGGGTGCCAAACCGGGAGAAGATGATTTCTTTGAGAAATTTGACAACCACTTTGTTGTCATCCGTCTTGGTTGGCACAGCTTCTACCCACTTAGAGACATAATCGACAGCAACCAAAATGAATTGGTTGCCGAAGGAGTTGGGGAATGGCCCCATGAAATCAATACCCCAAACATCAAAAATTTCAACTTCAAGGATTGGGTTCAGGGGCATCATGTCTCTTCTAGAAATTTTCCCAATCTTCTGACAGTTTGCACATGACTTGCAAAAATGATATGAGTCTTTGAACAAAGTGGGCCAGTAGAACCCACTTTGTAGAACCTTCTCTGCAGTCTTGCGGGGACCGAAGTATCCTCCGCATGCAAGGTCATGACAAAAGCTGAGCACACTCCTCTGTTCCTCCTCAGGTATGCATCGTCTAATTATTTGATCTGGACAATACTTAAAAAGATACGGTTCTTCCCAGAAGAAGTACCGTACTTGGGCAAAGAAGCGGTCTTGGTCTTGCTTTGTCCAGTTAGCAGGTAATTGTCCCGTGGCTAGGTAATTAACGATGTCAGCATACCAGGGTTCCTTAAAAATGGCTAGGTTGTGCTCGTCCGGGAAATTCTCGTTGATCGGGGCTGGGATGGTTGGTGCATTCGGAATTCGTGAGAGATGATCAGCAACCA
The DNA here is from genome assembly GCA_038442645.1 of Agave tequilana. Classification (NCBI taxonomy): domain Eukaryota; kingdom Viridiplantae; phylum Streptophyta; class Magnoliopsida; order Asparagales; family Asparagaceae; genus Agave; species Agave tequilana. The sequence goes on from JAVJIF010005114.1 coordinate 163,818, forward strand.
CATTTTCGATACCTCTTTTGTCCCGGATTTCTAAGTCAAATTCTTGAAGCAAAAGGATCCACCGAATCAGTCGGGCTTTTGCTTCCTTCTTGGTCATGAGGTATTTAAGAGCCGAGTGATCTGTGAAAATCACCGTTTTCGAACCTAACAAGTAGGGCCGAAACTTTTCTAACGCAAAGACAACAGCCAAGAATTCCTTCTCAGTCGTTGTATAATTCTGTTGGGCGTCATTCAAGGTCCTACTCGAATAGTAAATCACGTGCTGCCTATTATCGATGCGCTGTCCTAGAACAGCGCCAATAGCAGAATCAGATGCATCACACATGATTTCAAATGGCTGGGCCCAATTAGGAGCAGAAATGATAGGTGCAGAAATCAGTTCTTGCTTAAGCTTCCCCCATGACTTGAAACATTCATTGTTGAAATTAAAGGGCACGTCCTTAGCGAGCAGGTTGGTTAAGGGCCTCGCGATTTTGCTAAAGTCCTTAATGAACCGTCGGTAGAACCCAGCATGCCCTAAAAAGGATCTAATATCCTTGATGCTTTTGGGGGGTGGAAGCTTAGCAATCACTTCTACCTTAGCCTTATCTACTTCTATGCCTCTCCTCGAAATCTCATGGCCCAAGACAATCCCTTGTCTCACCATAAAGTGACATTTTTCCCAGTTTAGAGTTAGGTTCTTCTCAATGCATCTTTGTAGCACTAACTCTAAGTGAAGAAGACATTGATCAAATGAATCTCCGTAGATGGAGAAGTCATCCATGAAAATCTCAAGAAAACGTTCCACCATATCAGAGAACAAACTAAGCATGCACCGTTGGAACGTTGCAGGAGCATTGCACAATCCAAAAGGCATGCGCCTATAAGCAAAGGTTCCGAATGGGCAGGTGAACGTCGTCTTTTCCTGGTCTTCTGCAGCAATGGGGATTTGATTGTATCCCGAGTACCCATCTAGATAGCAGTAGTACTCATGTCCAGCCAAACGCTCAAGCATTGGTCGATGAAGGGTAGCGGGAAGTGGTCTTTACGGGTAGCAGCATTCAACTTCCTGTAGTCGATACAAACACGAACCTTGGTAGGCAGTCTTGTTTGTACCAACTCTTTTTCCTCATTTTCTACTACCGTAAAGCCAGCCTTCTTTGGGACTACATGAACAGGGCTAACCCATTGGCTATCAGAAATGGGATAAATGATCCCATTATCTAATAGTTTCAGAATTTCAGCCTTCACTGCCTCTTGCATGAGAGGGTTAAGCCTGCGTTGTGGGTCCTTCCTAGGGGTTGCTTCATCCATTAAATGAATCCTGTGTTGCACTATGGCTGGACTTATTCCCTTGATGTCCTTCATTGTCCATCCAATGGCTTCCCTATGTCTTTTCAGAATAGACATTAAGCTGTCCTCTTGTTGCTCAGTCAGGTGGGATGCTATGATGACTGGCAAGGTGTCCTTTCCGTCCAGGTAGGCGTACTTAAGATGTTCAGGCAGGGCTTTCAACTCTAGGGAAGGTGTTGCTTCATCAGAGGGAATCTCTGGGCTTTCGATCCTAAGATGGGGTACACTGGGGCTTGATGCCCAATCCACTGCTGAATCCACGATCTGGTCTAAATTAAAATCCTCAGCCTCCAGATCAAACTCTGCCTCAGCTTCTATCTCCATGCATTCCTCATGTTCACTGGTCAGGTTTTCAATAGAATTGACCTCAAATGTCTGATCGTTGACATCCCTAGGTTGTCTTCCAAGATTGAAGACATTGACTCCCTTCGTCATGTCTCCGAAAGTTAATCGCATGGACCCGTTCCTACAGTTGATTATGGCATTGGCTATAGCAAGGAATGGGCGCCCTAAGATGACGGGAGTTTGAGACCTAAGATTGGACACAAGTTGGGTCTCAAGCACAATGAAGTCAGCAGGGTAAATGAAATCTCCGACCCGGATGAGGACATCTGTGATTTTCCCCTTTGGGATCTTCACAGATCGGTCAGCTAGCTGAATGGTGACTCGAGTTGGGCTTAGCTCACCCAACCCAAGTTGCTGGTATACTGAGAGAGGTAGCAAGTTGATACTTGCTCCCAGGTCAAGAAGCGCTCTACTGATTTCGGTCTGTCCTATGGTGCAGAAAATGGTGGGACATCCGGGATCCTTGTATTTCACCGGAATGGGACCAGACAGAATTTCGCTTATGTTAGTGGCCAAGAACACTTTCTTGGGCACATTAGTCTTTCTCTTCTTAGTACACATATCCTTCAGAAATTTGGCATAAGCCGGGACTTGTTGGATAGCGTCTAGAAGTGGCACATTTAACTTAACTGGTTGAACATCTCTAGCATTTTCTCCATGTGCATATTTTATTATTGTTCCTAAGCCTATTGGGAAAGGGTGCTACAGGCTTGTGAACTTGTTCAGCAGCTTTGTCCTCGTCAGATGTCTGTGGAGCGGATTGGGAGGAACTAGCAGAGGTGGAGGCTTGAGTGGGATCAGGATGGACTGGACTCTTCTGCTGGTAGACCTGATTGTCTACCTTCTTTCCAGATCTCAGTGTGTGAACAGCATTACACTGGTTAATTGATGGATCCTGAACTTCATATGCTTGGTTGGAGGTTTTTGGATTAACTAGCGGTTGACTAGGCAAAGTACCCTTAGGTCTTTCACTTAGGGAGCTAGCTAACTGGCTCATCTGCATTTCCAACCTTGATATGGCTTGTGAATGACTGTTCAGAGTTTGTCCCTGGTTCTGCATGAAAGCGGCTTGGGACTTAATGAAAGCCTCTATGCTCTCCTCCAATTTACTGATTTTCTTTTCCATTGGAGAGCTTTGGAGGAAGAAGATGGGACTTGACTGGGAAAAGGTGGTGGAGGAGTAGGATGGTGAAAGTTGTTGGAAAAATTGGGCCTGGGAGGATTGTTTGGGGCCCAGGAGAAATTTGGGTGATTCCTCCAACTGGGATTGTATGTCTGTGAGTAGGGGTTGTGAGGCGGCCGTGAGTAAGCCGCGTTCATGTGTTCCGGTGGCACTTGTTGGGCATGGAAAACAGGGCACTCTTCAAAAACATGATTTGGTGCCTGACAATATGAACAACCTGGATTGTGAATTGGTGGTGGGTTGATCTGGTTGACACTGGCAGGCTCTTTTGTTTCCAGAGCCTCCATCCTTCTCATCAGGGTAGCAATCTTAGCCTCGGCAGCTATGGATGATTCTAGAGATAGGAGCCCTCCTCTTGAAGCTATAGATTGTGAATTCCTAGGTTTCTCAGAGGCTGGCTCCCATTGCAGGGTTTTCTCAGCTAAGTCCTCAAATAAATCCCAACCTTGATTCTCATCCTTCTGCAAGAACCCTCCCTGACACATCGTTTCTAACAGGGTCTTAGTCTGATAATCTAGACCATCGTAGAGAATCTGGCACTGACGCCATTTCTCCACGCCATGATGAGGGCACTGAGCGAGGAGATCTTTGAATCGCTCAAAGTATCTCCAAAATGGTTCGCTCGGGTCTTGCTTAAACTGCATGATGTTCTTCCTAATGAGGGCAGTTTTGTGAATTGGGTAAAATTTCTTCAAGAAAGCCTTGACGAAGTCATCCCACGTCGTGACTGAATCTGCTGCCAAACTGTACAACCATTTCTTAGCTAGGTCCTTTAGGGAAAAAGGGATAAAACGTAACCTAACGGCATCGTCTCCTAACTGGGGTATTCGCATCATAAGGCATACTTCTTCAAATTTCCTCACAAAGAAGTATGCATCCTCTGATTCTAAACCATGAAATTTGGGAAGAGTGTTAATGAATTGGGGCTTTAACTCAAAGTTATTTCCGTTGGCTTCAGGAAGTTTTATGCAAGATGGAAGCGAAGTTCTGATCGAGTAAAATCTATCCTGAAGTGACGCCATCACTGGTTCTGGATGCAAGGGTAGAGAAGTATTTCTTGTTAATCTGGAAGTTGACGGATCTCTCACCCACTCTTGCATGCAGCACACCACAACCAACGTGAAGACAACAAACAATCAAAAAAGAACTAAAAACAAACAAAAGAAAGAAAAACAACCACAAGCCTTAGTCTAAGGTACCTGGACCTAGACGACTCCTAACTGGTCGATTCTCCGGGGAAGGTTGTTGCAGGAACTCGACTACAAGCTAATCGGCCAGGAAAGGGCAAAGCTCGGGGGGAGGTATCCGGGTGGAGCCACGGGCCTAATTATGCCAAACCACGGAGCTTTCGAGGCTTTATCTCTAAATCCACTTTCCTTAGACACCGATTTTGCAGGAGTATAGTTCTTACAATTTCCAACCTCGGTTAATCTCTTAGTGAGTCCGAGATGTCCTTAGGGCCAACGTCTATTGATTTTTAGTTAAGGCTTGGGAAAATGTGAGTGCACTTGGAGATAGTTTTTGGGCTAAGGAAGGGTGATGAAATCCCCACCTTATCTTGTTTATTGGGTTTTGCCCTTAAAGTCAATTGTGCAAGTGTACAGTTTATTCACAACAAGGTAACACTCAAAGTGGTAAATCACTTCAGAATGTTGGTCCTATTCTATATGAATGCACATGTACCTTGTCTCCAGCACTCTTCAACAAAAATTGAAATGAATTGAAATAGACACGTGCCCTAAATGCAAAAATCTAATCCAATTTTCAATTAAGCAACAAGTAAATTTCTGTTGAATTTATTACACATGCATATGGTGAAGCATCCAAGGAAACTAAAAAATTTAGAAAGCAAAAAAAATTTTTTTTAGCGGCGTTCGGCAACCCTGCAAACGAGTTTGTTAGTACTTCAATCAGAAAAACTCGCTTTTACACGAATCTTTCCGAGGGCAAATGAATCCTCGCGCAATGTCCTTGGCCACCTCTTTTGCTTCCCGTTATGGTGAGCTCCTTGGTTCTTCTCCTACATACAAAAACAAAGAACAATCTTTAGTAGTGAACAATAAAGCCGTTCCCTCCCCGGCAACGGCGCCAAAATTTGATCGGCAAAAAGCAAGCACTAAATAAAAGAAGGAAGTGTGGGTTGATGTTACTGTTTTTGCGATTCTTCCGTAGTAGCGCAGTGGCTATACGGGTCGTATCCATAAGGAGGGAGAGCGATGGAAGCTTGATGCGGCTTTTATGTTCAAGACGAAAGAAAGTTCTTGTTTCCAAATAAAGAATTGAAAAGTGAAAGAAGTTGTTTTTAAGAATTGTTGAAAAATGTTTTGGTGGTTTGTAAAAGTGATTTTTTCTTAGTTGTAAAAATGCATGGCTAACTTTCTACTAAGTGCTCCCACTAATTTCTAACTTTTTAAAGATAGCCTCACGATGGATCATAGGCAAACACAACCCTTGTGCATTGGAACTATTCACGTGGAAATCGAGTAAAAGTTCATCCTAAAACTTAGCCTTACACGGCAAAAAACTCGGACATTCCCTTATCAAGATCCGATAGAAGGCGAGAATAAGGGAAGACTCGAGTGCACTATTGATATCGGCAAAGTTAAAGGAAAAGTCTCTAACATACAATAACAAGTAAAGTATACAACTCATAGATCATCAAAACTCATGAAGTATAAGAAAGTAGATACTTGTAGGTAAATTAGAGTTAGAACCCTCGTCTTAAGATGCCATAGCTCTCATTTGCACAAGGCTTGTTTGGCACTATTGACTCATGCGGGTTATCAAACAAGTGTTAGAAATTAGTGGGTTAGTAGTTAGTTAGCCATGCTAAATGAAAAGTTAGTTAGCCATAAAAGTAAAAGAAACAACAAAGTAGAAGAAGTAGAAAGAGAGAGTTACACTACAAGAAAACAAAAGAAAAGAAAAGAGGAAGTTACACTACAACAAAGTAAAAGAGAAGAAGTGGAGAAGAAAGAAGTTACACTACAACAAGTGAAAGTAAATGCAAAGACAAATAATAGAAAGAAGGAAGAGAAATAGTACTTGTATTATCTTGTCACCCTTCAAATACAACACTTTACACACTCTCTCTCTTTCACTTTAATGGCTAAGACCTAAAACTAGAAGAAGAACAACAACAACAATTACAACCTAAAACAAGATTACAACAACTTGCTTAAATTTTGATCTGCCCGCACTGAAGACCCCAGGGGGTATTTATAGGCACCAGGGCAAAGGGGGCCACGTGCACAGCACGTGGCCCAAAACTGAAGCGCGCGCGCGCCCAAAGTGCCGCGGAAACGCGGCATGGGCCGCGTTTTCGCGGCCCAGACAGGGCGGCGCGCGCCCAGTTTTGGGCGGCGCGTCGCCCATTCTGTCTTCTGACTGTCTGGATCCCGGGATTTCCGATTTGATGTCCTGAAATGATGAAATCTTCACTCTAAAGTCAATGGCTAAATAGTAGGCCTTTAATCACCAATTAAATGGTGATTTAGGTCTTCTTCTTTATGGCACACCATGGACCTAGAATCAAGCAAGTAAGGTATTATTAGCAGAATTTATTATCAAATAAATGTGAGAATGTGATGAAAATTATGCAAAATTAGAGACTATCACATTTTAGTCGCAAATTTATTTACCATTAATTTGCCGACCGATTGTACTCAGAATGTGAGAGCTTAGGCTCTGATACCATCTTGTAACGCCCCGATCCCGCGGGTACGGAGACGTTACTATGACGTATATACAAAGAGCGGAAATACTCTCACATATATATGCTAAGCATCAACACAGACATGAATCAGAGTACGAAAGTAGATGGTGCATTATACATTCCAATTAAATAGTATAATTACAAAGTTATCACAGAATGTGACATTATATTACAAGCATATTACATCACCGGCAGGTACAAAAGTGAAAATTACAAGAAGATATACAAGCATAAACAGTACAGAGGATGCCCACGAGTTACAAAAAGAAAACTCGAGAGCCGAACAGGGGGTCTGGAAGAAAAGAACCACTGAAGGTTTACCACTGATCCACTACGCTACTTGATCGGTTACTAATATTGCATTATTTATTATCATATTTTCACATTTATTTTATAATAAAACTCTGTTATTTAACCCATTTTAATGTCTAATAGTATGCAGGATAATTAATAGAGATAGAGGAGAAATGGATCGATTTATATAATTAAATCTGGAGTTTAAAGATATAATTTTCTAGATCAAGCAAATCAACGAAGATCTACTCAAATCCATATGTTTAGAAGCAATTCTATCTGAAGAAACCAGCGTATCCAAATGAGGGAGATCTACGCACCCAAGACTGGCCCAAGGACCAGTCCTGGCTGTGAAATGCGGCCAAAGCTGCATTTTCACATCTTGGTTGAAGCGGTTGTAATGCTCCCTATCTTCGTACGCTCTCTCCTTTCTAGTTTCTCCTATAAATACTGCACATGCCAAAGGCAAAAAGGCACCACTCCAGCAAATAGTTTAGATTAGGCTTTTGCTTTAGTTTTAACTTAGGTTTTTGTTTTTATTCATGTAATTTTCTGTTTATTTTTAAGCTTGGGTTAGAGAAGAGATTTATGAGAGAAGGAGAGGAAGAGTTGTATTGAGAGTGACACTGATGTAATCCTTTTTCTTTTCTTTCATCATTTTGTAACTGAATCTAAAGTTTACCTTTTTATTCTTTTTCTTGTTTCTTTTTGGTTTTGATTACTATCCATATAAGTCTTATAGCATGGAAAGAGTCTTGCCATTGCGAGTGCACCGATAGCTCTTGATGATAAATTCCTCCTAAATTTTGTATCATTTCATGCTTGTTCCCCGTAGTCTTGATGATGTAATGTAGATGGGGACTGAATCTGATCTTATGGGCTATGCGCTGATCTCCTTCACTTAAAGGTAAAATCATTGTTGAAGATCAAGGTAAGTAATCAGCCAAGAAGATGTAAGTATTCTTTAGTTTTTCCTTTATTTATTTCTTAGTTTAGAAACACTCCTAAAAACCAACACTTCTTTCTTTAGATTCTTTCTTTTTAACTTAGTTTTTCTTTTAATTAAAATAAGAACATCCCATCTTCTTCTTCTAACTCTTAACACTTTTCTTTTCTTTAAAATTGAGAAGAAATGTTTTAACTGATTTTTAGTGACTTAGAAAGACTTTCTTAACACTTCTATCGTAGTCTCTCCTCGTGAATCATAACCCGCATAGCCACTTGCTATAGTGATCGGTCACTGCAATTGCATATTTGTTGTCATATTTTTCATATTTATGTTATAATAAAGTCTACTTTTATTCTAATTTTTGTAAATAATGTATAGGCCTTTACCAAGGGAAAACAAAGAGAAAACAAGCCCAAAGCCCATCTAAATTCTGATTTAATTCAACATTAATTCAAATCAAGGATCAGCACAAATAAGAGACAATCAAAGAAGATAAAAACCAGTCGAAAAATCAGTTAAATCAGATCTTTACAAATCAAGTTGGTTAAAGTCAGAGATCAACAAAAGAATCGTCGAAATCAGAAGATCAAAAGGCAAATCTTTAGGATTAATGGAGCAAGGAGTTAAACCCTGTGATCCCCCTTGATGTGGCCAGATGGCCACATCAGGGCTGTGGATTCATGGCTTGTTAGTTAAGGTAGGGGAGCGTTTGCTGCCCCTATCTAATCACTCTCCTTCCCTCTGGTTTCTCCCTATAAATACCAAGAAATTCATGAAGAAAAGGGACGAAGACTAGGATTAAATTCATGCTTCATTTTTAAGGTTTATGATCATTGTTAGATAGTTTATGAGAAGTTTATCTTAGTTCTTATTTTGTAGTTCAGTCTAAAAAAATAAAGTGAGAGAAAGAAAGAGTGATTGTAATCCGACGTTGAAGTGACATCAATAAAGATTCAGAACTACTTTTCTTCTTCAACTCACGAGTATGCTACATTTCAATTCAATATTTTGTTTCATATCGATTATGAGTAGCTAAACTTATTTTTCTGGGCTCACTATCGTCTCTCTTCGATCCTTCTTTATCATAAACGATTTTTGTGCAAAGAACCCAACGGAATCATATGAATGCATTAAACTAAGCTTGTTTCTTTGCAAGTGTTCTTGAAGGCACATGAGAACGGGTTTGGATTTATGAACTTTCATTTTGAAAACAATACTTGAACTTATTTTTACTTCATACTTGAAAAATAAACTTGATGATTTAACATTTAGTTCATGAGGGATTTTTAAAAAAAGAGTTAACTTTTTCAGAAAAAACATCTTATTGCTTTACTTAAACATTCAAAAATTCAAGCTTAATTTTTTGCCTATAATCGAGTTGAGGCACTGACATTTTCAAGAGAAGAGTACTTCGTTGAATAGTCAGCTAGTGAGCCCGGATCTCTTTTAATTAAAACACAACCAAACAACATCTTCAAGCTTCTTAATCATCTTCTTCAATACCATTTCTAATTCTTCAAGTTTTCTTTAAATCACTTTTTTACTCTCCACCTTCTTTTCATCTAAAAAATATCAACACTAAAACTTATTTTTTTCTAAAATACTGAAATGCTTGCATCGCATCTCTCCTCGTGGACACGACCCGTTAGCCCTAAGCTACACAGTACTATAATTTCTACAATCATATAGCTGTAGTATTGTGCAACCTAACACTTTCTATAGCTCATTCCTAAACTACATTTTCTGTACAGGCAAAACCTCGAATAAATTTTGGCGTCGTTATCGGGGTGGAACGGTAAGTTTTCTTTTTAAATTACTAAATGATTTAACTTTCTTCTATGTTTTTGTGTACATGGACTAATTTCAAGAAACTAGTAGCTGCAATGGATATATAGCATACATGAGCCTCTGCTCTAAAAGGCAGAGCTCAGGGTACCTATCTTTTACAATGAAAATGCGTCCAGAGCCGCGTTTGCGCGACAAAGTAGGAAGGGCTACTAACCTGCTTTATTGCAGGTTACTTGATTTTCAGATATTAGCTCTCTACAAATATTAGATTATTTATTTAACTCACTCTGCCTACTATTTCTAACTAAACAGTAAAATGTTGCTTGTAATTGTTAAAAAACGGTTAAACTTTGCATTTAGGGCATTTATCTATTTCATTACATTTTTTTTACTATTGAAGAGTGCTGGAGCAAAAGTACGTTTGCCTAGAATTTAGTATAGGAAACACGTTTGAACGATTTATATTACTTGAATATTACTTTTTTGCTATATACTCGCCCACTTGCACTAAAAAGATTAAAGACATAAACTTAAACAAGATAAGGTGGGAAGTCCTTACCTTTTCTTAGCCCAAAAACTATCTCCTCACTCACTAACTCATTCTTAACTTAAAATTGAGTAGACATTGGCCCTAGGGATATCTCAGACTCATTAAGAGATTGACCTAAGGAGGAAGTTGTTAGAGTTCGACTTTACTCAAATCGATGTCAAAGGTTGGGGATTGAGAGACGAAACTTCAAAGAACAGTGATTTAGAATAATTAGGCCCGTTACTCAGGCACGGATACCTTCCACTGATCTTATCCCTTCCTGACCAATTAACTTGTAGTCAGATTGTTACAATATACCTCCTGTGGGCAGTCAACTAGTTAGGAGTCTTCTAGGTCTAAGGTCTACCCTAACATAGGCTAGATTTTTCTTTTTCTTTGTTTATTTGTTTGTTTGTTTTTGTCTGTTCTTGTGTGATATGAATTATAGTTATTATTTTTCCAATGTAAATGCAAATCCATATTACACCCCGACTTTTTTTCGGATAGCACCAACCTGACATTATATAATTTTAACCAACCAAGTATGCCAGATTGGTTTTATCCTAATCAACATGTCTCAACTCCAATATTATGAATAAGATTGGAGTAATTATCATCACTCTTCCCCAAGTCAGTGGGAATACAATTACCCTGAGTCATATAGTCAGTCACCTTACCGACATTCAGCTTCATATACTTCTTTTTTGTAGAGGAAAAATCTGATTTCGAAAAGAGAATGAAAGCCTTGATTTTGAAAATGTAAAAATTCTAGAAGCCTTGTATGAGTTCGAGTGACAAGTTCAAAACTTAATGGACTCAATAATCCCCAAAATTTCCAAATACAAGATTCATACTCAATTTTTCAAGTCCCAGCACAACAAGAAGAACCTAGTGACTTAGAAAAGAGTATGGAATACATGATTCAAAGCCAAAATTTTTTTACCCAATCTATCGATAGGTTTCAAGCAAAAATTAGTCAATTAGCTAAAATTTATAGGGAAGAGAAAACTCTCTTTAATCAATATTTGACCAATTCCGTTATCTCTAACCTTATTGATCTGGCCCAAGATTCATGTTATTTTGAAAATCAAAATTCAATTTCACCACAGCATCTTGAACTTGACCAATACCAATCCTTTGATAAATTGGCAAGTTTTTCATTTAATGAGATTGAACTTGAATGTGAACGTGACCCCGATCTTCAACTTTGTAATTCAGTTTCAATTTATGAATCCATATTGACTCCAATGTCCTTACCCGATTTGGGCCTAATATTTGAGCCAACACTGATTCTTATACCCATAGATCTTGAAACTGAACCACTTATTTTGAAAAGTCGCACTCCATTGATGAAAAAAGAATGTGAATTTTAATTTTTTGATTTAGACCCAACTTTTAAATCAAATCTGACTCTCGAGCGTAAACTTGATTTAAGTTATATTCCCAAGTCCGTATTGTTTCCTGAACCTTTCATTCTTAAGCCCAATCAACTATTCCACCAAGTCACATTCTACTGTTGGACCGAGATAAAGACCATTATGACTCTGAAATGATATTCCAAGATTGGTCATATAATCAGGATGATTTTAATATTAGGATCTTGCGTGATCCTATTCAATCTAGGGTTGTAAAAATGTAAATAGGAAAGAAGTCATAAAAGATGGGTTCCTTGAAACTCCACGTTATTTAGATTAGGCAGCAACGTTCCAATCTGACCACCATCAGAACCACTACCTTGAGATAATATTATTCCTTCTCTTTCTTCTTTTTCGTGCATATATGCATTCATTCATACATTGAGGATAATGCATGAGATTGGTGTAGGGGAGGGTTCTAACATAACATAGGTTTTCTTTATTTATATAATATATATATATTCTTTTTTAAACTTTTTAAAAAGAGAAAAATAGTTTGACCTAGTTTTTGTAAGAAATTAAGTTAATTTTAAGGAATAGGAGAATCATAATTAGGATTTCTTATACTTGGTCAAAATAAGATTATTTGTTTAATTTCTAGGGTTAGAAAGAAAATTTGAAAAAGTAATTTGGTCTTGATTTTTACCTTGATGAAATATGCATACTTTATACACTTACACATTTTGGGTTCAAAAACAAAGATTTTTGTGTCTTATAAAAAAAGAAAAAAAAGAAAAATATATTATTTATTATAAATTTTTTGATTAAGCTGGATATTTGTGCCGCTTAAAGCATAAGTATTCACGCCTAAAAGTGGTCCATATGATAAATAAAATCCTTAATTTTGTGACCTTATTTGCTTGAGTCTTTAAGTCTTTGGGGTGTTTTCTCACTCAGTGGCTTAAGACCGTCCGGTCTGGGAGTTACCGACTAAAGGCACGTTACATGGGTGAATTAGAAGCCTAACAGAACTAAAAGATATTACTGCCATAATATGTAAAAATAAGGCATAAGAGTTAGAGTTGAAAAATCCTTAGTCAAATATTCACGGTCACAAAGGTGCATATGACTTAGGGTAAAATAAAAGACTAAGATGAGAAATAAAGTTTTAATCCTTCGCTTGATTGATAACAAGTTTTTAAATAAAGACTAAATTTAGAAATAAATAGTTTAATATTCCTATGACTTATAGATTACTTGATTTTTTGCAAAATTACTTCAAATATGTTTTTACTTTATCAAAATGTGTTTTGAAAAATACTAACACTTTGTTTTTCTTTCTTTATGAATTTTTGTGGGGGTAATTCACTGAAAACTCTGACAAGATGAAACTCGTCCTCTAAGAGTAACCTAGAGATTTAACAGCTTATTGCACGTGCTAAGTTCAACGTAATTTCTACGAAAGTGAGTTAGATTAGATTGGCTTATTTGTTTTGCTCAAGGACAAGCAAATGATAGGTGAGAGGGTGTGATCGGTCACTAATATTACATTATTTATTGTCATATTTTCACATTTATTTTGTAATAAAACTCTGCTATTTAACTCATTTTAATGTTTAATGGTGTGCATCGTAATTAATAGAGAAAGAGAAAAAATGGATCGATCAATCCAATTAAATCTGGAGTTTTAAAGAAAGGATTTTCTAGCTCAAGCAAATCAACGAAGATCTACTCAAATGCAGAGGCTTAGAAGCAATTCCATCTGAAGAAACAGTGTATCTAAACGAGGGATATCCACGCACCCCAGATCTAGCCCAATGGCCAGATCGTGGACGGCTTGGTTGTAGCAGTCGAGAAAGCGTTAGCTTCACTATCTTCATAAGCTCTCCCCTTCCAGTTTCTCCTATAGATACTACACATTCCGAAGGCAAAAAGGCACCGCTATAAATTAGGCTTTAGCTATAGCTTGAACTTTAACTTAGTTTTTTGTTTTTATTCATGTATTTTCTGTTTATTTGTAAGCTTAGGTTAGAGAAGAGATACATGAGAGAAGGAGAGGAAGAGTTATATTGAGAGTGACACTGATGTAATCTTTTTCCTTTCTTTCATCGTTTTTTAGTCGAATCTAAAGTTTACCTTTTTATTCTTTTTCTTGTTTCTTTTTTGTTTTGATTACTATCCATATGAGTCTTATAGCATAAAAAGAGTCTTGCCATTGTGAGTGCCACCGATAGCTCATGACGATGGATTCCTCCTAAAGTCTGTATCATTTCATGCTTGCTCCCCGTAGTCTTGATGATGTATCGTGGATGGGGACGGACTCTGATCTTATGGCTTATGCACTGACCGCCTCCACTTCAAGAAAAATCGTTGCTGAAGTTCAAGGTAAGTAATCGGCCATGAAGATGTAAGTGTTCTTTTGTTTTTCTTTTTTATTTCTTAGTTTAGAAACACTCCTAAAAAACCAATACTTCTTTCTTTTGATCCTTTCTTTTTAACTTAGTTTTTCTTTTAATTAAAACTACAACAGCCCATCTTCTTATATCATCATCTTCTTCTAACTCTTAACAGTTTTTGTTTCTTTTAAGACTAAGAAGAAAGATTTTAACTGATTTTTAGTAAATTAAAAAGACTTACTTAACGCTTCTATCGCAGTGTTTCCTTGTGGATCATGACCTGCATAGTCACTTGCTAAAGCGGTAATATTAAGCAACCTAACACTTTCTATATCTCATTTCTAAACTAAATTTTCTGTGCAGGTAAAACCTCGATCACTACTACTGCGCAACTCTGATCAACAGGAAGTCTCCCACGGTTCAAGCTCCGAGATCTGAACATGCAGTACCAGGTGAGTCAAAAAGCTGCCCGGTGAGTGGTAAAATGAGTGTCAAGTGGCGTTCATAGACAAGCACACGTATATCAATAAATACGATTCGAAGAGCATGTATTAAAAATCATATCATGAGCACAGACACACACGAGCAGGCAATGAGGCATCAGGTAAAGTAAATGCGACAAAATTAGTAGCACAAGCCCAAATTACGAATATGTGAGATTAGTACATCGAAGAAATAATCCAAATAAGAAAACTCTCATATATATCCTTTTTACTTCACATCACCATAACCTGAGTTCATATAACCCGAATTATCTCCTAAATTAAGAAAACAATATAAAATCAACAAAATTGATAAAATATAATGCGGGCATAACAAGTTGTACAAGCTTATTTTATGGCTTCATAAGATTAGTACGTCGAAGGAATAATCCAAATAAGAAAACTCTCATATATAGATATTTACCCCATGTCATCATAATCCGAGTGTATACAGCCTGAATTGCAAAATGTCACGAAATCCGATAAAACCAATGAATTATTGAATTAGCATCTTATTAGTATTCGTTTGACCCATATATCTGGATATGTGTTCTGGCATACATTCCAACTCGCATACATCCATATATGAGTAAGTTGAGGTTGGTTATTGGAAACTGATGAGAAAACCAACGAATTATATTTACAATGTGTTACAGACATATCTGGGACCACGACCCATTATGTTCCGTTGCAGTTATGAAACCTACCACGAGGTGAAGTGGGGGCAAAGGATCTTATTGTATGCCCTGGGAAGGAATACAATAATCGGGGTGCCCGCATACCCCATGGAACACCTGGAGGCCTACAGGTAAAACCAAAATTTTAGTTGCACAACGTAATTAATACAATGGTAAACAAAATCACAAGGCGAAGTCCATTAGTTTCCCCTTATTCGGTGTAAGTTATCCTTTTTATTATTGATTATTATAATTATCAGGTTATAGGAATGAGCGGGAGCATGACATAAGGAAATCAGGAGTACTGGAGTACATGGTGTCAATTATTATATTCCCATAATGTGATAATCATGAGTCAAGTGATAACATATCAGATGTCAGATGATAACATGCAGGTGCCAGGTGTCAAGTGATAGCATAACAAATATTAATTGTTGTGTAACATAATACGAGAAAATAGTAACGATACAGGAGACTGGTACAATTACCAGAAAATAATATAGTTTTGAAAAACAGTATAAGTAAAGATTTCAAACTCTTCACAATCATCAAATAAAATAATAATAGTTAATTAAACTATCAAGTAAGCAAACGGGTAAGCAAGTAAGCAAACATTCAAGCGGAGCTAAGCAAAACTGGAGCAGAGCTAACGTACATCACTAGATGCCATCATGCTCGATGTGATTATCGCTCGTGGCACAACTTACACGGCAAAGCGAGCGTATGAATGCTATGCTATTGCATGTTGCGAAGTCAAGCTCATGGCGTAACTATGCTCAAACAGAGTTAACGTAAAGCGCTGAATGCTAGGTCCACCTATCTGGCGTAGCATATAGAAAGTCCAGAGGACTTTAATAAACCTCAGTGAGGTTAAGCCCGAAGGCGGAAGTGTAAAATTGCAGAGCGATTAAGCCCAAAGGCTGGAGTACCTACATAAAATATTATTACCACACAAACACATTAATAATAATAATAAGCAAGAGAACCGCCAAGCGGTTGAGCCCGAAGGCTGAGCAAACAGGAGTATAGCTAAGCCGTACCTGACGAGGATGATAATTATGCTCTGCTCGCAGCCACATGGTGTACCTAGTAAAACCTAAAGGGTTTAAGTCCGAAAATTAAGTAAAGCGGGAATATAGCTAAGCCGTGTCTGACAAGGATGGAATTACACTCTACTCGTGCTACACGGTGTAGCTAAGCTCCGACGAATCTAGAAAACCTGGGGGTTTAAGCCCAAACGGCTATAGCATAAAACCGCAGAGCGGTTAAGCTTGGATGCTAATAACCACGAAGGGTAGGCCAAACACAAGAATAGAGCAGATATCACAAGCAGTATACATGTACATGTAAAAAACCATGCTATTACAAGCATTCTTCAAATAATACAAATAACAGACCGATACAAATACAACAGATTAATACAAAGACACGTTCCACAAAATACAACAGCACAATTCCAGAGTACAAATACATAATCCAAAAATACATTAAAACACACATCGAAGCGGGGTACCCAATAAATTGAGAATACTCGCCTCAAACCATGAAATACGTCGCGAAATCTGAAATTTTGAAAACACACGCATGTGCACGTAAACCATTTAGTGAGAGAGAGAAGAGAGAACAAAAGGAGTTAAAAGGAGTTAGAGAATAAGAGAGGAGAGAGAGGAAGAATCAAATAAGAAGGGGACCCCTGCTCACATACGTGGCCAGGGGGGCCCACGGCCTGGGCTAGCCGCCTCCTGGCCGTGTGCACGATCCCAATGGAGATGGACGACCTGAAATTGGAGGGGAGAGAGGAGATGTAGGTGGAGATGAGGATAATGGTGGTCGAATTGTGAAAATTGAAGAGGAGATGGTGGAATTGATGGATTTTGAGTGGTGGTAGAGTTGATTTTGATGGTGAAGATGGAAATTGGGGAAAGAGAAGATGAAATTGGGGATATGGGAGGGAGGAGGAGATGATGGGAGTTGATCGTGGTGCTGATTGGTGGTGGGATTGGGAAGATGGTGGTGGATTTTTAGAGATGGAGAAAAGATGGTGGTAGTGACATTTTTTTGGAGGAAGAAGATGGTGGATGTGGTGGAGGAACTGGGAGAGAAGAAGTGGGAAGAGAGGGTGGTCGTCAGCCTGGTCGTCGGAGGTAGGTGGAGCTGGTTTCCTGGGCTTGATGAAGAAGAGAAGAGAGAGAAAGAGTGAGAGTGTGTGTGAGATTAGGGAGTGAGAGAGAGTGATTTGAGAAAATATTGATTTATTGGGAGAGGGGGTTTGAGCCCCACATCGGCCAGATGGAAGACCCGTGTCCAGGTCTTGGCCAGGCCCGCGTCAGGCTGGAGAGAGAAAAGGTGGAGAAAGACTAAGTGCGGGGGAAGAAGATATTTTGGGGGGAAAATTTGTGGAGAAAAAATGAAAAAGAGAAAGGAAAATAAGAAAAAAGAAAAAGAGAAAGGAGGAAAGGAAGAAAAAGGGATAAGAAAAGAAAAGGAAAGGAAAAGAAAAATATTCGGTCAAATTCGGACTCAAGAAAATAAAGAAAAAATATCGGAAATACTCAAAAAATAAAGTATTCAGAAAGGTCACTAAAAATTCTCTAAAATAGTAAATATTATAGTGAGGAACATGGAAAAAATTAGATTTTAGAAATTTAATTCCAACTAAAAATCTCAGAATCAATCGGCGATACTGGTCAACACCAGTCTGGTCGAATTTTGACTAAATCAGAAAATCTCCAAAAATATACTAAAATAGAAAATATGATCATGAGGAATAATGTGAAAGCAGTTTTTAAAAATTTAATTCTGTTTGTAAATTAAAAATTCGAGAAATGATCGGCAATACCGGTCGATACCAATTTTGAAGATTTTGTAAAATAATTCAAAAAAATTCTAAAAAAATCATGAAAAATCTAAAATTTTAAAAACAACATCTAAAACTGAAATTGGTAAAATATGACTATTAGAAAAATTAAATCAAGTAGTAGATTAGGATCGGGTCCTAAATTCGGACTAGGGCTGACTCTAAGTCTAAAAATCTAGATTTGACACCAAATATAATATAAATAATCACAAGATAAAAATAAATACAGGGGAAACTGAAAAAATATGATCAGAAAATCAGAACATGTATCTAAGCACGTATTCCAAGAACAGGTTATTATAAGATATAACACCTATATTTTCTTTTCTACAGGCTACAGGAATCCCGATCTCAACACAACACACACTTTGGCTGGGTAGTTGAATTTTCAGCCACATAGCCGAACTTTGTTTCAGACAGAGATTGAACTTTTTAGGAACTGCTTCCTAATTAGTTAATGCGATGATCTAGAAGTTCAGAAAGACTAGAACCTAATCCAGATATTGACAAAACCTTCCGACACCTACCTAAGGAAAGAAAAGACCGAAAAAGGCAATGGCGGACCAAGAAGAGAGAAAAGCATTGAGGGACTATGATGTTTCCTCTCTGACAATAGCACTTCATGCATCATCCCATCAATAGTTCAAGCAAACAACTTCGAGCTAAAGCCCAGATAAATTCAGTTAGTGCAAGACACATGTCAATTCAGCAGCCTTCGATATGATGATCCAAATGAACACATCGCAAGCTTCATTGCGATCTGTGATACACAGAGGATCAATGGTGTATTGGCAGAGATAATCAAATTGAAACTTTTTTCTTTCTCTTTGAAGGATAAAGCGAAGACTTGGTTTAATTCATTGCCAAAGAATACAATTGCGACATAGGACGAGATGGCGAACAAGTTCCTCCCGAAATACTTTCCCTATCAAAAGTGGCAAAACTTTGAGGTGATCTCACTACATTTTCTCAACTTGAATGTGAAAGTATTTATGAAGCATGAAAAAGGAATAAGGGATTCATTAGGAAACTCCCACATCCCGGCTTCCCACTTGGTTGGAGATTCAATTCTTTTACAACGGATTGACTCCAAACACCAAGATGGTTATTGATGCAGCCGCAGGTGGAGCTCTCATGGGCAAAAAAACAAGATGAAGCATATGAGCTTCTAGAAGAAATGATGTCAAAAAGTTACTAATGGCAATCAGACAGAGTGATGCCAAAGAAGATTACGAGAGTGCATGAGATTGATGCGATCTCGGCGATCTATGCACAACTTGCATTATTAATGAAGAAACTTGACGCCACCAACGTAAGCGCCATTCAAACTCAAAAATCTTCTTATGATTCATATGGAGTAGGGCAATCTAGCAATGATGGGTCTGTTGGCAACTTTTTGTTTCCTCAAAACGAGCAAGCCAACTATGTGAACAACTCCTAAAGAAACAACAATCCCTACTCGAATACTTACACTGCCGCATGGAGGAACAACCCAAATCTTGGGTGGGGTAGCAGCAACAATAATGCACTAAAGCCTAACAACTTTCAGTTATAGCAACCCCGTCCACCACCTCAAGAGAAAAGGCCGAGCCTTGAAGAAATGATGCAACAACTTGCGGCAACCACACAAACTTTCATGACCTCAACGGATACCAATCTGAAGAATCAAGCCGCTACAATCCACAACCTGGAGGTACAAATAGGCTAGATATCACATCTACTGGCCAACAGACCATAAGGAAAGCTACCAAGCAACACAGAGACAAATCCTAAGGAACACGTCAAGGCGATCACCTTAAGGAATGGTAGAGTACTGGAACAGAGTCAAGATACCAGAGCAGAAGTGGAAGACAAAAAAGACACTGGTAAAGAAGGAGCTGAAGTTCAAAACAACCCTAATTAGAACTGGGAACAGAGTTCAGCTGAGCAGCCTGAAAATTCGGCAGGACTGCCAAACTTCTGCAAATCTAGAGAACCTGAAAATGTCTGTAGAGAAGTCCATAGTTAAGCCATATGTTTCCCCACTTCTATTTTCTCAGAGGCAGAAATCAAATAACACAGATAAGCAGTTTGTTCAGTTTCTAAATATGTTTAAAATATTGAATATAAATATTCCTTTTGCAGAGGCACTAGCACAGATGCTAAAATATGCTAAATTCATGAAGAAGATCTTATGGAACAAGAGGAAGCTCGAGGATCATGAAACGATAATGTTGAATGTGGAGTGTGGTGCCATCCTACAGAACAAGCTACCTCCTACGCTAAAGGATCCAGGGAGTTTTACTATACCTTGCACCATAGGAAATTCTTACTTTGAGAAAGCTTTATGTGATCTTCGTGCTATTTTTAATTTAATGCCCTTCTGTGTTTAAGACCTTGGGGCTAGGAGAACCAAAGTCGACAAGCATGCCACTTCAACTGCGGACAGATCTATCAAATACCCAAGAGGAGTGATTGAAGATATACTTATGAAAGTGGACAAGCTTTACTTCCATGCGGACTTCATCGTACTCGACATGGATAAGGATAGGGAAGTACCTTTTATTTTAGGATATTCTTTTCTTACAACTAGTAAAACATTGATTGATGTCCAACTAAGTAAATTGACTCTTTGTGTGTATGATGAAGAAGTCACATTCAACGTTTTCAAGGTAATGATGTACCCCTCAAAGAATGATGAATGCTACCACATTGATATAGTTGACAAATTGATGACCGAAACATTTGCGAAGGAGAATACAAAGTTGCCACTAGAAGCTTGTATTATCCATTCAGATACCATCACTGAAGAAAACTTTGAAAGAAGGGGGTGTGCAAATTACTTGGAAGCAACAATACAACTGCCTAAGTGTGATAAGCAACCAATTGAAGAGCTTGGAAGAAGTACATCATCTTTTTATCCCATCCATACAAGAAGCACCAACACTCAAGTTTAAGCAGTCGCCATCACACCTCAGGTATGCATACTTAGGTATAAATTCTATACTACCAGTAATTGTTTCTTCCTCCTTGATTGGTGATGAGGAAGAGAAACTCTTGCGAGTATTATGGGATCATAAAACGATGATATTATCTATAACTGCATATATCAAAGGTATAAGCCCCTCATTATATATGCATAAGATCATGATGGAGGATATCTACAAGCCTACAATCCAGCCATAACTTCGTTTGAATCCAGCAATGACAGAAGTGGTAAGAAAAGAAGTTTTGAAACTTCTTGACGCAGTTATGATCTATGTTATTTCTGATAGTAGTTAGGTCAGTCCAGTTCAAGTAGTACCTAAAAAGGGGTATCACAATGGTAAAAAATGACAATAATGAGTTGATTCCAACTAAGACAAACAACGAGGTGGAGAGGGTGCATGGATTATAGAAAACTTAATAAAGCAACCCGTAAAGATAACTTTCCCTTGCCTTTCATTGATCAAATATTGGAGAGACTTTCAGGCCATGCATATTATTGTTTTCTAGATGGATATTCAGGATATAACCAAACTGCCATAATACCCAAAGACCAAGAGAAAACCACTTTTACATGCCCATATGGTACTTTTGCTTATAGGAGAATGCTTTTTGGATTATGTAATGCACCCGCCACATTTCAAAGGTGTATGATGGCCATATTTCATGACATGGTTGAGAGATTTATTTAAGTATTTATGGATGACTTTTTATATTTGGATCTTCTTTTGATGCATGCCTATGTAACTTGGATCTAGTTTTGCAGCAATGTGAAGATACAAATTTAGTGCTTAACTGAGAAAAGTATCATTTTATGGGTACAAGAAAAAAAATTTCTTGGACATCACATATCGGAGAAAGGAATTGAGGTAGATAGCGCAAAAATTGAGACTATTAAAAAACTACCACCTCTAACGAATGTGAAGGGCATGAGAAGTTTCTTAGGACATACAGGATTTTATCAACAATTTATCACAGACTTTTTTAAAATCGCTAAACCTCTTTGTAATTTATTGATGAAAGGTGCACCATTTGATTTTTTTCAATGATCGATTGTAGGCTTTCAAAATATTGAAGGCAAAATTAATCACCGCACCAATTATCGCAATACCGGATTGGAGCTTACCCTCCGAAATTATGTGTGATGTAAGCGATTTTGCATTAGGAGCTGTACTTGGGCAGCGAAGGAACAACTTTTTTCAAGTAGTGTACTATGTAAGTCGGAGACTAAATGATGCATAATAAAACTACACAACAATGGAGAAAGAATTGCTTATTGTGGTATTTGCTTTTGATAAATTTTGATCTTATTTGATAGGATCCAGGGTTATTGTCTTCACAGGTCACTCACCACTCAAGTACTTGCTTGCAAAGAATGAAGCCAAACCAAGGTTAATCAGATAGGTCTTGCTCCTACAAAAATTGGTTTAGAGGTTCGAGACAATAAGGGTAAAGAGAATCCTGTGGCAGATCACCTTTCAAGAATTGAGCAAGACAAGGATGAGTCTAAAGAGTTACCAATCGATGATGCTTTTCATGATGAGTTTTTGATGGTCGTACATACCAACAAAACACCATGGTACGTCGACTTTGTCAATTTCTTAGCATGTGGTATTTTTCCTACAGATCTTTCTTTTCAAGGCAAAAAAAAGTTTTTATCAGATGTAAAGTTCTGCCAATGAGAAGATCCGATCTTCTACAAGTATTATGCGGATCAAATTGTGAGAAGATATGTACCAGAGGAAGAGATGGAAAGTATCTTTAATCATTTCCATACAAAAGAGGTGAGAGGTCATTTTGGTGCTACCAAAACATCAGCCATATTACTTCAATCTAGATTTTATTGGCTTTTTTTATTTAAAAATGCTTATGCTTATGTCAATGCATGCGATGCTTGCTAAAGAAGTGATAATATTCAAGAAAAATGAGATGCCACTCAACAACATCCTTGAGATTGAAGTGTTTGATGTATGGGGTATTGATTTCATGGATTCTTTTCCATCTTCTTTTTCAAATCAATTCATCCTAGTCGCTGTTGATTATGTTTCTAAATGGGCGAAAGGTGTTGCCTTACAAACCAATGATGCAAGAGTGGTGATGAACTTTTTAAAGAAGAATATTTTTACAAGGTTTGGTACTCCAAAGGCAATCATTAGTGATGGTGGGAAACACTTTTGCAACTATAAATTCGAGACCTTATTGCTCAAGTATGGAGTAAAGCACCGTGTGACCACCCCCTATCACCCACAAACTAGCGGCCAAGTGAAAGTTTTCAACAGAGAGTTAAAGCGAATTCTAGAGAAGATGGTAAATACTTCAAGAAGAGATTGGTCTTTGAAGCATGATGATACATTATGAATATACAGGATGGTATTCAAGACACTAATTGGTACATCTCCATACCGTATGATTTATGGTAAGGCATGCCATCTTTCAGTAGAATTGGAACACAAGGCATATTGTGCAATGAAATTGCTTAATTTTGATTTGCGAACGGCGGGAGAGAAAAGATTGTTGCAACTTAATGAGATGGAAGAAATTCGCAACAATGCATATGAGAATGCATGGATATACAAAGAGAAGACAAAGAGATGGCATGACAAGCACATCATAAGGCGTAAATTTGTAAAAGGGTAGAAAGAACTCCTATTCAACTCTAGACTGTGATTCTTTCCTGAAAAATTATGCTCAAGATGATCGGGACCGTTTGAAGTAACACAATTTTTTTCACATTGAGCCATAGAGATTCGTAGTGCTAAGAAAGGAACTTTCAAGGTGAATGGCCAAAGATTGAAACCATACGTGAAAGGCGACATCAACAAACAAAAAGTCTCCTTTCAACTTGATGAGACTGAATAAGTGCAAGAGAATGTCTAGCTAATGATCATAACTTAAAACGCTTCTTGGGAGGCAACCCAAACTTTCTAACCTTTTTCTTTTGTGAATTTTGATTTTCTTTTTATTTTTCTTACTGTGTTTTTATTTTTTGTATGTCAAGTATCACTACCAGATGCAAACAGTGAAGATGCAACATGAACCACAAAAACAAAGGATATAGGCCAGATTAAACCAGAGATCTGCAGAAGCAAGAGTTCGACTGCACAGTCAAATTTTTGGCTACATAGCCGAGCTATTTTTGAGAAGAAACTGAAAAATTTCCAGTGAACTCTTTCTACATATTAAATATTTCTTATATTTTTACTATATTTTTTTGGATCTGGGTAGTTTTTCAGTTATTTCACATATATTCTAAATTGATCTTTTGGTTTTATGTGCATGAAGACATAGCACATCTTAGGTATGAGGGAGATATTTAGTAATTTTTTATTTTTTATTTTTGTTAGGAATTTCTATTTTATCTAGAGTTTCTATATTATCTAGTTTCTTAAAAAAATAAAAAAAAGAGAGAACTTTTTTTGAAAATTTTCAGTGTCCAAAATATCCTAGGATATTTAAAGAAGTCAAAAGTCATAGGGATAATTTTGTTATTGTTGGAAATTTTACTTCCCATATAAACTAACTTTACCTTTCTCTTTTCTTAACACCCTGAGCCTCCATAATTTCAATAGAGCTACCTACAACTCAGAAGGAAGAAACCAACAAGTTCCATCACCAGATCCACGCGGTTGAAGCAGAAGTTCAATCATGCAGCTGTTTTTCATTGAAAATCAAAGGGGGGAACTTACAAAACTTTGAAAAGAAATTACAAGTAATAAAATAAAAATTACAAGTATCTCTTCTAAGATTATAGAAAAGTATCCCGGTGGAACTCTAATCAGCACACGACCACTTTATTCTGTTGACGATGTGATCGATTGAGTCTTAAGGGATGCCTTCTCGCTTAATTTTGGAGATTCCTTGAGAGAAAAAGATCTTAGAGTATTAACATCCTGAATTTATCCTTTCATGATTAGATAAATGATTCTCTAAATTTCTTCGAAGCGAGAGAGTTAGCTCAGCTGATGCATGCATTCTCTCATCTTTTCTCTCTCTGATACTTTGCTTCTTGATGCCTCCTCCCCTGGCTCATCCAAAAGAGAGCTATTTATAGGCTCTTAGGGGCATAACTATCCCTAGAATTTAGCAAGACTGGTAAAAGTCAATTAGCCTCGCCCCAAAGGCTAGTTTGAGTTTCGTGCGAGGCAATAAAGCCTCATGCGAAGTTAGGTACAAACCTTGTGCGATGCTAGACAAGCTCGCGCAAGCCAAAAATGGTCATTTGATTTGGTTGTCTCCACTTAATGTGGGACAAAGTGGGCGGGTGTAACCGCCCACTTAAAATGGCATTAACCTCACTAAAGTAGAGGGGTTAGCTCACTAAAGACTTGGTCAAATGTTGACCTGTCAAACCCTCTAGCGGAGGGTGCAGAAAGCTTCAAGCGAAGCTGAAATTTGCTTCGCACGAAGCTAGCACAGCTCCTCAGGCGAAGCCACAAGAAAGCTTCAAGCAAAGCTGGATTCAATTTCAGGTGAATCTATAAATTAGCTTTTTGTGGAGTTATGAATAGCTTCAAGTGAAACTTATAAGAAAAGTTTCAGGCAAAGCTACTATGAGCTTCAGGCGAAGCTGAAAGTTAGCTCTTTGTAGAGCTATGAAGGGCTTCATGTGAAGCTTATAAGAAAAGCTTTAAGCGAAGTTAATACTTTAACCCTTCAATCAAGGCGATAGAGCTTTCAAGCGAAGCTATCCCCTTGGCTGGCTTAGGCCTCTTTACAGGCGATACTTGGTTTACTGTCTGTTTGACTAGATCAGTAAGGTTTAGGTCATCACTTTGTCTTTGAGGATAGGCAGAACCTAGTCGTCAGCTTGTTCGTAACTCGCCTTTTGTAAATGTTGACAAATTTGGATATCGCTCAGACCGGTTGAAGAGCTATATGGGGAATTTGTCTTTTCGAAGTGTCAACAACAGCCGAAATCTCGGTTGAGCAGCCGTCCCTCTTTAGATCTACCCACTTGAATTTTTCAGGGTAGTAAGTTTTCCGATTCACATCTCCTGTACTAGTTTAATTTCATTTCTTCTTCCATGACTAAAATTTTTACTGAGCGTAATTTCTTTCTCGTATTCGAAGCTTTTGGCATGCATTTTCTAGATCAGATTAGGGCTAGAAATTGAGATTATCTGCTGCATAGTAATACTTATGAGTTTTATATTCCTAACCTAGTTCAAGAATTTTATGATGAATTTTCTACAAATAATGTTGATCGTAACCATGTGGTAATTGAGGTGAGTTGGAGTGAGATAAAAATCGTGCATTTACAAACAATTTTAGATTTAATGGGTATTCCCATAATTGAGGGTGGAATTCAAAATCCTGTTAACATTGGGGATTATATATTTCTTATGGGTGATCATTGTACATCGCCTCAAGAAGGAGGAATTAGTGCTAAATCAGTTTATCAGAATGCGTATGCTTCATATAGATGGTTGTATCAAAATGTTTTGGGTGTTTAAATGTTTCATCATTTTATAACCAAGCATTGCATGTTGTACACATGATGATGATTAGAGAGAGACGTTTTTGCATGTGCCGAACACTATTGGATACCATTATTAGTGCTAAGGATAGGCGTAAACTTTTCTTCTATTGCCTATACTTGTGACTCAAATTTGCAAAGAATGGATATTAGATGATGAATTTAATGATGCCATGCAAGATAGAGTAAAAATTGTTCATGAAACTGTTTCTTCTTCGTATCAGGCTTCTTACAAATTGATTGGACATCGAATATGTTACAAGAGCATGTTAATATTGCTTCTTCGTCTTCTAGTGAATCGAAAGATGAAGACGATGAATTCTTGGATCAAGAATCACCAGAAGATAATCGATCATTCATGAAATCAATTTGAGAAGAGATAAAGAAAAAGTATTAAATAATAAACGGGAAGAAGAAAAAAAATGATGAGCCACACATTAGAAGGACACATTCATAGGGTGGCGGTAGTATAGGCAAAAGAGGGAGACACATATGATGGAGAGCTTTAGGTTTTTGAGTCTAGATTTTCTTTTCTTTTATTTTCCCCCTTTTTAAATTCTCTAGTTATTTTCTTTTTCATATGTGTAAATTTCTTTTTGGTAAGTTGATCTAGTTCCAAGGTATTTAGTGACCATATGACTTGAATTGAATATGAATATCAACTTGATGAAAACCTTAATTCTTTGAGTATAGATAAAAAATCTTAAATTTATTGTCATCTAGAATTTGTTTACATGAATATGCATCTTATCTATACTTACATATTAGTTTAAGTTTGGAATAATAAGGATTACTTAATACTTAAAAATAAATAAAAATATAAAAAAGAATGAACTTAATTATCAATTAGTTAGATACTTTGGCCTCAAGAAGTCCTGGTATTTACGCAAAGGATAGTTAGGTAAGTTGTAGAAAAAGAGTTATATGTATTAACAAGTCTAATGATCAAGTAGTTAGGTATCTTGGTCTCAATAAGCCTTGATATTTACACGAAAGAGAATTGATTGAGTTATATCTATTAAAAAAAGGTGCTTAAAGGTGAACGAAGTGGTAATACTTCGAACTTCTCTATTATGAATAAAGTTTTAAGTATGAAATTTTGAATCAAAATTCCAAGTAAGAGCTATCACATATTCACAAAGATGCATAGGATTGAAAAACTTAGGAAGGATGGTAATATAAGCTATTGAAAATCTCTTGGATGAGAAAATAAGATTGTTGATAGGAGATTGAACTTGAAGGTGATTGTTTATGAAAATTATTGAACTTATATGCTAGTGATACTTATCACTCCAAAATATTTTTCTTTATTTTCTGTTTTGTTTCTTTATTTTTGGTTATTCTTATTTTCGATTGTCCTTTTTATCTTAATCTTTTCTTACCTTTTATTTCTTTCACCAAATTTTGTGGGTATATTCACTGCAAATCCTCACGAGACAACACTTGTCCACTAAGGATAACTTAAGAGTTTAACGGCTTATTGCGCATGCTAAGTACAACTGTGATTCCTACGAAAATGAGCTAGAACATTTATTTTATTTTTAGGATTTTTAGTTTTTCTTTTAGATTAGGATTTTGCTCTATGACTAGCAAAAGTTAGGTATGGGATGTGATGTTTGGGATTTATATACATATTTGCGTCACTTTTATGCCTATTATTTGCCACATTTAATTCTGCATTGATATTTCTTATTTATGTTTTGCAAATATTAAGTCAAGAGCACAATTTATGCAAAAAAGAGAGAAACGACGAATTATCGATCTATCAATTCAAGCTTTCAAAGAGGAGAATGCAAAATAAGAGATCCAAGAGAGAGATGTCATATACCAGCAAAGTCTACATGGTGAATTGAAGATGCTGCAAAATCTCGAGCTGAAAAGACAAAGTCGGACGGCTGCATAGCCGTTGACTTCGGCTGTGTAGCTGTGGACTAGTCAACAGGAGTGTCAGTGTATCATTCAAACTATGGGTTAAAAACGGAGATTTATACATGCTAGAGTTGGCTATGTTACCGAAATTTTGGCTGGGCAGCCAAACTTATTTGGCAACTGCTGATGTCAATTTTCTGAGACTTTGTGTAAAATTTGGAAACGACTCTGTGAATTCGATTAGGGTTTCTAAAGGTCTTTGCTGCCTACAAAAGCATGGGAAAACTCTTGTAAAATATCATGCAATTTTTCTCTCTTGAATTTTGGGAGGTTCTAAATAAATTTTTTTGTTTGCTTTCATTTAAATTCTGAGTTTGGAAAAGAAGAACAGCAAGGAGACACTTCTAAAGAGCTTCTACATTGGTGCCTTCTTCCCCTACTCCTTTATTTAGTTTTTACATAATGAATTTCAATTGTTATTTTATGATTTTCAATTTCTTAGACATAAACTAATTTTCTTTAATAAAGCATTGATGTAGGTAGATACTATGATGATATAGACAAATAATAAGATTAGTATTATGATTTTACATGCATGTTAAGTTCCTAATTCTGCTTTTATGTTAAAATTAATAACCACAATTATTTAGATGACTAAATTAGAGACTGAGAGGAGATAACTTAGTAAAGCATCATAAAATTAAGAGCCACAACTTGAAAAGTTGAGACGTAAAAGATTGTTCAATCTTATGAAGGATCTATCATGTTTAATGCTTCTTTTAACTAGTAAATCTACTAGATTGAGAGATTGTAGGTTCTTGAATTAAATGATAGAATTGATATTGCTTGAGAAAAATATTGATTAAATTTGGGACCTTCAATTGTTAACATGTGTAGATGATTTGCTAACACTAATGCTTGGTCTATATCTAATCTTATCTGTCAAAATCAATTGCATTACCTTATTCTCATAAAAACAAAAAGTACTTTGCTTAAGTTACTAGTAGTTAGTTTAATTAGTTTTCACCACTTATAAAAATTGATCTTTTCAGATAGAACTAAGAACGATTAGTTGATACTTGATATATTCAATTCTCGTGAGACGATACTCTATTCACTAATATATTGCTTGTTACATGACTGGTGCACTTGCTAGTCTGTGCTCATCAGACTGCGAACATGATTGTAGTTCTCACAATTAGAAATGCGACCATGATCACAATCCTCACAAAAATCTCATGTATCTTAGTTTTTATTAGGGCTGGACTATGATCAAAGTTTGCCCAATATTTTGCTCCTGTTCAAAAACTTTTTGCTAAACTAAACTTCTCTATTCGGTTAATATGTTTTGAATATTAAGAAAATATTTAGCAAAGTTTGATCGAACAGAGACCTTGTAGCTGCTTTAACAGTTTTTTTTCCTGATATAGGGAATATCCTTCTACACATTGTAGAATATCGTACTGAGGTCATGGTCGCCGTCCTCATATGCATTGAAAATAGTGCCTTTTGCGAAGACATCGATCGTGGTCGCAATCCTTATAAAACCCCATTTTTCTAATTGTTTTATCATGGTTGTAGTCCTCATATACACTAATAAATGGTGCTTTTGAGAGGACTGCGATCGTATCATGATCATAGTCCTCATAAAACCCTATATTTCTAATTATTTTTTAAGGACTGTGACTAGTGCCTTTTGAGAGGATTGCGATCGTGGTCACAGTTCTCATAAAACCCTAATTTTTGAATTGTTTTCTCAGGACTGCGATCATAGTCACAGTCCTCATATACACTGATAACTAGTGTGTCTTTTGAGACGATTCCGGTCGTGATCGCAGTGCTCATAAAATCTCTTTTTTCTAATTATTTTGTGAGGTTTGCGATCATGGTCATAATCCTCATATACACTAAAAATGGTGCCTTTTGAGAGGACTACGTAATGGTCACAGCCTTATAAAACCCCATTTTCTAATTGTTTTGTGAGGACTGCGAGCATGGTTGTAATTCTCATATACACTAATAAATGGTGCCTTTTGAGAGGAATGCGACCATGTCGTACTCCTCATAAAACCGCATTTTTAATTGTTTTGTGAGGACTACAATGACTCAAAAACAAGACATTTTTGTGAGGACTGTGTTCATGGTCACAATCCTAATAAAGAGGACTGTGATCATGGTCGTAGTCCTCGCAAAGGATCACACTCCTATGAAGACTCAAAAATATGATATTTTTTAGAATCACTTGGAAAATTAAGCATACACATAACACAATTATCAGTAGTGTGTGTTCATTTACACATCATTGGTTATTATATACATCAAACAGTCAGTTTTTGTAGATTTAAGGAAAATTTTGCACAAATCTCTTCGTCTTGACCTTCAATGTGTACGCATTCTGATCATCTTGGCCTCTTCTTTTTTAACTACAATGAACTGCTTCCTCTGGAGTTAAATCGGAGGCACAATTTTTGTTTCGTGAAGAAATCTGAAAATACATTTTGATTGATAAAAAAATCTAAAATAGAAAAAGAGAGCATAAGAGAGAAAAATATGTCATACGAGTCCCATTCTAGGTTGAAGTAGTCTTTGATGATCTCCTTCTTTCCCGAGGCTCTCTCACAGGATATTTTGTCATAGATCTAAAGGTGAATACCATATTACCTTTATATTTGAAGTGCACTTTGCAAAGATGTTTTGTCATATAACATGGTGTTCACCTTCGGAATCTATGGCAAAATAGGAGATCACCAGCGACTGGATGGCTGTACAGGAGCAGCGTTATATGCCGACTTCAACCTCGACTGGGACTCTCGTACAAAGCGGGGGCCCACTTCTTAAACCGAAACCCTATCTCCTTCATATTTTCCTGGAAGCTTGACAAATAAAAACCAAACTCGAGCTATAAATTGGGCAATTTTTCAAAAAAATATAAATTTAAAAAATAAAATTCGGAGAATCAACCTCCTCAAAAATATTTTAAAAAATCGACCTCTAATACGCCACGTCGGCGGGGTCATTTTGCCTCGCCACCGTGGCATCACACGCTGAGCGAGGTCGTTTTTCTTCGTCCGAGGTTGGCAACCCCGGACGAAAATTTTATTTATTTATTTACCTTTTTCTTTGTCTACGGTGTCAACCCCAGACAAAGTAATTTTATTTATTTTTAGCTTTTCTTTTGTCCAAGGTTGGCAACCCCAGACAAAGAACACTTGGACGCAAAAAATTACAATTGCTTTGTTCGAGGCTGGCAACCCCGGACAAAGAACACTTGAGTAAAAAATAACAATTGTTTTGTCCGCGGTGGCAACTCCGTACAAAGAACACTTGGGCATAAAATGACAATTGTTTTGTTCGGGGTTGACAACCCCGTACAAAGAACACTTGGCAAAAAAATTTCCCAACACATACATATCATACACGTCCCTATTTAATAAAAAATTTCTCATATGACACATATCATATATAGCCGAATTCCTCATGAGGGGCGACATTTTCCTGTAGGGCTATGCCCCAGAATTTCCCCATCACAGTTGAGGGGATCAGGCTGTGGCATGCAAGGGATTAATCTGGGGGTGATTGCAAATCCTATGAGATAATACCGTATTACCCAAAAAAAAAATATAGCCAAAGATACTTTTTACTGAGGCACATAACAAGGCAAAAGACTAAAAACTTACGAGAAAAAGTGGATTATTAGGGAAAAATAGATTGCAAAAGAGAGTAGACATATTAAAGCAATAATTATTACAAATCTTTTTTCTTTACACAACATAGCTATAATTATTGTAACTGATATGACACCTAACACCTTTTTAACTAGTAAGTCATTTTAAAATTTAAGCAAGGAAAAAGTAATTTAAAAATTTTATATAAAACCATATAACCTATTATTTATGAAAATCAAGGGGTTGGCGGGGAGGCATTTCCTTTTTTTTTTTTTATGCCCTTTTTAAGTTGAAACTTAAAAAAAAGAAAACAAAAAAGAAAGGAAAAAAAAAGTTGAAACTGAAAAATAATAGTTAATAGACACCCCGACTTTCAATGACAAAAATGCCCTCTACCGCATCGCCTCTTATCCGCTCCCTACCGCCCATCTCAACCCTTTCCCTTTATCTCATCACCATCGAGCTCTGAGTTCTCGCAATGGCGGCAGCAGCGACGATGGCCACCATGCCCTCCTCCTCCTTTCTTCACTCTCTGAGCAGCAACATCAGCAACCCTAACTCCCCCCATCACTCTTCTTCGTTCCTTATTGGATCCTCCTCCAAATTCGCCATCGCCGTCTCGAAACCCTCGACCCGAATGCCTCCCAAGATCCAAACCCTAATCAGCTTCCAGCAGAAGCAGAAGGAAGCATCGGCAGCGGTCATCCCCAGAGAGCAGCGCTGGATGTTCGAAGAGTCAGAGATCAACGGACCCGTAAGCTCTCTTTGTTATTTATGAATTTTCCGCCCCAAACTCTGTTACTTAAAACCCTAAATTTTCTGTCTTTTTGCAGGACATTTGGAACAAGACTTGGTACCCCAAGGCCGCGGACCACATCACCACCGAGAAAACTTGGTACATTGTGGACGCCACCGACAAGATTCTTGGGAGACTGGCGTCCACCATTGCTATGCATATAAGAGGAAAGAATCTTGCCACGTACACTCCCAGCGTCGACATGGGGGCGTACGTTATCGTGGTATGTATCAAATTTGGACAGAAAAATCTTTAATTGCTAACAACAACAACTCACTTTGATCTTGTATGATGCTAATTTAGAGGTAAATTTTGAATTTGACTGTGGATGGAATTGGCTTCTTATAGAGTGGAATGCAATTCCCTATAACAAATTTATCATCTTGATTTATGCTATATTAACAACTCTTACACTTGAAACTCATCTTGTACCTAAGTTTTCATTTTTTTTTCCCCTTATTATATTTACGTGTTCGAGCCCATAACTTTTTATGTTCTCATCATCATTCTCCGTAGCTAAGCCTTTTCCCCATCAATATGCAGTTGTTATGGTATGGGGCGCACTCTGCCTTGAGAAGGTTCTTTAGGAAAACCAACCAATTTTTTTGAATGGTATAAAAACCTTTGAGTTGGTTGTAAATCATATTTGAGGAGACTGTGGATGGCTTGCTCTGTAGTTTAGAAAGTCATTTGATGGGATAGGGGAGCTGACCACATGAAGTTTGAAGGGTGCCAAATCCCAACTACGGAAGCTGTTAGATAGCACGGTGGATTTCCATAGAACTTAAGAAGGTCAAATGAGGGCAGAGAAACCTACCCACTCGGTCAGCTAGTTTAGATTCGCGCAACTGAGAGTAATTCTACAAGATTTTCCCGACTGAATGGAGTCAAACGAAGAGAAAAGAATATAAAATTCGATGCAACGAATTGCATTCATCTCTGAAGCTGGGTATAACATCCTAATCCAGAATTTATCAAATACAACAGATGACTAATTTGTCGCTTATTAACATTTTCTCGAGGTTAATCACTGGACAATAATTCAATTTTGGGTTGGACCACCTTAATATAATGCTGATTGATAGAGCTTCATGGCATGTTGAAACTATATTTGGGGCTTGACAATCTTATCTTGTTTGAGTATCTAGTTTATTAGTGATATGCTAAATTATTTGAAGTCACATACGCAGGACATTTGATTATTCTCGTTATCTTTAATGTTTAAACAATTGTTTGTTTGCTGGGTAGTTGATACTTAGTGTTTGCTATTATACGTAAATGCAGGTGAATGCAGAAAAGGTTGCAGTTTCCGGTAAAAAGAGGACCCAGAAGCTCTACAGGAGGCATTCAGGAAGGCCTGGCGGTATGAAGGTGGAAACATTTGATCAACTTCAACAGAGAATTCCCGAAAGAATTATTGAACATGCTGTACGCGGCATGCTTCCTAAAGGAAGGGTAAGAAAAAACATCCCATTGCATATTTATTTTCTCCAGCATGAAGGAGTAACGTTTTAACATAGAGCAGCGAGAGGACAAACTATAGTATTGCTGTGGAAGAAAATTATGTGATCATACTCCTCTCAAATTCATCAAGATATTGATGATATAAGAAATTACTTGTCAGAGAGTTTCAACAGATTTCGATAGCTGGACTTTGCCTTTCTACTATTTTTTAAGATAAGAAGCTTTTAGAGGAAATAGAACTGATGATACACCAACTTGATTTTTTTTTTTTTAAAGAAATATTATAAAGTTTAATGTCGTCTGTTTGCTCATGGAGGTTCTGTACAATGAACCGCTTCTTTCCTTTTGGCATGTAGAATTTCTCATATACAATTTATTTATTAAGCATGAATTCTTCATTGGGTAGATATACTATTACAGTTAAACAAGTAGGAGAGTTCCCTGTATCTCATCTTGTGGTTATGCAGGAAGTTCAATTCTGAAATTTAGGAGATGATAATTGTTGGTTGTCATGCCTCTTCGTTTCGTTACATGTTTGACCTTCTTGATAACAATCATCAAGCTTGTTTCTGATTATTTAGGTGTGTTTTCTTCTATTTTGTATTAAGGGAATTATGTCAAAATAGTCTCTCCAGGCTACTGCGGTGTTACAATCTGTGTCCAATCTTTGGTCTGTATAACTAGTTTGACTTTTGAATGTGTAAGGTGGATAATTCCCATCATCTTCCCTAAACAGGGAACAATTTCCTCTATTTAGTTTGGAGACATGCCTCCAGTTTGTGGCCTTCCTGTCACATGATGCCTTTAGCAACTCGACTCAATTTCTCATCTATATATGCTCACTTTGGTTTTACTTCACAGTTTGTTGATGATTCATCAATACTCCTTGTATGTTGTTGCATCAAATCTTATTTTGCTCTTGAAGCTAGACCTATATTTAGTTAGAACAATGAAATTCCATTTGCAAGTACTGTGATGACGCATTAATAACAAGATTGCCCCTGCCCAGTAGGATACTTTTAATTCAAGAAGCTTATGGCTTCTTGCTGCTAGGAATTGTCATGATTCCAACCTTTAAATAACATATATCAGCTCAAGAAATCCCATTAATAGATATTCTTATTGAAATAAATAGATTGTTTTCTTTTTACAAATTACAATTAGAGAGATCTGTTAGTGTTAGCCTCTTTAGGTTCTTGATGCTAAATACGTGTCCAATCCACAAGCTTGGAGTGTTCAAGAAACATTTTATCTTTAATAGGTTTTTACACTTTCAGCACAGCAGTAAATTCTGTTTACGCTGTCGATAATCCAGTAATTCTCTTCACTTTTGCCACACCAATTTTAGAGAATTTCTACACTATCCTTGTAATTTATATTTCTCACGGATAAGAATTAGTCTCTTACTATGGAAAAAGAAAAAAAAAATTAGGAGCATATATTAGTCTTTAAAATTTGTGTGCCAAAGTTTGAAATAATTATTCAGCTATGTTGAAAGAATGGATCATCACCATGTCTAGAGTGTGATAACCTCATATCAATATGGGCATTGTTAGAACAGTCGTCTTACTTGAGTACAGTTAGGCAACTATTTACCTATATACCAATTATCTTTCTGATGTCAAAGTACTCCTTATACTGTGATTTGCTTAAGGCTATCGCTGTGCATGTTTCTGCACCGTAATTATTTTGTATTTGCCATTTCATTTCTCTTCATGGTTAACTTCTGTCCACCTTTTCTCAATGTTTCATGCTAAATCCAATATTGATCCAAAAGGACATGCACAATACGGAGTTTATGTACTCTTCTTTTGTGAGACCACACTGACTTCAGTTTCTTGTGCGCAGCTGGGAAGAACTTTGTTTACCCACCTGAAAGTATACAAAGGACCAGAGCATCCACACGAGGCTCAGCAACCTATTCCGCTTCCCATTAGAGACAAGAGAATACAAATAGAGAAGTAAATATGGTGAAAAGTTCACATCTCCATTTTGAGAAGCCTTACTCTGTATGATCCATTCATGGAGATCTGTAACAGGAAAAAGAGCTTGTGTTGTATCTTGTCCCCTTGTAATGTTTGAATCTCTTTAGTGGCTCTGTTTATTTTGGTTGCCGTTGTTTGTCGAGCATTCTTTGAATTTCTATGTGCTCAGTCACCTTCATGATAACTTGTGGTGCTGCCCACACCCCACAAAAAGAAAAAACCGTGAGGCAGATAAAACCCCCCGACATTTCATTAATAAGTATCTAACGAAACAACTCAAAAAAAAAAAAAGGGGTACAAAAATGTGAAATATACAAAATTGATCTTTCCGATTCTAACCGGAGGTCACTGACATCTAAATGTCTTGATGATATTTTTGTGAAGTCTTCAGGTGCTTACGCGATCTTTGTGATGTTGCAGAATGAGGCCTAACTAAATTTGTTGTGCATACTTTTGATGCTAAACGTCCACCTCCTTCCCGCCATGACGTAACCCTAGAAGAATCAATCTACTTTAGCTGTCACACCTCTTCCGCCCGCCCTGGTCGGTCCCTGGCTGGACAACTCTTCCGTGGAATTCTCCTCCAAAAGAAGAAACTCTTAAGCATCCTGTTGAACCATTCCGGTTCGATTTGCCTTTTTTCTTTTTAACCTTTTGCCTAGGTTGCTCATTGGGGGCAAACATCCTCATGAAGCTGTCAGACTCGTTTAGGAAGTAGTCCTGAAGTCTCTTACCCATCTGGCTCATAAACTCTTCACTCACAACATAGTTGTTAATTGCCTCGTTAAAGTTAAACCCATATAGAGAAACGCCTGAGTCAGAGCACATTTTGAACCCGAGTCAGAATGAGGATGGGGATGATGGGCCACAGTATCTTTTTTCTATTTAGGGGAATTTCGTGGGGAATTTTGAAGGGATGTTGGAACAGTGAAATTTTCTATTTGTTGGGAATTTTGTGATTTTCTGGTGGCTATTTGTGGCTAGGATTGTATGTATATAAATTTTGAATTGGGGCTGAGATGAACGGGTGAGGAGGATAATTTTAAATTATGGTTTCACACTCAAAATTCAGGAGAATCGAGTTTCACACACGAACTCACAAAAGAGATTTTCTTTTCGAAAACACTCAAAATTTTCATTAATCAAATTTCATTGATTTTTTTGCACAATAACTTTACCTTTAAATAAGCTACTACTTACTGATTTCTCTCCACACACCCAATGTAGGGCTAAAAGAAGATAAAACAAAACTACTAGATAAAAGAAAATCACTTGGCTCAATAAAATAAAATGTATAGATTCGAAATAATTATAACTTGACACATCCTTACGCGTGTTGATTCTTTCGTCTCGAACGCGGCTTGGATGTCCTCATCACAACTACTTTGCTCTATACTTTTTATTAGCAACATTTTAATGTATTAACTGTGGTATTCAAATTTCACTACAGAGCCTCTTGTAATAACCTAGTATCTAGATCTCATGTTAGTAATGCCTCGTAAAATGCATCTCTGTACTAAAAATGACAGTGAGATACCTATCTTCAAACGTTTTGCTGATGTTATTTCTAACATCATGATGACAGTGTAATTTAGTCATACTGTGACCAAAATAAGCAATGTGCTAATAATTATGCATATGAAGATTACTAGTTACCAATAGTTATTTACAGAGTTATTTGCATGGATATATAGACTTGTTTCACTGTAAGCATTTTCATATGAAGCAGGAATTTATTCTCTTTGATGCATCCCCCCCCGTACACTTTCTTGGGCACACTCAGTCTGATGCCAGCTTTAATTCCTTTATGTTCCCTCTTAATGCCAGCTTGATGAAGATACTGTCCTTTCTGGATCGTTGGACGGATTAATCGGTTTGGAATGAACTTCATCGTGCTGCCACTGGAGTATAATGATGTACAATTTGTTTTAGGATGTGGTTACTTGAGCTTAAGGCGGCACGTGTTGCGCGCGCCTTGGCAACAATTAATGCGGAACCCCAATCAGCGGAGAGAGATGTAGTAAAGAAGTGCCCAAAAGACAAGAACAAATAACAAGAGAGAAAACAAACACAATATTTAACAAGATTCGACAATTTGCCTATGTCCTCGAGGCAAGAGAGAAAGAGATCTTATTGATTCAATAATCAAATACAAGTTTTTAGAGGATACAATTCATGAAGGCTCTACTCCTTTTATTCATGCCAGAGAGTCCCAGGGTCTTAGGAAACCACAATTGGATTCGACTCCTTTTAGAAACGAAGTTCGAATCCCAATAGGAGAAGCAGATTCGCTTGTCGGTCGACCGGGTAGCCGACCGAGTCCAACAGAAAGTTGGCCATGCCAGTCGGTCGACCGCTCTCCTTGCCACGGTCGACTGGGCGGTCAACCGAGCTGCTCATGTGCACGTTGTGTATCTCGGTCGGGCGGTCGGCACGGCCAACCACTCTGGCCTATATTTGAACTGTCTTCTCGCTCTTTTTGGATTCCAATCTCTGCACTATTTATGCCAATGAGTTAAAAAACTCTTCTGTCAAGCTTTTATCTCCTCTCTCCCTACAATTCTCCACTTCGGTGAAGATTGTTAGCCCAAAGGCGCTTCACCTTAGTTTTGATGATGACTAACTTATGAAATTAAGTTACTAATAATCTTGTATTTAATTAAGTTTCAATTATTGGTCAAGATCTTAGCAGGTGTTTAGTTTCAACAATGGATTCAAAATCAAGTTTTGAAGCTATCACGTGTTGATTCAAGAGCTCGCGCTTCAAGATTGCATTTAGAACTCAAGAGAAGTCAAGCTCATGGATCATGTTTGGATCAAGTCGACTTGAAGAAGACTTGTTTCTAGGTTTGATGAGTTTAGTGTTTAGATTTTGTGTAAGGATATTTTAGTTTTGATATGCTCAAGTATACACACACACACACACACACACACACACACACACAAATATTTGTTAGTTTTGGTTTAACCGTTTGTGTTTGCAAGAATATATCTTATAGTTTCATGAACAGATTTCATCAAAACAAGTTTACGTAGTTTAATGTATATTAGATTTCATCCATATGCATCTTTACTTCATATGTTTAGAAAAACTTATTTTGATGTATCCAGTCATGTGTTTAAGTTTTATTTTTATCAAAACTTATTTTCGTATTTATTGTCAAAAACATAGATATATCATTTATATGTGTATTGGATTCTATCCATACACAATATGCTTCAAATATATTTCAATATCTTGTTTTTATATTTATACAAGTTTGAGAAAAAATCGAATTTCCATTTAAAAGTTTGGTTTTCGAAAAATATAGTTTTTGATTTATGCCTTAATTTCTTTATCTAAAAGATAGTTCAAATTGTTTGTGATATGTGTTATTTTTTGATCACACATATTTGTACTTCAAATATTTACATGAACTTATTTTTGTGAAATTTATGAGATTTATTAGAATTTTTAAGGGTATTTAACGTGGAAATTCTAATCCCTTAAAAACAGTTTTTGGGCTGATGTCGGCCGACCGACCGGTCGATCGACACATGGCTCGGTCGACGATCGACCAAGTGATCAACGGACGTGCACAGAAACGTGCACAAGCCCTTTGCCTAGGCTCAGCCGACCAAGCGGTCGACCGTCGTTAGGCTCCGTCGACCGAGCGGTCAACCGACTGGCACTACCCATGTCTCGGGTAGGGGTCGGTCGACCGATAGGCCTTTGCCTTGGGAGCGGTCGACTGACGGCCTCAAACGGTTAAAAATATGACCGTTCGCCGGTCGACCGACAGGCCATTCTGGGCATGATTTGACCCCCAATGGCTATATTTCTGAACCGCTATAAATATGGGTTTTCTTGACCAGTTTTGTACAAGATTTCAAGAGCCAAATTTCTCATCTTCTACAGTTTTAACAAGTTTTCAAAACAAGTTTTTGTGCTTCAAATCTCTATCTTTATTTTGTTTCAAAGTTTTTGGAAAAAAGAAAAACAATCTTTTGGGGATTCTATTTTGTTCTTCATTTTTCATATCTATCAAGACATTTTTCTCAAGTACTTTCTTTGTTATTTCTTTTTCAAACACTTTGTTTACTCACATAATTGAGCTTTTCATTGCATATCTATCCTTTAGGATCTTGTATTGTAAGCAGAGTTGTTTGTGATCTCTTTAGATGACCAAGTATTTGTTTGTGATCATTGGATCACTAAAAAAATTTTTGTGATCATTGGATCACTAAGTTGTAATCTTCTCTTTGCTTTAAGCCTACTCTGTAATGGTCTTAGGTTTAATTACCTTAAAATCCATAATCATCAGCCTTATCGCTCGTAAATCAGAATATACTAAAGAAATTTCGGTAGCATCTCCTCTGAAATATTGACTCCATCTCAATACAATAAATTAGATTTCGGTTAACATCAGCCTACTTATAAATTTCAAAATTTTATCATATAATTCATCTCAAAGTAAATCAAATAACATATACAAAAGAATTTCTTCCCTTGATATTTATATATTTTGACCCAAATCTTATCAGTTCAACTCAACATATAGACTGCACATCGTATTTTTAATTCCCATTTATCAAAATGTAACATTATCTACTGTCACTAGCACTAACTCACAATTACTAATAATATCAGAGTTTACAAAAAGGGAATCACATTCTACCATAATATACATGCAATGTCTCAGGAGGATATCCTTTCAGCTCTAAGCTGGATCTTCACCTTGCTGGTACCTGAAAACATCAATCTGTGGTGGGGTGGGCTCAACAGCTCAGTGAGTGAATCAGTCAAAATAGAGTTTGAATTATACTATCATTGTACTTCAAGTATTATGCAGTTGAGTAATATCAAAAATCAGTTTCAATACTTTCTACTTATGGTTGATACTGCAGCTTATGAATCATATACTCTTTCTATTATTTGATACTTTCTATATGTATTCTTCTAGGTACACGTTACCAATATTTCATTAACATACAATATCAATGATTTTACAATCTTGACCTACTCGT
The DNA here is from genome assembly GCA_038442645.1 of Agave tequilana. NCBI lineage: Eukaryota > Viridiplantae > Streptophyta > Magnoliopsida > Asparagales > Asparagaceae > Agave > Agave tequilana. The sequence continues at coordinate 204,946 of JAVJIF010005114.1, forward strand.
TAGTCTCTTATAATCACCTCTTCTGTTTCTAATTTGTAACATGTTCGTATTTCATATATAGTCATGGTCACAGCACAACTCTTGGAAAGCCTAATCACAGCACAACCCTTGGAGAGCCTAATCTTACTCACTAGATTAGTTACAGTTCAATATTGCACCTACCCCAATATACATGTGACATCACACACTATTCATGATAGTATCCAATTATAACTATGTGTTCATACATGAAGAAATACGAGACACTCACATTTATATACTGGATGTCACCACAATCTATTTACCCAATATCATAGACAACTATATACATACACTAAATGCCATACATATTAACATCCTTAATTCGGATATCATAAACAATCATATCATATACCGGATATCATAAACAATCATATGCGTATACTAGGTGCCATTCCTATTAACATCTATAATTCGGATATCATAAACATTATATCTATATACCGGATATCATAAATAATCATATGCATATACTAGGTGCCATATCTATTAACATCCATAATTCGGATATCATAAACAATCATATCCATATACCGGATATCATAAACATACATTCAAGCATACTTCAATAAAATAATATCAATTCTCCCCTTCGATCACCTTCAGTTCAACCCGGACCCTTCCTCCGAAATAATAAATAACAACAATACTCACATCCGGTTAAACCTGGTCCCTTCCTCCAATACAATAAATAACAGCAATACTCCCCTTCGATCACCTCCGGTTAAACTCGGTCCCTTCCTCCAATAAAATACATGACATTATATACATACTTATGTACATTTCTTATCACAAAGGCATTCACATACATACTGATGTGTCACACAATCAAGTTCATGCGATTTCATTTCTTAATTCGTTAATTTCGAGAAATTCTTATCATATTTAAGAGGTACCAACACACACATAATGCATTCAACTTAATGATCCCTAATATCGTACCGGTCAAGTTTTGATTCATAATACCAGTATTCACTTTTCCTAATTGTAATACTTATTTATTTTTTATCATTTAGTTAACATCCGAGATTCATCATCAATTGCCTCTTTTATCCTCTGGCAGACTGCCTATTGGTTACAACTTATTTAATTCAGAATTTTCTCATTACTTTTGATACAAGTGATAGTTACACGACAATTTTGATATTAATGAATTATTACACTTTTGATGTTATAATTATCCTTTATTTCAATTAAGGACTGATTTTAATACTTTTGTTTGGTACATCCCAAATTTACCCAGGTTCCACTAATTGTAAAATCAAAGAGTTAAGAATTTTACCGTGTAGCTTGTGGTTAACGGGTCGTGTCCACGAGGAGGAATGTGATGAAAGCTTTTCGGTGTTTTGTTTAGTAACAAAGAATTGTGCTCGTTTTTTAATTGAAAAAAGAAATGGAAAGAAGGGAGATGATTAAAAGAGAAATTCCAACTTTGGAGAAGGCTTTGGAAAAAGGTGATTTAAAAAGCTTTGAAAAGTGATTGGTTGTTTTTAATAAAGAAGAAAATCTGGGCTCACTATCTCACTGCTCAATGACATGTTCTTCAATTGAAAATCTTAATGCCTCAACTTGATCATAGGCAAAACTTAAGATTGATTTTAGAAAGTTTTAAGCAAAATACATAAGATGGTTGGAAAGGTTAATTCTTTTCTTTAAGAAATCGTCTTGAGTTGAATGTTAAATCATCAAGAAGTTCAACTATGAGATAAAAATAAGTTCAAGAGACGTTTTGAAAAGAGGTAGAAGTTAAAAATCCAAACCCATCCTCATGTGCCTTCAAGAACACTTTCAAGAAGAAAGGCTTAAGTTAGGCATGCAAATGATTCATTAGGTCATTTCATCAAAACCGTTCGAAAAGAAGAGGGATCAGAGAGAGGAGTAGTAGTGAGTCCAGAAAACCGATTTAGCTACTCATGAAAAATAAAGAACAATGCAAGTAATTAAAGTAAGACATACTGTAAAATGAGTGAAAGAAAATGTAGCTCGATTCTTGTATTGATGTCACTTCAATCTTCAAGTTACAAGCACTCAATTCCTCTCTCTCACAGGTATTTGTACTGAACTATAAATTTGTAAAATAAAATACAACTTTTACACTATCTAACAAAAAGCCTAAATCCTTAAAGAATAAACAAAAATTCTAATCCTAGTCTTCGCCCTTTTTTCTCTGTTCAAACTGGTATTTGTATGGAAAACCCAAAGGGGGGAGATCATAGGAAGATTGGGGGAGTAAACGCTTCCCCCAACAACTTTACCCAAGCCGCAAAAACGCGGCTAGGGCCGCGTTTCCGCGGCCCTGGTGTGGCCAGATGGCCACATCCAAGTGGTGGGTGCTCCTGGTTTGATGATTCTCCTATATCTTTTGCTGGTTTTCTCGTTTTTGCTCCAGGATTTGACGATATAGCCTTTCATTGCTGGCTTCAACCGCTTGATTTGGAAGGATTCTTTTCAACCGATTTTCAACCCCTCTGATATGCCAAGATTTTGCCCTGATTCCTTGATTTCGAATTTATCTTGAATTAAATCAGAATTTAGTGGGCTTTTGAGCTTGTTTCTCTTTCCTTTCTTTTAGCAATTGGGCCTACATTTAACAAAGAAGAAGAAGACTTATTAACAGGATTTATTACCTAAAAAGTATGGTAAAGTGACAATGTATATGCAATATATGTGACTTATCACACCTCCACACTTATCCTTTGCTCGCCCTCGAGCAAAACATCAGACTAATTCTAATCAATTATTAGACCACTTTCGCAGGTCACTCGATTACCTGTGCATGTGCAACAAGCCGTTAAACCTCTAGGTTACCCCTAGAGGACGAGTTTTGTCTTGTGAGGATTTTCAGTAGATTGCACCCACAAAATCCATAAAAAATGTTAGTATTTTCGAAAAGCGTTTTTAAAGGAGAAAATATTTGAAGTATATTTGTAAGGCTTTAAGTAATCTATAAGTTATAGGAATATCAAATTTTTCATTTCGAAACTCAGTCTCTATTCAAAAACATGTCATTAATCAAAGTAAGTAATCAAATTGTACTTCTCATCTAGTCTATTATTTTACCCTGAGTCGTATGCACCATCGTGACTGTGAAGTTGACTAAGGGTTCTTTAACATTAACTCCTATGCCTTATTTATATTTAATTTTGGTGGAATTTATTCCTCAATTTCATTAGGCTTTCTATTCTGCCCATGTAACGAGCCTTTAGTTGGTGACACCCAAACCGGACAGTTTTAGGGCACCAGGTGAGAAAACACCCATAAGGACTTAAACACTCGAGCAGACGAGGTCACAAAATCAAGGTTTTTATTTATAAAATGTATCCCTTTTAGGCGTGAATACTTATGCTCTATGAGGCACAAATACCCAGCTTAATCAGATGGGTTATATATATATATATTTTAAACTTATCTAATTATCTTTTGCATAAATACCAAGGCTTGCTTAGGCCAAAGCACCTAGCTAATCAATAATTAGATTTATTTTTTTCATATATATATACTTTTTTTTATAAGGTATAAGAGTCTTTGTTTTTAAACCCTAAGTGTGTAAGTGTATTTGGTGTGCATATTTCATCAAGGTAAATATCAAGACTAAATTACTTTCACAAATTGTCTTCCTAACCCTAAAAATCAAACAAGTCATCTTATTTTGACCAAGTGTAAGAAATCCTAATTATGATTTTCCTATTCCTTAAAATTGACTTAATTTCTTACAAAAATATATCAAAATATTGTTCTTACCTTTCAAAAAGTTTTTTTATTTATATATATACAATAATTTTTTTAAACATTTTGTTTTTGTTTTTTTTTTAGAGGCATGTTAGAACCCTCCCCCACACTTATCTCATGCATTGTCCCTAATGTATGAAAGAAATGTATACATGCATGAAATGAAATGTAAAAGAGGTGCATATATTATACAAAAATATCTACAACATCAAGTTTCTCTCATACCTAGATCTTTTTCGATCTTATCCCTCTAGCTCTCTTCCCGTCATTCCAATGGGTCCTCTTTATAGGGCATAGTGGAGAGGCCAATTTTTTTGTCATTTTAGCTCTCTTCCTCCCCAGCCTCACCTTCTTTAGGTGTTTCTTCCTCATATTACTACATTCATTATTCAAAAATTTATCCCCACCACAATTCTCAGTTGGAACTTCTTCATTATAAATGCCTAAGAATTCTAACTCAGTTCCATATATCTCCTCAAAGCTTAGGTCAACACTTTTCCTGGAAATGTGTACTTAATCAAATGATCCCTAGTTGGTTCATCTAAACACATGAGTTCTTCTTCGAAGAGGTTTTCAAAGAGTATGTCTATCGGAGGTTTTTGAATTATATTCTCATGCGACATATTATTGGTTGGCTCATCGAAAGTGAAGATATTCAAATCAAATTTTCCCTTTTTAAAGGGTACGCTAACATTAGAATCTCCGACATATGCCTTCTCATCAAGATAATCGCATTCATTCTTAAATAATTCATTAAGAAATAGCGACTCATCTTCTATATCTTCACTCTCTTCATCACAATTATTTTCAACAAAGTTTACCTCAAATGTTTGATCTCTTATCTTACGAGGTTGTTTTTCTAGGTTGAAGACATTGACTTCTCTAGTCATGTCCCCAAAAGTTAACCTCATGGACCCATTCCTACAATTGATGATGGCATTGGCAGTAGTAAGGAATGGTCGCCCTAAGATAACAGGAGTTTGAGCCCTATGATTGGAGTTAGACACAGGTTGTGTCTTTAGAACTATGAAATCAACAGGGTAAATAAACTCCCCAACCCGGATAAGGACATCATTAATCTCCCCTTTGAAACTTTCACTGAATGGTCAGTCAGTTGGATAGTGACTCGAGTTAGATTAAGATCGCCCAACCCGAGTTGTTGATAAACTGAGAATGGAAGTAAGTTGATACTTGCCCCCAAGTCAAGAAGTGCACGACTAATCTCGGCTTGTCCTATTGTGCAGGCAATGGTTGGACTACCTGGATCCTTGTACTTATCAGGGATCAGACCCGATAGTATCTCACTAATGTTAGTGGCTAAGAAGACCTTTTTGGATACATTAGTCTTTCTCTTCTTGGTGCACATATCCTTAAGAAACTTAGCATAAGATGGGACTTGTTGGATGACATCAAGAAGTGGCACATTTATCTTCACTTGATTAAAGATCTCAATTATCTTATCCATGTGTGGATTTTGCTTGTTGTTTTTCAACCTATTAGGAAATGGCGCTATAGGCTGGTGCACATGACTGGTTGACTTATCTTTTTCAGATTCATCAAATTTAGGAGGAGTGGGATTAGATGAGGTGTATGCTAAAGTGTGATTGTGCTGACTAGCAGTAGGTGGTGTTGACACTTGGTTATCAACTTTCTTTCCCGACCTCAATGTATGAACAGTATTACATTATTTCAATGATTGATCCTTAACCAAATGAGCTTGTTGTGAATTCCTAGGATTCATAAGTGGTTGACTAGGCAAGATACCCTTTTGCCTCTCATGTTGTGGATTGGCTAACTGGCTCATTTGACCCTCTATCCTCTATATTGTTTGCATGAGGGAATCTTGGTTCTTTATGTACCTTTCCAAGTTTCTCTCAAAATCAGTCATTTTCCTTTCGAGTTGAAGATTCTGGAAGGAAGATGGTGGAGCTTGGTTGGGAAAATTTTATTGATAATTTGAAAAATTGTTAGGAGAATTATGAGGGTGATTGAAAAAGTTGGGTTGATGATTAGAAGAATTATTGGCAATAATGAAAGTGGCTAGTATGATTTGACCATGAGTAGTCATTGTTATTTTGGCTCCATGAGAAATTAGGATGATTTCTCCAGCCAAGATTGTACGTTGGTGCGTAAGGATTATTATTCGGCCTTGAAAAGGCCGCATTCATCGGTTCATGGTATTGTTACTGAGCTTGAAACACAGGGCACTCCTCGAACACATGATTCATCGCTTGGCAGTAAGTACAACCTGGAGTTGGAAATTAGTTTTGGCTGATTTGATTGACTGGACTTGGTTCCTTAGTTTCTAGAGCTTCCAGTCTTCTTGCTAGGTTAGCTAATTTAGCCTCATTAGCGATGGATGATTCGATAGAATGGAGACCTCCTTTTGAAGAGATGGAGTTAGGATTCCTAGAGGTTTCACTAGTAGGTTCCCATTGGATGGTCTTTTGAGCTAGGTTTTCATATAAATCCCATCCTTCATTTTCATCCTTCTGCAAGAATCCCCCTTGGCACATACTTTCTAAGAGGGTTTTGGTAGAATAGTCTAAACCGTCATAAAGAATTTGGCATTGTCGCCATTGTAAAATCACCTAGAGGGGGTGAATAGGTGATGGCTAATCTAATGGTCACTAAATGCGGAATTAAAAACTATTATGACCTAAACTAAAATTCTTAAACTAAACACCACGTATAACACAAGGGTGTAGCCGAATTCCCCGTGAAGTGCTCTGGACTAACCCCTCAAGATTCCCCTAGATAAGGGTTGAGGTGCCGTGTTGGCTCTCTTGGTTAAATACAAGTGTTAGCAAACAAACCCAAGCATATACAATATGAGCACACAATATATCAAGCATATAAGTGTAATGACAATAATAGCATGCAAGATATAAACAAGAGACAAAGAGAGAGAGAGAGAGAGAGCAATCGCAAACACAATGGATTTGTTTCGAGGTTCGAGCACACTTGCTCTACATCCCCGCCTTCGACACACGAAGGATTTCCACTATAATCGATCCCCCGGATCACTCGGTGCCGCAACACCTACAAGCTATCGGACTCCCTAGTCCGTAGACACGGCAAGCCACCGGCTCGCCGAGGCCGCACCTCAAACAAAGAGTTCGCACCCGAACTCGAAACACCGAGTCCCTACTAGGACCCAAAACAATGCGAACACACATGTCCGCCTCCTCAAAGAGCTAAGATGAACTTTGGTGATCACAACTCTTTATCACCTAAAATCCTCTCACAAGAACACTCCTATAGGATGAATATGTCAATGGGTTGCTCAAGTGTTTGTGAGAAAAATAAGGAGTGAAATGGTGGAGGAAAACTCAAGAAAAATCACTTTTAAAATACTCTGATAAACTCTCCTTTTGATTGGAAATATTGGCTCTAAAACAAGTGGAGAAAACCTCTTAAAAGAGTTGAGAAAACTGGTAAAAAATCCACTTGAAAATCTTGGTGAAAACAGCCCCCAAATGGCCCAATATATAGGGCTCCAAAAACTAGCCGTTGGAGGCCTGACAGAACTGTCGGTCGACCGCCGGTCGACCACCAATGGTCAGAAATCTGACCGTTGGGCCATTGGTCGACCGGTCGGTCGACCGAGGCCAGGATACGGAGAGCAAGTCTCTCAGTCCGGTCGACCGCTCGGTCGACCGGGGCCTTTCCAGAGAGCAGAGCTCTTTGGACGGTCCACCGGGTCGGTCGACCGGCCCTCCTGTCAGAACTGGCATGCACGTCTGTGCACGTCGGTCGACCGCCCGGTCGACTGGCTGAAGCCAGATCAGAATACTTAGGGATTTGAAACTTGGTCTTTTTGGCTAAAATAAAATCCCATAAAATCATGAAAAATCTACAAAAATAGTTTTACCAATATACTTTGATAAACAAACATGCTTGCACAAAATCAAGGCATGTTATAAATAATTTGGACTATTTTTGTAACTTGAAAATATTTGTTCAAAACAAAAACGGTATTTTCAAAACTTGTTTTTTCAAAACTTCACCAAATACAAAAACAAGATATTTAAACAACTTTTAAAGCATAGTGTGCATGGATACGATCCACTACACAAACATGGTGAAATATCTATGTTTTTGACATTAAGCACTAAATAAGGTTTTGGATAAAACATGTAAATTAGAATACCAAAAACCAAACAGTATTTTTCCAAAGTAAAAATTCTTTTTTAAAACAAACTAAATCAAGAGTGTGTGTGTATATATGTACTTGAGCAATCCACCAACTATTCTATCCTTTACATTTTATCTAAAAATAAAATATTCTAAAAACAAACCTAGACACAAGTCTTCATCTTCTTGAAATCTTCACTTGAAGCCTTCTTGACTTGGTCCAAACACCGTGCAAGCTCCAAAACTTGACTTTAAATCCTTTGTTGAAGCTATGCATCTACTAAGATCTTTAACATAAATCTGTCACTAATTAAACACAAGATCATTAGTAAACATAACTAAATGAGTTAATCATCATCAAAACTAGAGTGATAGGCCTTTGGGCCAACAACTATTTCTCTATTCCATGATGAGGACATTGGACAAGGTCTTTAAAGCGTTCAAAGTACCTTCAGAACGGTTCACTCGGTTCTTACTTGAATTGCATGATGGTCTTCCTAATGAGAACGGTCTTATAAATTGGATAGAATTTCTTCAAGAAGACCTTATGAAACCATCCCAAGATGTGATAGAACCGGCCGCTTTCTGTAAAGCCATTCTTTGCTAAGTCCTTAAGAGCGAAAGGGACAAATCTCAACCTAATAGCATCGTCTACAAGATGTGAGATTTTCATCATTAGACATACTTCCTCAAATTCTCTTATGAAGAAGTAAGTATCTTCGAACTCTAAGCCGTGAAACTTGGGGAGTGTGTTGATGAATTGAGGCTTGAGCTCAAAATTGTATTCACCAACCGATGGAAGTAGAAGGCAAGATGGAAGTGAGGTTCTAATGGGATAGAACCTATCCTGCAATGATGTTGATTAAGCCATTACCGGATCTGGTCTTGGTTCAAACTTGGGTGGTGATGTGTTTCTAGTCAACCTAGATGAATTAAGGTCTCTTGACTACACTTGCATACACAAACACAATCACAATCACAAACAAGTTTACCAACAGTCAACAAGAGTAATCAACCAAGCCTAATCTAAGGTAACCTCGACCTAGACAACTCCTAACTAGTTGATTGTCCATAGGAGGTATAATGTAGACTTTGATCACAAGCTAAACAGTCAGGTCAGGGTAAAATTGGTGGGAGGTTATCCATCAAAGACATTCCTGAATTAAGTAACCACCAACCTTCGAGCTTTCGGCCCTTAATCCCCTTCCTAGATACTGATTTGACAGGAGTCAAATTCCAACACCTTCCCCCTTTGGATAATCTCCTAGTGAGTTCGACATGTCCCTAAGGCCAACGTCTATCAGATTTTACTTAGGCTTAGGTTGTGCATGCTTGGAGATGGTTTGTGGGTTAAGGAAGGGTAATGACTTCCCCACCTTATCTTGAATAGGTTTTACCTTAGAATTTATTATGCAAAGTGTGCAAGCTACAGAAAAGTAACATTCAAAAGCAAAATATCACCCAAGAATGTTTCTAAACTATATGTTATGCATACGTACCTTGTTTCCAGCTCTCTTCAACAGTAATTGTAAAATAAACGTAATTAGACAAATGCCTAAAATGCAAGCCTAAACGTTTTCTAAGCAATTAACAATCACTCCAATTACTGTTGGATTAAAATAGGGATGGTGAATAGCAGAAATAGTAAGAATATAAATTACAAAAACTTAATTTTTTGCGAGCAATATGTCCTGCAAAAAAGAGTTTTAGTAGTCCAATGAAATTTTTAACTTTTGCAATGCAATTTCTTGAAATTCTGTTTCCTACTTTCGAGAGTAGGGGCACAAAATTTACAAGTCTTCTCTTGCAAAACTTGAATGCTAAATCTGAATCTTTAAGTCCTTGAAACAACACACCAAACTTGTTAAAAAAATAAATACACCATTCCCTCCCTGGCAACGGCGCCAAAAATTGATTGTAAAATCAAAGAGTTAAGAATTTTACCGTGTAGCTTGTGCCTAACGGGTCGTGTCCACGAGGAGGAATGCGATGAAAGCTTTTTGGTGTTTTGTTTAGTAAAAAAGAATTGTGCTCGTTTTTTAATTGAAAAGAGAAATGGAAAGAAGGGAGATGATTAAAAGAGAAATTTCAACTTTGGAGAAGGCTTGGGAAAACGGTGACTTAAAAAACTTTGAAAAGTGATTGGTTGTTTTTAATAAAGAAGAAAATCTGGGTTCACTATCTCACTACTCAATGACATGTTCTTCAATTGAAAATCTTAATGCCTCAACTTGATCATAGGCAAAACTTAAGATTGATTTTAAAAAGTTTTAAGCAAAACACATAAGATGGTTAGAAAAGTTAATTTTTTTCTTTAAGAAATCGTCTTGAGTTGAATGTTAAATCATCAAGAAGTTCAAGGATGAGATAAAAACAAGTTCAAGAGACGTTTAAAAAGAGGTAGAAGTTAAAAATCCAAACCCATCCTCATGTGCCTTCAAGAACACTTTCAAGAAGAAAGGCTTAAGTTAGGCATGCAAATGATTCATTGGGTCATTTCATCAAAATCGTTCGAAAAGAAGAGGGATCAGAGAGAGTAGTAGTGAGCCCAGAAAACCGATTTAGCTACTCATGAAAAATAAAGAACAATGCAAGTAATTAAAGTAAGACATACCGTAAAATGAGTGAAAGAAAATGTAGCCTAGCCGCCGGTCAGGCCGCCGGCCATTACGCCAGAGAGAGGGGGGGAGAGAGAGAAGATGGGAGTGAGGGAGAAGATGAGAGAGAGAGAGAAGATGAGAGTTTATCTGTCTTCCCCCCATCTACTCCCCATTCTTCCCATACTTCCCCCATACCCCAATCAATGGATTCTTATTTTATTTTATTTTATTTTTCTTTTCTTTCTCTTTCTTCATCTCCCTAATATATTAATATAATCATAATTAGGATTAAATACCAATACCCGATATTTATACGAGTATTTCATACAGTATATACAGCCATGTATTTTCATATATTTTTCTGTATTCCTCTATTCATAATAAATTATAAGTAATGTCAAAAGAGTATCCGGTAATATACCGATTACCGATCTCCTTATCAGTATAATCCGAAAGAGTAGGAATATACCGAATAAACCAGATCTCATGATTTCATGTGTTACACACACTTATATCATCGTACAAACATACATAAATATCAATGTTTCTCATATCAATTAATCTGGTATGATTTATAAAAAATTAAATCCATTCCGAATTTTCATTAAATAATTATTGAGAATTATTTAACACAAGAACAAATATTTTTATAAATAATAAGAATTCAGAAAAATATTTTTAATCCAACGAAAATATTTTAGCCCAGAGTTTACTAATCCGGGTGTTGCATACCTTCTTGTATAGAGGTGCGAGATTTAGAGTTGTGTAATCCTTATTTTGTAAGTTATAATTCTTCGGTGGAGGTCCCTTTGTGGAAGGTCCTGTGTGGACATAGTAAAATCCTTCCGTGTGAAGGCAGGGACGTAGAGCAGTGGCTCGAACCTCAAAACATATCCTTGTATTTGCATTTGATCTTCTTTCTCTCAACTCTCAACTCTTTATATCTTGTGTTGTTATTATTGTTCATGTTCATACATGCTTAATATTGTTTGTGTGCTCACACTTGTGTTCAATCAAGAGAGCTATTGAAGCACCTCAACTCTTATTTTAGAAGAATCATGAGGAGAAGTTTCAGAGCCCTTTGCGGGGAATTCGAACTCACTCTTGATTACATATTGTTGTTGGCAATTAATTTTTAAATTTCGCATTATTTGTTTTATATTAGCGCTACACCTATTCACCCCCTCTAGGTGTACTTTTAATTTCTCAAATCTGAGCCGAATTCAACACAGTACATGTTGACTCGAAAGGGGCTGCACCTATATGGCTGCCTACGTACCTTGCCTAAGGGATCAAGCCATCCGTAGTTCATCCAAACGAGCTTCACCGAGCTCAAGCAACTGGAAGGATATGAAGCATCTCTTTATAATGTGTAAATTTCACCCCTGAAACCACCTGGTAAGAATATCAGTGGGATTCTCTTTTGTGTGAATCTTTAATAAATCAATGTCACCTCTATCAAGACTCTTTCAAACAAAATAGAACATGACGTCAATGTGCTTCATCCTTGCATGATACACCTGATTTTTTGCCAAATAGATAGCACTTATGCCATCATAACTGATTTTCAACAGATCCTGATCAATCTCCAAGTCATCGAGCAACCCTTGAAGCCATATTGTCTTTTTCATAGCCTCCGTCATTGTCAAGTACTCAGCTTCTGTAGTAGACAATGCAAAGGTAGACTGTAAAATTGAGCGCCAACTCACCGGTGCTTGGGACAATGTAAACACATATCCCGTTGTAAACCGGCATTTGTCAAGGTCTCTTGCATAGTCGGAATCAACATATCTGACACACTCCTGCTTACCTGTATAATCCTTCTCAAATACTATGCTAACATATATGGTACCCTTGATGTACCCTAGAATCCACTTCACTGCCTCCCAATGACCCCTCCTGGGATTATTAATCAATCACATATTTTGCATATACATTGTCACCTTACCATACTTTTTAGCTAATAAATCCTATTAATAAGTCTTCTTCGTCTTTGTTCAATGTAGGCCCAATTGCTAAAAGAAAGGAAAGAGAAACAAGCCCAAAAGCCCACCAAATTCTAATTTAATTCAGAATAAATTCAAAAACAAGGAATCAGGGCAAAATCTTGGCATATCAGAGAGGTTGAAAATCGGTTGAAAAGAATCCTCCCAAATCAAGCGGTTAAAGTCAATAATCAAAGGCTGTTTCGTCAAATCCTGGAGTAGAAACTAGAAAACCAGAAGAAGATACAGGAGAATCACTAAATCAAGAGAGCCACCCAATTGGGTGTGGCCAACTGGCCACACCAGGGCCGCAGAAACGCGGCCCTAGCCGCGTTTCCGCGGCTTGGTTGCTTTTGTTGGGGAAGCGTTTGCTCCCCAACTTTCTACGATCTCCCCCCTCTGGTTTTTCCCTATAAATACCAGTTTCAACAGAGAAAAAAGGGCGAAGACTAGGATTAGAATTTTTGTTTATTCTTTAAGCATTTAGGCTCTTGTTAGATAGTGAAAAAGTTATATTTTATTTTACAATTTGTAGTTCAGTACAAATACATGTGAGAGAGAGAGGAATTGAGTGCTTGTAACTTGAAGATTGAAGTGACATCAATACAAGAATCGAGCTACATTTTCTTCCACTCATTTTACAGTATGTCTTGCGTTATTTACTTGCATTATTCTTTGTCATCCATGAGTAGCTAAATCAGTTTTCTGAGCTCACTATACTCCTCTCTCTGTTCCCTCTTCTTTTCGAATGATTTTGATAAAATGACCCAATCAATCATTTGCATGCCTAACTTAAGCCTTTCTTCTTGAAAGTGTTCTTGAAGGCACATGAGGATGGGTTTAGATTTTTAACTTCTACCTCTTTTCAAAATGTCTCTTGAAGTTGTTTTTATCTCATGCTTGAACTTCTTGATGATTTAACATTCAACTCAAGACGATTTCTTAAAGAATAGAATTAACCTTTCCAACCATCTTATGTATTTTGCTTAAAACTTTCTAGAATCAATCTTAAGTTTTGCCTATGATCAAGTTGAGGCATTAAGATTTTCAAGAGAAGGACATATCATTGAGTAGTGAGATAGTGAGTCCAGAATTTCTTCTTAATTAAAAATAACAAATCACTTTTAAACTTTATACAAAATTCACCTTTCTAAAGCCTCCTCCAAAGTTGCAATTTCTCTTTTAATCATCTCCCTTCTTTTCATTCTCTTTTCAATTAAAAAAAACGAGCACAATTCTTTGTTACTAAACAAAACACCGAAAAGTGTTCATCGCATTCCTCCTCATGGACACGACCCTGAAGGTTCACCTAGAAGGGGGGTGAATAGGTGACGGCTAATCTAATGGTCACTTAATGATGAATGATGCAAATAATGCGGAAGCTAAAAACAATTATGACCAAATAAAAACTTTTACACTAAACACCACGTATAACCAAAGAGTGTTGCCGAATTTCCCGTGAAGGGCTCTGGACAAACTCCTCTAGATTCCCCTTGAATGGGTTGAGGTGCCGCGTTGGCTCTCTTGGTTGAATACAAGTGTTAGCAAACAATCCCACGCATGTATATCAATGAGCACAAAGGAATATATCAAGCATATAAAGATAGACAATAAAGCATGCAAGATGTAAAAGAGACAAAGAGAGAGAGTGAGCAATCGCAAACACAAGGGTATGTTTCGAGGTTCGAGCACACTTGCTCTACATCCCCGCCTTCGACACACGAAGGATTTCCACTATGCAAGAACCCAATGGATCTCTCCTCGGTGCCGCAACACCTACAAGCCCTCGGACTCCCTAGTCCCGTACACACCGCAAGCCCACCGGCTCGCCGAGGCCGCACCTCAAACAAGAAGAGTTCGCACCCGAACCCTAAACAACCACGAGCACACTTGCCCGTCTCCTCAAAGAACAAAGAAAAGATCTTTGGTGATCTACAACACTTTGATCACAATTACAAACTCTCACAACACAATCCTATGGATAGATAAGGCAATGGATAGCTCAAGTGATTGTGAGAAAACAAGGAAGAAAGCTATGGTGAAAAACTCAAGAAATTTCTTTTAACACACTCTAAATAAAACTCCCTTTGGATTGGAAGTATTAGCTCTCTATTTTGTGGAGAAAAACTCTTCTGAAAGAATAGGAAAAACTGGCTCTAAAGGTCTCCAAAATCTTGGCTCAAAACAATGACCAAACCCCCAAATTTATAGGCCAGAAAAATATAGCCATTGGGGTCTGTCAGAGCTGCCGGTCGCCCGGCCGGTCGACCCGTAACGGTCAAAAATCCGACCGTTGGAGCCTCCGGTCGACCCGCCGGTCGACCCAGAAGAACAGAGAGCACTGCTCTCAGTTCCGGTCGACCCGCCCGGTCGACCCGCCCACTGTACTGCCAGACGTGCACGGTTCTGTGCACGTCGGTCGACCCGCCCGGTCGACCTGCCCTTGGTCCGGTCGACCCGCCCGGTCGACCCGTAAGCCAGTTCTGGGTCAGCACTTGGGTTAACTTGGAGCACAGTTTGGAGGTCTAAAACGTTCGAATTTAGGAATAAGTATATAGGATGAAGTTGTAGATATTGAAGTCTTCTTTTTAATGCAACTTAAATCAAATCAATATAAACTCAGAATTGAAAGTTATTAATAAAATACTAAAAGGTATCAAATCAGAAACTGTAAACTGTTTTTAGAACAAGAACAGACTTCAACCCAATATTTGACATTCTTAACATTTAAATCAGAAAATGATTATTGAATATTAAATGTAGCTCTGAAAGTCATCTTTAAAATGCAATTTAAATCATGTTAATTGAATATAAGAATCAAAAGTTATGACTAGAAAACTAAAAGAATGTCGAGCAGATCAGCAGAACGGTCGACCGCCGGTCGACCGAGAAAACCCGAGAGTTCTAAAATGGTTTTGGTTAAAAACACATGTATATTTGAAACACCAAAAATCAAAACGGCACATGTATATTTGAAACATATAACTTTGAATACCAAAAATCAAAACTATGTTTTTCCAAAATGAAAGTCTTTTCTAAATCTGAAAATTCTTTTATGAAAAGACAATTAAATCAAGAGTGTGTGTGTGATATATACTTGAGCAATCCACCAACTATTCTATCCTTTACATTTTAACTAAAATAAAATCTTATAAAAACAAACCTAGACACAAGTCTTGATCTTGAAGTCTTCCTTGAAGTCTTCTCATCTTCTTGACTTGGTCCACACACGATCCAACGAGCTCAACTCTTGATGTGGTGTTGATGCATAGGCTCGTGAATCAACTGGTGCTAGCTCCAAAACTTGACATTTTATCCTTTGTTGAGTTATGCACCTACTAAGATCTTGATAATGAATCTGTCACTAATTAAACACAAGATCATTAGTAAACATAACTTCATGAGTTGATCATCATCAAAACTAGGGTGATAGGCCTTTGGGCCAACAATCTCCCCTTTTTGATGATGACAAAACTCATGGAGTTATATATGCATGGATTAAAGTAAAGCTTCAAAGAAGCTCCCCCTAACTCATGCATAACAAATAAATGAATAGATATGCAATAACGCTCATAGACATGCATGCAAATGGAGATAAAACAAATCAAATCTTTTGCTCCTAATTGCAAAACAAACAAAACATATATGCATAAACATAAATATTACTCAACATGCATATAAACCTCAAATTCTTCTCCCCCTTTTTGTCAATCATCAACAAAGGGGTAAAAACAAAATCATCAAATTTTTCTCCCCCTTTTTGTCATAAACAAAGAGATCAAAAAAGGGTTAAAGCAAAACAATCAATAATAGGTTATATGCGATATACATTCATGAAGAGGAAGACGCTAAGTTAGCTCCCTACACATATACATTACATGAAAGAGGAATGACAAGCCCTAATTCACATAACGTATAATATGTAATGCATAAGAGGAGATGTGAAGCTCCCCCTACACACGTGTATCACATAAAGAAGAGTTGTCAAGCTCCTCAATATACAATACACTCAACATGAATCTATTGAAAAACACCTAGAGGGGGGGGTGAATAGGTGTAAGTGCTAATCTAAGAAACTTAATGCAAACTAAGTGCGCTAAATGCGGAAGCTAATGCAAATTATGCACAAACTAATACAATACAACAAGTGTAGCCGAATTCCCCTTGCGAGGCTGGACTAACTCCCCTTGATTCCCCTTGAAATGGGTTGAGGCGCTATGTGAAGCTCTTGTTGGATGAGTATAAGTTAGGCACACACACACAAGCAATCCAAGCAATATGAAATGCACACAATCAAGCCAAGCATATAAGAATGAATTGCAATATAAAAGATGCAAGGCAACACAAGCAATATATAAGATATGTATGCAATGAAAGAATGATGCTTGAATGAATCAATGCTCAACAACAAGCAAGTATGATATGATGATGAGTATGATGCTTTGCACAATATAAGAGAGAGAGTTAGAGAGATAATGGATCAAAACGCAAACACTAAGATTTGTTTCGAGGTTTGAGCACCTTGCTCTACATCCCCGCCTACACCACCGTGTAGGATTTCCACTATCTCAACTCCCACCGAGGGAACCTCTACCAAAGAGGATTTCTTACAACTCTAGGAGTACCAAACTCCTCTCTCAAACAACCACCTCACAACCGAGGGGTAAGGCCCGTAGCCAATACAACAACCAATCCACACACCTCTACCGAAGAGGCTCACAACCAAACTCCACCTCTACCTAAGAGGGATCCACAACACAATCACCCGATCACCTCTACCGAAGAGGGATTCACAAGTATAAGGGTGTTTACAACAATGAGGTTTACAACAAACAACCTCAAACACTTCTCTTTCTTTTCTCTTATCTTTTTCCACAAAAAAAAAAACAAGATCCTAATAGTTTAGGATAGAAGATAGCTCAAGTGTGGAAACAAGTGTTTTTGGAAACAAGCAACAAAGAAAAATCTTTGGGAAAATACTTGCAATATGATAGAATTGAAGATCTAAGCAAAAATCCCAAAAACCTATTTTCTTTGATTTTCCAAAAACCCTAAACAATAAAGATGAGAAGTTTTGCACTTAAAACTCTTTTGAAAACTCTTTTAAACACTTCAGAAAACTGAAAATTTTTCTCTTAAAAAACTTGGCTAAAATCCCAAAGAGATGGGGTTTATATAGCCCCCAAACAAAACTAGCTGTTAGGCTGAGTTGGCAGTCTGACAGACTGCCGGTCGACCGGCCCGGTCGACCGCCAACGGTCAGAATTATGACCGTTGGGCAACAATGGTCGACCGGCCCGGTCGACCGATAAAACCCGAGAGCAGAGCTCTCAACTCGGTCGACCGTCCCGGTCGACCGTGTCTGTGCCTAACAGACGTGCACGTCTGTGCACGTCGGTCGACCGCAACGGTCGACCGGCCCTTGGTGCGGTCGACCGTCACGGTCGACCGACCAGCCTGTCGGCACAAAACAAGGTCAGAAATTTTGGGAAAAATATTTTATAAAAACTTTTTATCATTTCTAAAAATTCCATAAAACTTGTTTTATCATTTATGTTAAAACATAAACATGTGATAAAAATTTCAAGACAATATAACAACATATCAATTCATTTTGAGTCTTGCAAATTTTATCAAAAACAAAACCTAGTATTTGTCAAACTTGATTTTTCAAGAACAGAATAGGGATATCAAAATAAGTTTGTTTAGCACGTTTGAAGCATGTATGTATATCTAGAACATATCTAATATACATAGAAATAAAGTAAACTTGTTTTGATCTATTATTCATGAAAAACCAAAAACCAAATCATGAAACGTGTGTGTTTTGTGCACTTGAGCATATCAACTAAACTAAGCTTTACAAATGGATCTAAAACTCTATCTAAACTAGGATACCTAAGTCTTCTTGTCGATCTTCCATCTTCAAGTAGACTCGATCCCAAACGCGTGATCCTCCAAGTGCAAAGGTATGATCTTTAAGCTTTGGCACCGGAATCAACATGAATAGCTTCTAATCATCTTGTTGAAGCTAATCACCAACTAATATCCTGTTAATGATCTGAAACTTAGAAACACAAGAATATTAGTAAAACATAACTACATGAGTTGATCATCATCAAAACTAGAGTGGAAGGCCATTGGGCCAACAATCTCCCCCTTTTTGATGATGACAAAACTCATGGAGTTATATATGCATGGATTAAAGATAAGCTTCAAGGAAGCTCCCCCTTAACTCATGCATAGGGATAAACAATAAATGTATGCAATGAATAGTAAACATGAAACATGCATATGCATAAACAATAAATGGTTCTAGATATCAAATGGAATATTCAAAACAAAATAAGCTCTAGATACCAATTACAAAGCAAACTCTATATATCAATTAAACTTAATATTCTTGAGATTAAAACATAATATATGCATATAAAACATAAGCATGCATATAAAACTCAAATACTTCTCCCCCTTTTGTCAACCATCAACAAAGGGGTAAACAATCAAAACCATAGATAAAATGAGGGGTAAAAATCTTTCTCCCCTTTTTGTCAATCAAAACGATGCAAACAATGTTCTCCCCCTTTTTGTCTAAAACAAAAAACAAAGTCAATAAGGGGTGACTTTAAAAACATGATATCAATTGAAAATATGTCAATGAAGCATCTTGATACCAAAAGAAAATAAACAAGGATAATAAGTGTTATATGCTATATACATTCATGAAGAGGAAGACGCTAAGTTAGCTTCCCTACACATATGCATTACATGAAGAAGGGATGACAAGCCCCAATTCACATAACACATATTATGTAATGCATAAGAGGAGATGTGAAGCTCCCCCTACACACGTATATCATATAAAGAAGAGTTGTCAAGCTCCTCAATTTATAATATACTCAACATGAATCTATATGTAAGAGAGATGTTAAGCTTTCCTTGCATATAGGAAATACAAATCAAAACTTTGAATATTTTCTTTAAACAACATTTGAGATACCAATTGTAATTAAACATAACAAATTACCAATTGTAAAACAACATAACAATTTTGAATGTCTAAACACAAATTTTGATACCAATTGTAAGAAATATTTCATTTTGAAAACATATGATACCAAATTCGAAATGTCAATCATAAAGTATGGGAGTACAAATACCAATTGAAAGACAAAATATGAAATACTCATTTTCTCCCCCTTTATGAAATACCAAAGGAAACATTGAATACTTTTATTTTAACAAGTTAAACATAAACAACTATTTGTGCTCTAAGATATAGGAATATAGTAGGCACAAATAAAACAAGTATATGTGTATGAAATGGAATGAGTATCAATCACCAATAGATGATACAAATGAAAACATACATACACAATAAACATATGAGTATACAAAAGGTCAAAATGATACCAATTGAAAGAGTTCAATGATACCAATTGACATAACAATAAGCTTAAGTGCATACATCATATTATCTACCACCCAATCATAATTCAAGTTTTAAAGATTTTCAATTTAGGGCAACATGAACATGATCTCCCATCCTACCGCCCTTGGAAGGTAGGGGTTTTCAAAGATAGATTGAAAATATAGTTTTGTTTGAAAATCACTACCAAAATGAAGAACACCGCAACTAGTTAAATGGAAAACTTGGTAACTAGCACGAAATCCTTCAAGTAAGGAATAAAACAAAATTGAAATTCACATGATAATCATCACTCTAACCAATAAAGCATAACTCATGAGAAACAAACATGAGCAATAGATATGAGTGTACAAATATATGTGAAGATCATAATCAAGAAAATATTTCATTAAGCTCAATATTCCTTAAAACATAATTCCATCAAAACATGAAAATCATATAAAACTCCTTATTTAATCTTCAAGGCATATGTATGTCTAATACAAGCTAAAATATACATACATATCCAAAACTCAACGAGTCCACTAAATGTATATTCATGAAGGCACGTGGCTCAAAAAGATGTATATGTATAAGATTAGTTTGAACTAGATAGACATATACATGAAGTTAAACATAAATACATGAAACATGAAAAACTAAATT
This sequence comes from Agave tequilana, assembly GCA_038442645.1. Taxonomy (NCBI): domain Eukaryota; kingdom Viridiplantae; phylum Streptophyta; class Magnoliopsida; order Asparagales; family Asparagaceae; genus Agave; species Agave tequilana. The sequence goes on from JAVJIF010005114.1 coordinate 225,489, forward strand.
TCATCACAACAAATTTCATTCAAGGTATATGTATGAATTGTCAAACATGAAGTATACATACATATCCCTAAACACAATTGAGTCCAAATATTAATTTGCATGAAAGGCAAATGACTCAAGGGGTATACATGTATATCTTAAAGTTTGGCAATACAAACATATACATGAAGTGAAACACACAATCATAAAACCAAATCCAAAATGGAATACAAGTTTGAATGTATGAATCATCAAAACTAGACTATACTAGCACATCTAATGGGTTCAAATAAGCAATCAAGCTCAACATATATAGATTTATTTGTAGCCCACTCTATGTACAAGTATATAAACTAGTCTTAATGAAAACAAACATCTAAACATATATTCAAAACATGAAGCATCAAAACAAATATAAAAGTCATCATGATAAAACTAAAACATGATTACTATGTAAATTCAATGTATTAGATTCATGATGTACATATAGCTTAAAACAAAAGTGAGAACACTAAATATGGGTTCATATAAGCATATGTGTCTCAAATACTATACATGTATGTCAAGGATCTAATAAACATGGAATGAACATACTAATCCATAGACAATGAAACATGCTATAAAACATCAAAACATGCTATAAGCAATGAAATGGAAAGCATGGAAACAATAAATGGGAGTAAAGGATTGTTACCAAAACCGAAGAAGCAACTTTCCTTGTCTCCAAAACATGGTGGTCATCTCCACCAAATCTTCCCTTGAAGTGATGCATCCAATTTGATTTCCATGAAGTCCGGAACGCATCCACTCCAAGGGCTAACACTCTCACGTCATGTGAGAGCCCACAACCTACATCAAAAACTTTAGGGGTGGTGGTCTTTGGTACCCATACTCTTTTGGGTCCATGGGGGTTAGTATCTTCTCTAACCCAAACAAACTTCTTGGCTAAATTTTCAACATGTAAACGATCATAGAAAAATTTAGGAAGATGGCCTTTTCGGCCACAATGTGTACAAGTGTACACATGAGCATACTTGTGATGGGTGTGTCCGTGTGGAGCATGTGTATGCCGTGAAGGGTGTGCATGCATAAAGGATGGAACTTGTTTCTTCGAACCAAGGTTTCCAAACGTGAGTGGTTCATGGCACATTGGCTCATAGTGGAGCCCAAACAATCTACTCTCTTCTTTAACATACAAATATCATCAATAATTTTAGAAGAAGAGGTACATGCATTAGGTAGACTAGATGAAGAAGCTACACTAGCATGGCAAACATGTACATCAATTTTATTTTGCAAAACAATATTCTTATCTAAACAAACATTCAACTCATTGAAATAGAAATGATTTTATTTTTCAAGCAACATTCTCTTTTAAAAAAAAATCAACTTAGAAGACATATTTTCATTTTTCTTCAAAAAAATTTCACAATCATTTTAGACTTTAAAAATTTATTTTCTTTAAAGCAAGTTCCAATTGAGATCTCAATGAATCCTTTCATTATAGGCCTCAACTTTCTCTTGCAAAACACAATCAAGTCTAGAATGCAACTCATTATTCTTTTTTCAATATCTAGACTTTTCTTTTTCAACACGTTATATTTTTCTATTAACTTTTCAACACAATAGATAGTTCTTCATTTAAGGCATGGGGATCAACATAATCATTTGAAGAACTAGCACAATCATTACTATCTAGGTGGGAATTCCGAATGTACCTCAAGGGAGTCATTCCCTTGGAATGAAGCATTGTGGATCGATTCTCCACTAGATTCCTCTTCTTGAATTTGAACTTGAAGCTCCGAGGTGGTGGTGGTTGTCAATTGTTCCACACTGCAAAGGCGGAATCAAAGTTAGAAACACATAAGAGATAATCTTTAGAAGAGTGCTTCTAAT
>JAVJIF010005115.1:0-127500 GCA_038442645.1 Agave tequilana
AAAAATTACATATACATGAAGCAAACATATATAAGAATATGAAAACAAGTGTAAATAAGGGATCATCAAAACTAGGTTATACATGTACATGTAATGAGTACAAATAGCATTTGAAGCATAAACAAATAAGAATCAATTGTTGCTCACTACTTGTACAAGTATATACACGAGTCTAATGAAAACTACATCTAAACAAGTATTTACCACATAAAGTACAAAACCGAAACATGCTAAAAACTATATCTATGTAAATACATGTTAAACTAAAATAGGAGTTTAGAGATAGTTATCAAAACCATAAGCACTAAACTCTAAGTCTTCAAAACATGGTGGGTCCACCCACCAAAACTTCCTTGATAGTGATGCATCGATTTTATATGTCCATCTAACCCATGCATCCACCACCAAGGCACCAAATCTCTCACGTCATGTGAGAGCCCACACCTACATCAAATACAAGAGGTGGGAACTTTGGTACTCATTTTTTTTGGATCCACGGGGGTAGCATCATTCGGAACTCAAACATTTTTTTTTAGCAAAATTAATAGAATTTACTTATCATAACAAAATTTTGCTAAATGGCCTTGACGGCCGCAATGTGTATACTGTTGACACTCTAGAATGCACATGAGAATGAGTGTGATCATAATGTGCAAAGTGTGCATATGTATGTCGTGGGTGATGTGCATGTACATGTGGAGCTTGTTTCTTTTGAAATAAGGTTTCCAATCTATTATGATTAAATGCACAATTACTCAAAGTTGAGCTGAAACAATCTATTTTATTTTTCAAAAATTTAATCTCATTTTTATCAATGGTTGCATGAAAAGCATGGTGAGAATGAGAATCAACAATCTTTTCTTTTTTAGAAACATTTTCCTTTTTCTTTGAAACAATTTTTCTTTTTAAAGAGTTATTTTCTTCCAAAGCAATTTCCTTTTCTTTTTCACCAAAATAATCTTATTTTTCAAAGAAGTATTTCCTTCACAAAGATCATTTAATTTAGAAATCAAGGAAATATTATCCTTTTCAACATATCATTTTCCTTTGAAATGCATTCCAATTTATTTTGAAAAGAATCTTTTCTTTTAACATGGAATCAAATTTATTTTTCAATTTCTTATTATTCTTTTTAAGCAACTCATATTTTTCAAGAAGTTGTTGACAAAAAGATTCAAGCTCATCATAAGACATGTCAATATCTTCTTTTAACTCGGATTCAGAATTTACCTCAAGGGGTTATCCCCTTGGACCATGTAGCATTAGTTGGAAGCATCACTTCCATCATCCGAGTCACTCCCCGCATAATATTGCTTTTGTTCGCCAAAGGTGACTATAGTGTTCCATACTACAAAAGCCGAATTAAAGTTAGAACCTAGATAAGTATTCATCATTTAAGGTTGACTTAAGAGCATGGATGGCTTTTACATTAGCCTCAAGATATTTCCCATTTAAACAATATGAATCTTTAATAGTGGCAAAATAAACATGAATACCTAGGGCTTTGAGGTACAAAGACATCTTAACTTTTCAAGTTTGGATATTAAGAATGTCAAACAAGAGAGGTGACATGAAATCCATGTATATGTATAAATATTTGTGATTAGTTATAAATGAGGAATTTTAACTCAAGATTGTTAAACCCAAATCAAGAGCACCAAGCTCTGATACCAAGGAAATCACCTAGGGGTGAATAGGTGACTAGCTATCTAATGATGAATTAATGCGAAATTTAAAACTATTTATGCAACCTAAAAATTATTAAGTTAGACACACCAAGTATAACACAAGAATGTAGCCGAATTTCTGGTGAAGGGCTCTGGACTATCTCCTCAAGATTCCTCTAAATAAGAGTTGAGGTGCCGCTATGGCTCTCTTGGTTGAATACAAGTGTGAGCAAATAATCTCAAGTATATAACAATTAGGCACAAGATATATCAAGTATATAAAGATAAAGGCAATGTAAGCATGCAAGATATAAACACAAGTGAGAGATAGAGAGAGCAATCACAAACACGGGAGATTTGTTTCAAGGTTCGAACACCCTTGCTCTACGTCCCCGCCTTCAACACTATGAAGGATTTCCACTATAAACGATCCTACCGGATCACTCGGTGTCGCAACACCTACAACTAGTTCACACTAGAACTCCTTAGACTCACTAGTCCCTCTCTTGTTCCCGCAAGAACTACACATCGCAAGCACACTAGCTTGCCGAGGCCGCACCTCTACACCGAGCACTCACTAGAACTTGAAACAACGCGAACCCACAAGTCCGCCTCCTCAAACACAAAGAATGAATACTTGGTGATCTAAACACTTTGATCACCTAAAAGCACTCTCACAACAACTCTCCTATAGGATAGATATAGCAATAGAAAGCTCAATTGTATGTGAGAAAACTAAGATTGATTTGGTGGTGAAAAACTCAAGAAATAACTTTTGAAAACTCTTAATAAACTCTCCTTTTGATTTAGAAATATGGCTCTAAAACATGTGGAGAAAACCACTGAGATAGGTAGGAGAAACTAACCCAAAAACTCTCTTGAAATCTTATCGAAAACAGTTCAAAGGAAGCCCCTTTTATAGGCTTCAAAAATGTCGCTGTTGGAGGCCAACTCAGCAGACTAATCTGCTGTCGGTCGACCGCCCAGTCGACCGGCCAACGGTCGACCGTCTAGTCGACCGTAAACTGGCAAATGACCCAGCGGTCGACCGCCTGGTTGACCGGACCATTTTCAGATAGCAGAGGCTCTCTGGCAGTCGACCGTGCGGTCGATCGGCCTTTGGCTATGCACGTTTGTGCACATAGGTCGACCGCCGGTTACGACAGAAGGCCAGTCCAACATTTAGGGGATAAAAACTCGGTCTTTTTATGTTTAATAAAATCCCATAAATTCTCTTAAAATCTACAAAAATAAGTTCATTAATATACTTTGATATACAAACATGTTTGATTAATAATCAAAACATATTACAAACATTTTGAACTATTTTTGTAATAAAGAAGTTTTGCCTTAAATAAAAATCTGTATTTTTCCAAAACGATTTTTCCAAAACTTTTTCAAATACAAAAACAAGATATTTTAAACACTTTTAAATCTTTGTGTATATGGATATGATCCACTACACATATAAGATGAAATATCTAAGTTTTTGACAATAAGCTCTAAACTAAGTTTTGATAAAATACATGTATATTTTGAAGCTTAAAAACCAAACCGTTATTTTCTAAATGAAAACTCTTTTATGAAAACACAAATAAATCGTATGTGTGAGTGTATATGAACTTGAGGAATCACCAACTAATCTACCTTTTACATTTTATCTAAAAATAAAATCTTACTACAAACAATCTAGACACAAGTCTTCTCTTGAAAAATCTTCACTTGAGAAACTTCTTCTCCTTCTGACTAGGTCCAAACCTTGATCTAATGAGCTATCTCCTCTTGAGTACTTGATGTGAACTTGATGTGCGAGCTCTTGAATCAACACGTGCTAGCTCCAAAACTTGACTTTGAATCCTTTGTTGAAGCTAAACACATACTAAGATTTTGAGCAAATATCTGAGACTAAATAAACACAAGATCATTAGTACTATAACTACATGAGTTAATCATCTCAAAACTAGAGTGATGGGCCTTTGGGCCAACACGTGTGGCGTTCTTGTATGGGTGCATGTGTGAGGGTATTATGAGTTGTGTGTTGAATCCTCTTCCTCTCTGTGTGTTCGGCTGCGTGTTGCAGCGTTTTGGATTCGTTCGGTGAGATCCAGACCGTTGCAAGAGATCCAGACCTAATTTAGATTTGTACCCGTTATGGACCCGATACACAGGCGATTCGAAGACCGATCTATGAGATGATCCGTAGATCAGTACCGGTTCGTGCAGTGAAGACCAGACGACGATTCGGTTCCAAAACCTCATCTTTTCATGTGAGTGTTTGTTCTTATGTCATTTTCTTATTTACCATTGTCATTGGAGATTTGTGTTTTATTCGTATTATTTCATGTGACCATTTGATATACTTTACTAGTATGATTACTTGTATTACATCATGAGACATCAACGATTGTTCACCTTATTTATGTAGTTGATATGAGCTTATATTAACTCATTTCATGTGTTGGTAGTTTGTCGCTGTCAGCTTAGACCTAGTATTGAAATACCTTAGACTGTAACTTGACTCGATCTATTATTAGATGGATTAGTTCATATTTAAGCATCAGATGTATATGAATCTTGTATTTGGACATTGAGATATTAGAGTTATATCATTTCATGTATAGATGATTACCGTTTCGGGCTGGGACTAATTGTAAAAGAGTTTGGACTGTATACTAGATTGATCTTGTGTTGGATGGTTCGTGATTGTGCTTTAAGATTCCTATTTTATCTGAATAATTATCAGACTTGATATTTCTTTATTCGGTGATGATTCAGTCTAGAATTTATTTAGGTATTTGAGGACATATTCTTACTTTATTAAAGGATTAGAATTCTTAATACTTGGATCGGTACATAGACTTATTCAGAGTTGGAGTTAATTTGGGATTTACACTCTTTTATTGGATCTTGATTAGTGTTCTGATGTGATTGATTTAGTTGGATTTATGTTGTGAGCATTTTCTGGTTTAACCCCTGATTCTACTGTTTGAGTATTGATGATCCTATTGATGATAAATTATCAGACGTAGAGACATCTTAGATTCTAATTGCTAGAGGAATAGACGTTGATTGGGTTGACCTGGCCTGGTGGATTTTTAGATATATATACTTGATATGTTATCAGACGTAGACGTAGAGGCATCTTAGATTCCATATTGCTAGAGGAATAGACGTTGATTGGGCTGACCTGGCCTGGTGAATTTTTAGATATATATACTTGATATGTTACTTAAGTTTGAGATCCTGTGATTAACCTTGATAGAGTGAGAGTGTGTGATAATCTTGATCGAATTAGAATGTGGGGATTTAATTAGACATATCAAAACACATAGTATTTCAATTATTGAGAATTGGATATATCATGACTTGAGGATCAGAGTTTGAGAGCATTTACATTTTGATCTCAGTTATGGTAGGATCAGAGTTGATTGATAGGATGAGAGAATTGATTATTGATTTATATGACTTGTGATTACTGTACCAGATTACTTTGATATGGATGATGTTTGAGGTTCACGAGGATTGTTTTTGAGATTATGAGTTGATGGATCAGTTACAAATATAATATCAGTGGATGTGATCTTGATCAGTTTAATATGAGATAATACATTAACCAGAGGTGCAAACTATTACTGTATATATTCATGTTACTATAAAGTTAATGGGACATGATTGTTTAACTGTAACACCCTATACAGTCCTATTGTTCATCGTATACACGGTTACTGTTACCGTTCACTGTTATTGGTATTGTTCACCATGTATACGATTACTGTTGACTGTTATACTGTACCGTTACTGCCACCACATCGTCTCAACATTATAAGTAACATGGATATTGATTGTCTTAACTGAATTAAATAATAATGTAAATGGACAACTTACACTGGGATTGAGAAAATTGATTGAGGAGACGACGTCTGTATTTTGGGTGGACTTATGATACAGGTTGTGCAGCCGACTTACGGTTCCACTGCAGGTTTTCCGGGGATGACTGACATCTCGTCTGTTTATTGTTCCACAATGATACTGTGAGTATTGTTCCACAGTGATACTGTGAGTACTGTTACTGTTACTGACTACCTGGCGGTAGGGTCTGATTCAGCGTCAGGCATCTGGGCCGTGGTCCCAGATATGTACGGGACCTATCTAAGGCATGGACAACGTCTCCAACCAATCAGTTTCAATAACTTAGGACCCTGATTGACACGTGTAGTAGGCGTAGTATGGGATGCGTCTAGTACAGGTGGCAATTGGTGTTCGCTGATATAATAAATAATAAAGAACTGTTTATAGTGTATTATAACTGACCGTAATCACCTGACTGTACATATATATATAATTATGATAGACATATGCTTGTATACATGACCGGACTGTATACCAGGCTAGTGACATATACTAGGTTACACATTAGTTGTTTCCATTTATCATGATATTTGCCATATATCGTTCATAGCCTTGTTCTTGATTTTGATTATTTTGTTATCTTTTATTTTATCAGGTTGTTATTGCTTACATTGCATTATGCACGAGCACCTTTCCCTTTACACATACACTCATTAGGTCGCTTCTGACGACCCTGAATTTGCACGTCCAGGATGTTTGGACATCTTTTATATTGTTCAGGTGTTCGTGTGATCGTACGCTTCGCGAGGAGCTGGAGTTTCTCCCTATTTGATTCTGGTGTTATTGTCTTCCTTTTTATTCATGTCTTTATAGTCTCTGTGATTCCACAAACATATCAGACTCATTGTTATCCCTTTCTTTTATTATTATGATATCTAGTGTGGGTATTTATATATCATATTGTAGTGATATTGATTATTATAGTAGATTTTTTTATAACTTGTTCAGAATATTTTAGGCTTAGCGTGTATACGTGGGGTATTCTCCTCACGTATATACGTCGCCGACTCTCGTCGCGACTCCGTTTCCGTGTATTCTGAGAAACGGGGCGTGACATTGTCCTATATGATCTATACGTTTTTGATTTGTGATTAGCTTATTTAGAGACGGAAATTCACATTCATGTCAATGCTAGCTATATAGGTAACTGCATTCATTTTTTGGGCATTATGTGTTCCAAACAGTCATTTGATTTTTTTCAAATCATACATGTTTTGTTCTTTTTTTTTAATTTCTTTTCTCTGATAAAATAAAGTAGGTTCCAATTTGATACCATCCTTTAAAAAAGAAAAAAAGAAAGAAGAAAAAGTGAACTCATCCTGAATTTTGATTCAGGCGAAAGAACCATGGAATATTATTTCAAGCAGACACGGAGAACAAATGCCCATCATTCTCGCTAAATAATTCTCCTTGATTATCATTTTCCTAATCTCCATGGCAATATCGTACCAGCTAGAAAACCCCCGCAGCTTAATTTCAGAAAAGCTTGTCAAATGGCATCTCGGTGGGTTTTAGTTTGATGGGTTGCAATGTCAAAAAATGATGGAACGAGACTAATTTCATGCTCCTAAATTAGATCTCTGATCTTCAGCCTAACTGCAGACACAAATTTCGCTGCCTATTGCTTTCAGGAGTACCATCCAACACAAGCCAGAAGGACATGCATTGAATGTAATTCAAGTAAATTTTAGAAAATAAAAGATACAACGCACTAAATTGTTGTTGTTGGACCAGAAATATTTGAGGCATGCAAAAATCTTTGTTGATTGAATTCGATTACAGAAGAGGGGAAAAAATTGATTCTCTTTTTTATTTAAAGCTGGATTCTTTTGTGTAACGATGGAGAGTGAATCTTGTTCTTCGTTGACGAACTGACCCGAACCAGAAGCTTGTCTCTGAATCTTCTTCTTACTGTCGTTTGAATCACACTGTAAGGTATGAAATATTAATCAGTAGCTAAAATCTCAAAGAGATTAAAATCCTACTTGAACTCTGCAAGTTTTAGAGTTTTCTCCTCTAATGAGATCTTTTTCTCTTAGGAGTCTTGAAGCTTTCAAAAACTAAGAATCTGAACTAAGAAGTCTGAGAAATTCAATCTTCCGAGTCTCATCCAAGACTCCGAAAAAAGTCTCCCTCTTCCTAGCTTTCACAACTATTTATAGGAGTTTTCAAGGAAATAATTGCCTCGTTAAATATCTCCATAATGGGGTTAATTTATGTGAAGAAAAAATGAGTATTGATTGACCCAGTAACAACTGTCTGTTACATTAAAAACCCGGGTCTCGCATTAGATGCGGACCTCGTTCTGATGAAGAAACACGGAGCTCACATGCTTGGATGTTGAGTTGAAACATGGAGCTCACATGTTCGTGTGTTAAGTTGAAACGTAGAGCTCATAGGCTCGCATTTAAGAAGCAGCGTGACTGTTGCATTTAGCATAGAACGCGATACTCACGTTTGTTATTGATGGAGTGTGAATCTCGTGTTGGCATCTGACCTGCGTCTGAGGCTTTATATTCAGTAATTTTTTAGATAGCTAACAGAACCCCTCTAAAGTTTTCGAAATCCCGTGGTGGTCTTGTTGGCCCAAAAGGTTACACTCTCCATTTATTGAGTTTTGATGATGACAAACCAAATTAGTGCTATTTGGTACTAATGAGTTTGTTTAAGATAAGTTCCAGGTTAGTACCATATTTGGAGGCCATTGCTTAGCTATTGCAACAACTTCTAGGTTTCATGAAGAAAAGAAGGCATATTGCATATCAAGGAAGGAACATAGAAGAAGGGGCTCTACCAAGGCATAGCATGGCTCTAGACTTGATGATTGCTCAACAAGATTTGTTTTTAGTTTTATAGGTTTAAAATTTTGTTAAAGAATGATGGATAGGTTTGAAGCTCAATCACACACGTTTTTGCGCACATATTGTTTCTAAGATGATTTTCTATAAAATGTACAAAAATATTTTGATACAAAATCCTCTGCCTACAAATCAATTTTTATGTTTTATACTTAGTACTATTTAAAGATATTTTCATAAAATCAAAGTCTTTTCAATATTGTGTTTTAAACTCATCTTTTGACCTGAGCCTGTCGACCGCACCAGTCGACCGTGCCTGTGTCAGTCTTGTCCGGTCGACCGGACAAGTCGACCATGGTTCTGGCAGATGCACGTATCAGTGTGCATGTTTGCCGGTCGACCGGGCGGTCGACCTGACTGTAGTAGCTTTGCTCTCGGGTTTGTTGGGTCGACCGGGCGGTCGACCGTATGCCTGTAACGGCTCTATTTTTGAATAGGCGGTCGACCGACCGGTCGACCGGACTAGCCGTTGAACAGTAAACGGCTATTTTCTGGGCTGTTTTATATTTTGTCTTTTTGTGTTTAAAATTAGTTTAAGGGATATATTTCAAACCTAATACTCTCTGATTAATCCTAATTATGTTTTATCCCTTAACCCTAGCCCTCTCCTATAAATAGGGGTGTTTGGGGAGAGATTGTTTACAACAATTAATTACAAGAGAAAATTTCCAAAAGTTTTCAAGTTTAAAGCTTTCAAAAGATCTTGGTTTTTGTGCTGAAATTTTCTCATTTTCTGAAGTGTTTTTCAAAAGAATTCTCTGATTTCATTTTCTTTTCTCCTTGCACACAAGAGCTTCATTCCTACTCATTGTTCTCTAAGGACCTTTTGTAAGGGAAGAGACATTTGAAAGAGAGAGTTTGTGGTCTTTTGACTACTCAGAAATTGCTTGTAATTGAGATTGTGGAGTTGGGTACTCCGGTGTAATTGTGATTTCTTTGTGATAGTGGAAGTAGCTAGAATCCTTCTGGGGAAGGCGGGGAGTAGAGCTGGGTGCTCGAACCTCGATAACATATCCTTGTGTTTGCGTTTGGTTTACATTCTTGCACTTATTACTTGCTTATCATCATCATTGCTATATTTACTTGCTTTCATTCATCTTGTGAATCTTGTTGGGTGATTGTTACATCTTATTTTTAATTTGTCCATTGATTAGCATTATCACCTATTCACCCCCCCTCTAGGTGATTTTCAATTGGTATCAGAGCTTGGACTCTAGGTTTTGGCTTAACATCCATAGAGAGATCCTTAAAATTTGCTAATCAACATTTTCATTCATACATTCATACACTAGTAAACATGGCCGATAACATTAAAACCCCTCCTAAATTTGATGGACTTAATTTCCCTATTTGGAAGGTTAGGATGACTATATTTTTGCAATCTTTGGGTAGCTTAGTGGCCAAGTCCTTGACCAAACCCTATGTAGCACCCGATAGTGATGAGAGCACTTGGACCGACTTCAACTTTAGAGAATATGAGGCTAACTCCAAGGCCCAAAACTCCCTATTAACCGCCTTGAATGAGGATGACCTTACACGGGTAATTCATTGTCAATCCGCCTATGAGATTTGGCAACATTTATTGGTCACACACGAAGGGACTTCACAAGTCAAGAGAGCTAAGATAGATCTCTTGAGGTCCCAATATGAGTCATTTAAAATGATTGATGATGAGTCTATTGATAGTATGATTACAAGATTTACTAAAATCACTAATGGTCTTTCTTCCTTAGGTGATGACATCTCCAACGATCAAAAGGTGCGGAAAGTGATTCGGGCTCTTCCGTCTTCATGGGAGATAAAGGCCACCACCTTAAAAGAATTGAACGACAAGGACGAGATGGACCTCATTAGTCTCATTAGGAACCTAAAGACCCATGAGATGGAGAAGAAGGCAAGAGAAGAGGCCACTACTTCAAAGAAGAAATCCATAACCTTCAAGACTTCATCCACCAATGATGACGATGAAGAAGACGAAGAAGAAGATGAGGAGCTAACTCTACTTGTGCGGAACGTCAAGAGGTTGTACCGGAAGAACAAGCTCAACTTCCGGAGAAAATTTGAAGGCAAAGAGGAGAGAAGGATCATTTGCTACAATTGCCGCAAATCCGGACATATCATGGCGGATTGCCCGGAGTTCAAGAAGAAGATGACTTCCTCCTTCAAGCCAAAGAAGCCGGAGGAAAAGAAAGCATACAAGGCAACGTGGGATTCGGAAAGCGAGTCCGAAGAAGAGGTGGATACGGCAAACATGTGTTTCATGGCAAACACTCCAAAGGTAACCTCTCAATCTCTTGATGATGAAGATGATGAATTAAGTAAGGAAGTTCTAGTACATGCTTTTGTTGAACTTTCTGAAACTTATGATAACAAGAAACTTGAATGCTTAAAATTGCAAAAGGAAGTTACTTTTCTCAAAATCAACTTGCTATGGTTTCTAAAGAAAAGGATGATATTTCTTCTAATCTTATTTCTATTCAAAATGAGTTTAATGCCTACAAGGTTTCTTGTAAGGGAAAATCTCCTATTGTTGATGAAAAAGAAATTTCCTCTTTAAAAACTAAAATGGTTGATTTTGAAAAAGTTTTGAAAGATTGTGCTTTTAACACTAAGAAACTTGAAGAAAAGTTTTCCAAAAAGCACACCTCTCATGCTAAAAATTCACATGCTCACACTACACATGCTAAATCTTTTCATGCTCACAACTCTCATGCTCACAAATCACACACTCATTATGCTTTCAAATATGGTAGAGTATATAGATGCACATATTGTGGTAAGAATGGACATTTAGCTAAATTTTGCTATGACCAAGTTAATAGATCAAATAATCTTGTTTGGGTTAATGAAACTAACCCTCTAGGACCCAAGAAAATGTGGGTACCAAAATCAAGTCCTAAATTATTTGATGTAGGTACACACCAAGGCTCTAAGACGTAGGGAGCGGTGGTACCTTGATAGTGGTTGTTCAAGACATATGACGTGGGATATCAATAACTTTACAACCCTATCAAGGTACGAGGAAGGTGGCTCCGTCACCTTCGGGGATGACTCCAAAGGCACTATCATCGGTATAGGTAACATTCAAATTGGTGCATCTCCTATTATAGAAAATATTGTTTTAGTAGATGGTTTAAAACATAATTTGCTTAGCATTAGTCAACTTTGTGACCGTGGACTTAAAGTTGTTTTTGATGATTCTTCTTGCAAGATTTTTGATGTTAAATCCGATGATTGTATTCTTACCGGTTTTCGTGATAATAATGTTTATATTATTGACATGCTTAATTTAGATTGTTCTACTAAATGCTTGAATGCTTTTGATGAAAATTCTTGGCTTTGGCATAGAAGATTAGGACATGCATCTTTTGACCATCTTGCTAGAATTAATTCTAAGGATTTAGTAAAGGGTATACCTTGCTTGAAGTTTGAGAAAGACTGCATTTGTGGTGCGTGCCAACTTGGGAAACAAACCAAGTCTTCCTTCAAACCAATTAAGGATATCATGACTACTAGGCCCTTAGAACTAATTCATATGGATCTTTTTGGACCAACACAAACTAAAAATTTAAATGGTAGTAGATTTGCATTTGTTTTAGTTGATGATTTTTCCGTTTCACTTGGGTTTTCTTCTTGCAAAATAAAGATCAAACTTTTTCTCATTTCAAAATTTTTCGAAAAAGGGTTGAAAAAGAAAAAGCTTTTCGATTTTGAGAATAAGGAGTGATAGAGGTGGTGAGTTTGTTAACCAACTCTTCATGACTTATTGTGATGAAAAGGGAATCAAGCATGAAATATCTTGTCCTAGGACTCCACAACAAAATGGAGTAGTAGAAAGGAAAAATAGAACACTTCAAGAGATGGATAGGACAATGATAAGTGAATATGACCTCCCTCAATATTTATGGGCCGAGGCCGTAAACACCGCATGCTATATTTCAAATCGTATTTATGTGTGTAAGAATTCTTCCAAAACTTCTTTTGAAATGTATCATTCTAGAAAACCTAATGTTGCATATTTTAAAGTTTTTGTATGCAAGTGTTTTGTTTTAAATACTAAGGAGAATTTGGGTAAATTTGATGCTAAGGCTTATGAAGCTATCTTTGTTGGATATTCTTCTACTAGTAAAGCATATAGAGTATTTAATAGATCTTCACATACTATTGAAGAAACCATGCATGTTAAATTTGAAGAATCTAATGTGTTTGTTGAGAATGTTGTAGAGATTGAACCATTAGGTAAAAACATGGAGAAACTATCCTTGAAGGACTCACCCGCTCAAGAAGAAAAGCAAGAATCAATTGGTGATGTTCAAGAGAATAAAGAGGAAAGCTCTCAACCGCTTCCTAAAGCTTGGAGATATGCTACAAATCATCCTAAGGAGCTCATCTTGGGTGATGCATCTAAAGGAGTCACAACGCGCTCCAAACTCCATGACCTATGTGGTAACTTTGCTTTCATTTCTCATTTTGAACCCAAAGGCATTCTCGAAGCTGAGACGGACCCATATTGGTTGCTTGCCATGCAAGAGAAACTCAATCAATTTGAGCGCAACCAAGTTTGACACCTTGTTCCTAAGCCCCACGATAGACCAATAATTGGTACTAAGTGGATCTTTAGAAACAAGATGGATGAGTCCAGAAATGTCATTAGGAATAAAGCTAGGTTAGTGGCCCAAGGTACACTCAAGTTGAGGGAATTGACTTTGAGGAGACCTTTGCACCCGTAGCACGGCTTGAAGCCATACGGATGACACTAGCTTTTGCATCTTTCAAAAATTTTAAACTTTTTCAAATGGATGTGAAAAGTTCATTTTTGAATGGTTTTATTAATGAAGAAGTTTATGTTTCTCAACCTCCCGATTTTGTTGATCATGTTCATCCCGATTTTGTTTTTAAACTTGATAAAGCTTTATATGGATTGAAACAAGCTCCTAGAGCTTAGTATGAAAGGCTTTCTAGTTTTCTAATTTCAAATGATTTTGTTAAAGGCAAAGTAGACACAACTCTATTTACTAAGCATGTTGATAATGATATATTAATTGTGCAAATTTATGTAGATGATATAATTTTTGGTTCTACTAATGAGCTTTTATGCAAGGATTTTGAAAAGGTCATGCAACTTGAATTTGAAATGTCTTCAATGGGTGAGCTCAATTTCTTCCTTGGACTCCAAATCAAGCAATTGCAAAATGGGACGTTCATAAGTCAAGCCAAGTACGCAAAGGAACTCGTAAAGAAGTTTGGACTTGAAGGCTCAAAGACTTGCAACACTCCCATGGCAACTACAACCAAGCTTGATAAAGATGACCAAGGTAAAAATGTTGATATTAAATTATATAGAAGCATGATAGGAAGTCTTTTATATTTAACGGCAAGTAGGCCGGATATCATGTTTAGTGTGTGTCTTTGTGCTAGATTTCAATCGTGTCCTAAAGAGTCCCATCTTATTGCGGTAAAACGCATTATTCGTTATATTAAGGGCACTATTGGGATGGGTCTATGGTATCCGAAAATCAGAGATTTCTCAATGACGAGTTATTCGGATGCCGACTATGCGGGTTGTAGAGTAGATAGAAAGAGTACTAGTGGGACATGTCAATTTCTTGGTAATTGTCTTGTTTCATGGTCCTCTAGGAAACAAAATTCCGTAGCACTCTCAACCGCCGAGGCGGAGTATGTTGCCGCGGGGCTTGTTGTGCACAAGTCCTTTGGATGAAACATACTCTCCTTGATTTTGATTTGCATTTTGATCATATAAAAATATTTTGTGATAATACTAGTACTATACACATGACTAAGAATGCAAATCAACATAGTAAGACCAAGCACATTGAGATTAGATATCACTTTCTTAGAGATCATTTTGAGAAAGGAGATATAGATATTGATTATGTTTCTACGGATTTACAACTAGCCGATATTTTCACTAAACCTCTTGATTTTGCTAGATTTTCGTTTATTTGTGGAGAACTTAATGTTTGTATTATTGATTAAACATGTGATTCCTAACCCTTTTTGATATATGACAAAAAGGGGGAGAATAAGTTAGTGCATGATAAAAATAAATTTATATGGTCTTGGTTCCATATGAGTTTATATGAGTTTATATATATTTTTGTTGTCTTGTTTTGTTTTCATGCGTTTTGAGAATTCTTGTGTTTTGAGTTTAAATGTTTTCTTTATATAGCATAAATTTATATGGTCTTGGTTCCATATGAGTTTATATGAGTTTATATATGTTTTTGTTGTCTTGTTTTGTTTTCATGCGTTTTGAGAATTCTTGTGTTTTGAGTTTAAATGTTTTCTTTATATAGCATAATTTGAGGGGGAGTCTTCTCCTCCCCTATATTTTTATCTTGTAGCCTATTTGTTTTGTCATCATCAAAAAGGGGGAGATTGTTGGCCCAAAAGGTTACACTCTCCATTTATTGAGTTTTGATGATGACAAACCAAATTAGTGCTATTTGGTACTAATGAGTTTGTTTAAGATAAGTTTCAGGTTAGTACCATATTTGGAGGCCATTGCTTAGCTATTGCAACAACTTCTAGGTTTCATGAAGCAAAGAAGGCATATTGCATATCAAGGAAGGAACATAGAAGAAGGGGCTCTAGCAAGGCATAGCATGGCTCTAGACTTGATGATTGCTCAACAAGATTTGTTTTTAGTTTTATAGATTTAGAATTTTGTTAAAGAATGATGGATAGGTTTGAAGCTCAATCACACACGTTTTTGCGCACATATTGTTTCTAGGATGATTTTCTATAAAATGTACAAAAATATTTTGATACAAAATCCTCTGCCTACAAATCAATTTTTATGTTTTATACTTAGTACTATTTAAAGATATTTTTCATAAAAATCAAAGTCTTTTCAAAATTGTGTTTTAAACTCATCTTTTGACCTGAGCCGGTCGACCGCACAAGTCGACCGTGCCTGTGTCAGTCTTGTCCGGTCGACCGGACAAGTCGACCGTGGTTCTGGCAGATGCACGTATCAGTGTGCATGTTTGCCGGTCGACCGGGCGGTCGACCTGACTGTAGTAGCTTTGCTCTCGGGTTTGTTGGGTCGACCGGGCGGTCGACCGTATGCCTGTAACGGCTCTATTTTTGAATAGGCGGTCGACCGACCGGTCGACCGGACTAGCCGTTGAACAGTAAACGACTATTTTCTGGGCTGTTTTATATTTTGTCTTTTTTTGTTAAAATTAGTTTAAGGGATATATTTCAAACCTAATACTCTCTGATTAATCCTAATTATGTTTTATCCCTTAACCCTAGCCCTCTCCTATAAATAGGGGTGTTTGGGGAGAGATTGTTTACAACAATTAATTACAAGAGAAAAATTCCAAAAGTTTCCAAGTTTAAGGCTTTCAAAAGATCTTGGTTTTTGTGCTGAAATTCTCTCATTTTCTGAAGTGTTTTTCAAAGAATTCTCTGATTTCATTTTCTTTTCTCCTTGCACACAAGAGCTTCATTCCTACTCATTGTTCTCTAAGGACCTTTTGTAAGGGAAGAGACATTTGAAAGAGAGAGTTTGTGGTCTTTTGATATAAAATATAGGAAGATTTTGTTTCAACCACCTAAGTCGAATCGTAATTAAAAAAAAATCCACTCGTATAATTTTATTCGCTTCAGCTACCTCTTTTTTTAAAGTAAGGATGTGTGCCCACGTGTCAAGCGCTGAAGCGCTCATCAGTGACGAAAGACGAAAATGCTTCTAAGTAATCGTTTCAAAGAACTGGAACTTCGAAAATGTCATATTTTTTAGGACTGCGATTATGATGGCAGTCCTCACAAAATAATGATAGCTATTTCTAAAGATTGTGATCCTGATCGAAGTTCACACAAAATACACTATTTATGAGGATTGCAATGATCGCAGTTCTCATAAAATGTCATGTTTTTTATCTTTAAGCTAGGAGTGCGATCATGATCGCAATATTCACAAAAATCTCCTATATTTGAGTCATTACGAGGACTGCGACAAAATGCCCAACTTTTGAGTTTTTTGAGAACTGAGATCATGATCGTAGTTCTAGTAAATATCTTATTTCTGAGTCACTCCTCACAGAGAACTGCAATCATGAGTCGTAATCCTTATATCAGCATCATCATCAGCACACCTCCATCCACTGACATCGAATGATCCCTTAATGCTTTCCAAATCTAAACACAACAAACTAATCACGAGCACGAACAAACGAGATCTGCAAATTATCAATCCAAAAAAAAATTTAGGGGCTCTGCCCCCGTCCCGGGAGGGGCTTTCCGGGCCTTCCAACCCTCACAGCGACCTGACCGCGCAGGTTGACTCGCGAATAACTCTGCGTCGGGGTCAAGGTTGAGGGGAGAGCAACGACAAGAGTGATAGGGAAGGGTAAAAGAGAAAATTAAAAAATATATATAAAAAAGTGATAGTTGAGAGGAACCAGTTTATGCTAAAGTGGATAAGGTTGTAGCAAATAAAATTATGAATTTGATTTTTTTTCCTAATTATGAAACAAAATAAGTGGCGTAGCAAAATTTTCTTAAAATATAATGTTAATTGAAAAGCTTTTTTTTTTTTCACCTTTTATTTGTTTGGAATCCAGATACTAGTTTTCAAGAGGTCAATTTAGAAGGAAAAAACAAAATTATGTTCAGTTTTGGGCCCGTTTGGTTAAGGGTGGAAGTGAGGAAGTAGTAATAGTTTCCTTTGAAACTTGAGAATTGGTTAGTAAGATTTCCGGTATTGGATGTTGTTGGGAAGTGTGATTTGAAAAATGTTATATCTTTTCCGATGTTTGGATAGTAATGTAAAAGTGGAAATGGAAAAGTTGACCACAAAGTTAACCGCAAAATAATATTTAAATAAAAACTAATTAAGAAAAATTAAAAATGAACTGTAATTAGAATGCAAATGAGATTTACATGTTTAAAAAATTAACTGTTTTGTGCTACAACTTATTACAAATGAGATTTACATGACCACAAAATTAACTGTAGCACTCAGGAAGTGAGGAAATGGTTGTGTAAAAGAGAAAAGAAAAAAGAAAAGGGGTTTTCTTATTTTCTTTTTCCGGTGTTTGGATAGATAGGGAAGTGAGCAATTATACTTCCCCATTTCCTTACTTCCGCCCACTTCCTTGCAACCAAACACGCCCTTTATGTCCGCGTTCATCAAATCCGGACAAAAGTTGACGCACAAGGTTCAACAAACTTGGATTAACTTATTAGCACCCCACGACATGGAGAAGCCATGCATGGCGTGGTGCCTACCGGCTTGTCCAAGGTCAATTGTTATAATTAAATTCAAAAGAGGTCTCTTTTTGAAAAAAAAAAAAAAAGACGGTTTTATAAATTACCCCAAAAAAGGGAAAAAATGGAAAAAAAAAACAAAAACAAAAAAAAAAAAAAAAGGAAATTAGCAGCCTAAATCTAAGCTCTTTTTTCTCCTCCCCAAACCCCGAACCTAAAAAAACGGCGCTGCTGCGATCTCCCTCTCTTTTCGAGATGCGATTCATCACCTAAGACCCATTTCCTCCTCCCTTCGAAAATCTCCATCTGGTTGCTTTATCAAACACTGCTGAAATTTTCGCTATTTTCAATATCAGTAACTCGTGCTATTTTTTTAAATTTTTTTTTTTCTAGATGATTGTTTTTGGGCATTGTCCCATATGATCTATACGTTTTTGATTTGTGATTAGCTTATTTAGAGACGGAAATTCACATTCATGTCAATGCTAGCTATATAGGTAACTCCATTCATTTTTGGGGCATTATGTGTTCCAAACAGTCATTTGATTTTTTTCAAATCATACATGTTTTGTTCTTTTTTTTTAATTTCTTTTCTCTGATAAAATAAAGTAGGTTCCAATTTGATACCATCCTTTAAAAAAGAAAAAAAGAAAAAAGAAAAAGTGAACTCATCCTGAATTTTGATTCAGGCAAAAGAACCATGGAATATTATTTCAAGCAGACTCGGAGAACAAATGCCCATCATTCTCGCTTAATAATTCTCCTTGATTATCATTTTCCTAATCTCCCTGGCAATATCATACCAGCTAGAAAACCCCCGCAACTTAATTTCAGAAAAGCTTGGGTTGCGATGTCAAAAATTATGGAAGGAGACTAATTTCATGCTTCTAAATTAGATCTCTGATCTTGAACCTAACTATAGACACAAATTTCGCTGCCTATTGCTTTCAGGAGCACCATCCAACACAAGCCAGAAGGACATGCATTGAATGTAATTCAGGTAAATTTTAGAAAATAAAAGATACAACGCACTAAATTGTTGTTGTTGGACCAGAAATATTTGAGGCATGCAAAAATCTTTGTTGATTGAATTCGATTACAGAAGAGGGGAAAAATTGATTCTCTTTTTTATTTAAAGTTGGGTTCTTTGTGTAACAATGGAGAGTGAATCTTGTTCTTCGTTGACGAACTCACCCGAACCAGAAGCTTGTCCCTGAATCTTCTTCTTGCTCTCGTTTGAATCACACCGTAAGGTGTGAAATATTAATCATTAGCTAAGATCTCATAGAGATTAAAATTCTACTTGAACTCAACAAGTTTTAGAGTTTTCTCTTCTAATAAGATCTTTCTCTCTTAAGAGTCTTGAAGCTTTCAAAAGCCAAAAATCTGAACTAAGAAAGTCTGAGTAATTCAATCTTCCGAGTCTCATCCAAGAGTCCGAAAAAAGTCTCCCTCTTCCTAGCTTTCACAACTATTTATAGGAGTTTTCAAGGAAATAATTGCCTCCTTAAATATCTCCATAATGGGTTAATTCCCCATTATGTGGAGAAAAAGTGGGTATTGATTGACCCAGTAACAACTGTCTGTTACATTGAAAACCGCGAGTCTCGCATTAGATGCGGACCTCGTTCTGATGAAGAAACACGGAGCTCATATGGTCGGATGTTGAGTTGAAACATGGAGCTCACATGCTCGTGTGTTAAGTTGAAACGTAGAGCTCACAGGCTCGCATTTGAGGAGCAGCGCGACTGTTGCATTTAGCATAGAACGCGATACTCACGTTTGTTATTGATGGAGTGTGAATCTCGCGTTGGCATCTTACCTACGTCTGAGGCTTTGTATTCAGTAGTTTTTTAGACAGCTAACAGAACCCCCTCCAAAGTTTTCGAAATACCGTGGTGGTCTGAGAAGGATTTCAGAATATTTTGTACTTCATCTTATCTTGAGCCTTCATGATTGGCTGACAATCTTTCCAAATGCCCGAAGTTTGATCATGTCTAGATTCTGATCTTCGTGAGTGTACTGTTGAACCACATAAAGCACTCAGAAAAGATCATCATAAATATCTAGAAACTCGATTTAGAACATATTTGAGCTCTGATTTGTCTTTGGTGTACTGTTAAATCGACAGAGTCGTCAATCTCTTTTTCCAGTGTATTGTTGAAATAATTACAAAAGCAAAAACATAATCCTTGTGCTTGAAAGAGAGAATGGGGCTCTGATGAAGACACAATTGTCACGCTTTGTCTATTTGGAGGTGGACCTCATTGATGAAGATGCGACCCTCATTTGAGACACGACCCTCATTTGATATTGTGACAAGACACTGGCTGACTGTTATGTTTGAAACGCGAAGATCGCGTTAGATGCTCTGGATGCGGACGTCATCTGAACGCGAACTTCGCCCAAAAACGCGTGTCTCATTCAGATTGACTCGAGATATACGCCGCGTATCACGACCATTGAATGGCCTATGAATAGATCAGGTTTTTAAACAATCATTTCACTTGACCGTCTTCTTCATTTAAACCCACGTTTGAGTTTCCAAAGCTTTTCAAAGCTTCTCAGAACCCATAAAAGCTTTGAGTTTTTCCTATCTTTTTTTCAAAGATTTCACCAAGCTTCTTCATCAAGCACCGCAGTTGCCTCAACAACAATTTGTGGTTCTTCTCTTCAGGAAGCCCCCATTTCAGGTAAAAAAAACTATCTTTCGCCATAGAACTCAAAGAGACTCTGTCTCTTAAACTTCTTTTGAAGTTGAACAGTCAACGCGAAGCTCATATGCTCGCGTTTGACTTGTGAACGCGTCCCTCGTGTTGATGAATAGAACACAAGTCTAATGAGATTCGCATTTTTTTTTTGTCAACACGACTCTCGCGTTCATGAACAGAACATGGGTGTGATGAGCTTCGCGTTTTGAGACTTTGAACGCGAGTCTCATGAACTTTGAGACTTGCGTTTGAGTTCTAACACTTAGAGAAATTCTAAGTTCAAAGTTTGAAGCTCATATAAGGACCTCACTTGAGTCTCGTGTTTCAACTCTTTGGACGCGAGCCTCATGTGTTGACACTCGCGTTTGACCTTCAACACTTGGTATTTTTCACTGCTTCAGAAGTCTAACTTTATGTTTTTCTTTTTTGCAGTAAGATACTTTTCTGATCCTCTGTCCAAGAAGCATCACTTCGGGCTCATGGATGAGCAAGATCCAAATGCCATCTTCAGTCTCCAGAAGATGGCACCAACGTTTACCAAGAAGAACCGAGAGAGTCATGCCAGATTGAGCCAGGCCAGTTCATTGACCCTTAAGGAACTCCTCTCAGATGGATGGCTAAAGTCCGATGCACGGACACTACTATGGAAGCCATATTTCTTATTCAGAGACTATATTGATGAGGAGGAGGAAGATCTATACGATGGCAATTACAAATGGCTTTATCATATTGGAAACCGATGTTTCTTCCTTCTCAACATGGAGAGGATGTTCCCATTATCATGCCTGCAGTCCATGTCTCTTTGCCGGCAGATGGACTGGGAGTTGACTAAGGAGTAGTCAGGTGTTGCTACCGGGAAGATCTCTAACCATACAACAAGCCCAGCTGGTCATAGCAAGGATGTGGTTGGACTGCAACCGGGATTGCTGAGGCCGCAGTATCCTATAGGCAAGACTCCCAAATAGGCTAGTACTTTCATTAATCAATTCATGGCCGCGAGGGGTGCTACCCGAAAGGCGAGTTCTGGGTGCTGGGATGGATCCATTCTTCAAAGAAGCAGTGGTGGTCGAGGATGGTGAGCTTTGTCCTCGAGGAGCTGAAAGAAGTTCTAGTGCATTCTGGTTTGTACACCGCGGATAGGGCCGTCCAATACAGCATTCCTCAAAGCAACTACCACTTCTACATTATGCTGGAGCGTTATAATACAGAGACTTGTACTTTCTTCATCCCAAACAGAGAGATGGGATTTGCACTGCACGAGATGTATGAAGTTTCTGTCTTGGTGATGGGGGATATTCCACATGAAAATACATTCCCGACACAGAGGAACTGTTCTTATTGAAGAAGGATGCTCTCTTCGTGTATGAGATCTATTGGGAAGTGCTCTATCACTTACATATCTGTGCCCAGACCACTGGATTGAGGGCTGGGGAATAAAACAGATGTCCTGAGCAAACTACTTATTTCAGGGTTTGGGGGCCAAATTTGGCCTAGTGTCTCATCTAGCTCCCAGCACAATTGCAGAGATCGAGGAGAGGATCAACGTATCGACATGTTCGTATACCATTGAATCAAATGAGGATACGTTCAAGCCAAATATGGTTTTCGTGAGCTTTCATCATCAGGCTAGGATCCCTATATCGGATAGGGCTCTACTGGCAGGGTTCTTGATGTTTGGCTAAGAGGTGGGTCGTGCCAACCCTTCCTCATGAAGCTATCATCGCTGAGGTGGTCTAGCCAGCCGTTCTTTGGCCGAACACTCAGCATGCTCCCAGCAATGGTGGGATGTATCCAGAGCGAGTTGAGGGTACTGATCAAGAGTTTCTGTCACATGGAAGCTCTTGAGGATTGCAGAAGGCAATGTCATCGTTAACAATAATTGTGAGTCTCAGTTGAAGACGCCCAACCCTAGAGTTGAACTATAATACACCTACTGGTGGCATGGTACGTTATGCACTGCTCATCTTTGATGAAGGCAATGTAGGCATCCGAAGACTTTGTATTGTTTATGCAGAAGTTGGAACACTCTAGCTGGTAAAGCTCTTATATGTGTACATGATCCGAAAGACTACTCTGAACAGTATGAATTACCTGCTAGTTAGGTGCTTCCCTGACTTTCTCAGGAGCATCTTATGGAGAGTAATTTCTTGACTACGCCGGTCCAGATGGGTTCTGTAACCCCCTGATCCCGGTGTACGTATTACCGTATCGGTGTGCGATACGACGTACAAAATTGATTTGACCTCCGTGGTAGTCCGATTGAGTTGATTTCAGTTTCAAAAATTATTTTCTAATATTTTAGATTTTTTAAGAATTTTCTGAAAATTTTCTAGATTATTTTGGAAAATCTCCGTAGTCGGTGTCGACCGATACCGATAACCGGCCTTCCGATTTTTATTTCACAAATAGAGTAGAATTTTGAGAATTGGCTTTCACCATATGTCTTAGAATCACATAAGCTATGTTCGGGTATTTTTGGAATTTTTCTGAATTTATCAAAAATCCGGCCAAACCGGTGTCGTCCGGTATCGGCGACATCTTCTGAGATTTTTAATTTGCAAACCGGATTGAATTTCATCAAACCGTTTTCATATTCCGTCTTAGCCTAATATTCTCTATTTTTTATAATTTTTGATCACCGTTCGGAGCTAGTCGAATTTTGGGCCGAATAAATAATATTATTTTATTCTTTTAAATTCTTTTCTTTTTCTTTTCTTCCCCCTTTCTTCTCCCCCAAGCCTCTCCACCGCCTTACTGTGTACCCACCACCTCTCTCTCCCTTTTAAACCCCTCTTCTCTCTCTCCCCTATTCTCTCTCTCACTCTCCCACACTCTCTCTCTCTCTCTCTCCCCCACAATCTCTCTCTCTCTAACCTCTCTCTCCTCTCTCTCTATCTTTCTCACAGTCCCAAATCCCCTCTCCCTCTTGCTCTGCAGACCTGGCCGGCGGTGACGCAGGAGGCCGGCGGCGCGGGAGGCCGGCCTGGCGCCAGCCATGCGCATGTCGTTGGGGGGGGGGGCGCAAGCCCCCCCACCCTGTTCCTCTCTCTCACTCTCTCTCAGTGGGGCCGATCGGCGACCTGGGGTGCCGGAACGGCGTCGGAGTGCCGCCGGCCGGACGCGCGCGGCCGCCGGCCGCGCTGGGGCGGCAGCGCGCTGCTGCTGTTGCCAATTTGGGTGAAAACCCAAATGGATTGGGTTCGGGTTTGGGTGTAACTCAAACCCGACCCGTTTACACTCAAACCTGACCCATTAAAGGTACGATTACATTTAAGCCCCTGTAAATTTCTAAATTACTTTTAGGGCCCTATAAAATTACAATTAGCCCCCTGAACATTTCAGTTTATTACGTATCTAACCTTTTTATATCGGTTTTGGTTTTCGAGCAATATCAGGAGCATCCGGACTCTGATTTGGACAATTCTGGATCCGTTGCGATCGTGGGAAAGAGAGCTACCATCCTATGGCTAGTTTGTGAGTGTTTTTCTTTTATAAATTTTATATTTATCATGTTTATTGACATTACTTGATATATCGTGATTATGGATAAAAGATGGTAATTATTCATTATTCACTGGTCATGATTGGACGGTCATTGACTTAGGAATAATCTAGAAGATTGTTAGATATTTTCTGAGTTAATATGAGATAATCATAGTAACAAGACATACAGACATAGACAACTCGGACACAGATATCATGCCTGTACCGCCACTGACCCACGGACCACTAGGTCACCATATTAGTGGATACTATTATTTCATGTAGTAGCTCACAGTTAGATAACTATCATCACATGTATGCTGATCCACAGTACTTGATGACACTACACTGTTACTAGACATGCATGCTAGACACCGTTACTATAAGACACTGTCGACCACTGTTCCTACACATATTAGTGCTACGCAGGCTTACAGCTATACAGATTCTGTAGTCCACTGCACATGATAGTAGACACTGACCACTGTTATTACCTGTGCATGTTACACAGATACTATGACACGGCACACTTGTTATTTCGTAGGCATAAACCCACCGATACGTAGCGACACCATTTCACGAAATACCGTTATGTCATGTATTGTTATCCTCGGTACATGGCTCGGCATATCACCGCACAGACTACTGCATTTCATATTGGCAGGATCATTCATCTTAGCATGATCATCATACACATTCATGTCATGCTTACATATTACAGTTACACATGCCTGTGTTGTTTCTATCTTCTTGTCATATGGATCACCATGCTTATTACATGTATTATTATTCCATGTTCCCGTATTCATGATATATGATTGTTTCTTGTTACTGATATGGATTTCTCGATACTGGACATGAGAGCTGTTGATATGCGATATGTGGAATTCCACATCTATTGTTCTTGTTACATTGTTCTCATTATATTGTTCCCGTTATATTGTTCCCGTTACTCATCATATTGTTCTATGCTATCAACAGAACTCTGGTCCAGTTATCATGTTACCCGTATCATGTACTGTATTTATTCTTGTTCCATTGTATACATGACATATCAGATCATAAAGCTAACTGGGGTATGGGGGAGACTTGACGGTTGATTAGATCTTATCGGGTGATGTACTGGATCCATATTGTTTTCCACTGCAGGGGATGGTAGTGCTACCTACCAATTGCTCCATGAGCTCTTGTTACTTGATTCATGCTCCCCTCTTAGCGGAGGCCCTGGTCTTAGCAGCCAGGGGCTTGTTTAAGGCCGTGATCCCGGGTATGCACGTGATACATCCAACCAATAAGAACTCCTCGACCATGGGTTTCCAATTAACATAATAAAACAGTATACACAATAGTGACATCGGGAACACTTGTTATTTGATCACTCTCTCGTTTGGATAATGGTACCCGTAGGCCATGTCCGGATGGGTTCGACTGGAGTGCGGGCTCCAGTATGAACTGCAGTGGTATGGGACACTGGAAGAGAGTGATTGTAATACCAGGTGGTACTGATTGCTACTATTGTATAAATAACATGACTTGCCTGATACATGTAAACTATTGTTTCGTTGTACTTGTTACTGTACCTGATCATTTATCCTCTATCATGTTACTTGTATATGTTGTTACTATACCTGGTACATGTTATGTTTTCTGTGGTGGCATCCTACTCATGTACATGTTACACTGCATATATTCTGTTTCCTGTATTCCTTGTAGATATGCACGACACCGTATTATGGGTATATTGCATATGCGCATCTGTATGTTCACTTTTATCACGTCACCACTAGCATGTTCACTTCTAGTACGTCATCAGTAGACAACATTATTTATGATATAAACTGGACACGACTATAGACATGACCTGATGATAACCGGCTAGGTAGTGATGGTATTAAAAGATAACATGTTTATATTTCTACTGCTTTGTATATGCGTATTATATAGTATCACTATTCTCACATCTTGTATTATATATTTTTATCGTGCTTGTATTACTATTGTATCTATTACTGCCTCCTTCATTTTACACTCACTAGGTAGCTTTTTGACGACCCTGGGTTTGCATGCCCAGGTTGGAGATCCGAGTTACCGTAGCTTCAGAGAGTGCCTTGGAGTCACATGGGAGATTCCTCATCGGGACTATTCATAGGTATTTTAGTGATTTATTTCTGTTATCTTATTTGTCCCTCTTTTTCATATCTGTTATGATCGCTAACCTCTTCTGCAGGTATTCTTGTACTTATTCCATGCTGGAACTCATGTGTATATGGAAGTTATATCCTGTACTGAGGCTTGACGTACTCGTGAGTGTGTCTTTACCTCGCGTATGTACGTCGCCATAACGTCTCCGTATCCTTAGGATCGGGGCGTTACAGGTTCACTGACCTTTTCACCATAGTATTCTGTTGGCTCATCAACATCTGGCCCGGGTACTTGGTGTTCATCAGGGGACGTCTGTATGATCGAGCCCTACATGTCAAGCTGATTTGCTTGTCAATTTGGATATGATCACCCTATAGTGGAAATTCAAATACAAACTTTCGTTTCAGTGGCAACTTGTATGAAGGGGCGCGGACATGGTACTTCAATGTGGCCGAAGGTACGGTGCAACATTAAACCTTCCACAAAGAATGCCAAACTCCTACACCACTCTCGGCTTCTGCAGTTGGTATATTATTGTAGACACAATGTCAGGTTACTTGATCAATAACTCATGTATAAAGGGGATCAAGTCTCTTTATTATTCTCGTAAGGACTCTAAGAACACTCGCTTGAAGGGTATGAATGAGTTCCTTGAAGCTGAGAGTGAGGCTGGCAGAGCGGAAGTAGCTTATGTCCCGGAGCGTGGTGACAAAGGACGTGAGGTTCGCGTCTGGCGACCTCCGCGTTTGACAAAGTACGCGAGATCCGCGTCTGGTGACCTCCGCGTCTGAGATTAGAACGCGATCTCCGCATTTTTGTGGTCCGCATCTGGCAACCTCCACGTTTGATAAAGGACGCGAGGTTCGCGTCTAAGGTTGAAACGCGACCTCCGTGTTTGCGAGATCCGCGTCTGAGGCTTTATCCTTAGTAATTTTTTGATAGCCTACACAGTATCCACTTCTTCATCGGTTTCACTCTCCGAGTCCCACGTAACCTTGAGATCCTTCTTTTTGTAGGGCTTCTTGGAGGTTGGAGGTTTACTTTTGGTCTCCGGACAATCGGCAACTATGTGGCCCGGCTTCCGGCAATTGAAGCATATAATTTTCTTGTCTTCTTTCCCTTGCCATATTCTTCTATTGTTAAACTTAGCCTTGTGGTACATCCTCATTACATTTTCACTAGGAGGGAGAATTCTTCATCATCCTCTTCTTCATCATCATCATCGGAGATGGTGAGAGTGGATTTGAAAGCGATCACTTTCTTTTTGTGGTGCCATCTCTTCCCTTACTTTCCTTTCCATTTCATGGGACTTAAGGTTTCCTATAAGACTGATGAGCTCCATCTCTTCTTTGTTATTTAGCTCCTTCAATGTAGCAGCCTTGACTTCCCATGAGGGTGGAAATACCCGAACGACCTTCCTTACTTTTTGATCATTGTCAATGGCATCACCTAAAAAAGTAAGACCATTGGTTATTTTAGTAAATTGTTATCATGTCACCAATGGTGTTATTATCATGTATGGTGAAATTTGCATATTGGGAACGTGGTGATGAGGCCACAGTGCGACTTAGTCACAGTCCTCATATAAAACTGCGACTATGGTACCAACACCCAAAATTATGGTTAAAATTTAGCCACGTTGCGCCTCTCTCAGCTGGCAGCTGAGATACATATTACTCTCTCAGAGAGAGAGAGAGAGAGAGAGGAGAGAGAGAGAGAGAGAGAGAGAGAGAGAGACGTATATATATATTTTGGAAGTTATAAAAGAACATATGATACCGATTATTGTCCATACTCCAATTCTTTGTTATTGGATTCTTGATATAGTCCTTTTAAAGGCCAGAAAAAATATTTGATGATAAAGTAAACAACAAATAGATATAATAGATGAAATTTTGAGCCTAGGCTCCAATAAAACTAAATGATACAATTGAAATCTTCACAAGGACAAATCCATTACACATCTTCATCCCTACTCTCTAGTTTCAATATTTCAGACTCATCAAGCACACTCCCACGACCACCATCCTTCCCCTTGTAAGCCCAAGCAACAATCATATACACAACAAAGCTCACCGCATTGATCCACACAAGATCCAGTAGAAGTAATCCAACCTGCTCTGGTTCAAACTGTTCCGAAGCCAACCTTCTTGATTCCGCCCGTCGACACCTCGACAATCTTAACCAGTGCAGTGCTCAGCCAGCTCCCAATCCCAAACTCACTCAGAACATTGCACTGCACAAGCTCCTCGTCCCATCGGTTGCCTCGTCGTAGAAGAACTCCAACTGCCCCACGTAGGCGAACACTTCCGCACTGCCCATGAGGAAAAACTGCGGGAACAACCAGAATACACTCATTGATGTTGGATTTTTGCTATCACGACGTTGCTTTTCAACCACTGCAGCTGATAGTAGAGCGAAGATTGAGACGAACAGGCCGACCCGATGCGCTGGAGAGAGGTGATGCCGCGCCTGTGGCCTGTGAATTTACGTAGGATTGGGACCGCTATGCCTTCGTACAAGGGAATGAGGAGGAGGGGATTGATGGCGGAGAAGACGGGGACTGAGCCCGGTGGAATGGTGAAGCGAGGCCCGAGCCTGCGGTCCATGATGGAGGCTTGGGTGATGAAGAAGGTCGACATTTGCGCGAAGGAGATGGAGAGGGAAATGGTCGTGGCCCAGATGGGGAGGACTCGAATGAAGCATTTGAATTCTTCAACTTGGGTGACAGTGCAGAGTCTCCATCTGCTGGGGGTTGTGAGATCATGGTGGTCTGCGATAATTGCTGCCTTGTCCAAGAATCTGGTAAGTTGTAAAGGAATACCTTTGTGTTAGTTCAATCAATTTTCTATTTTCTATGTACTTTCTAAAACTTGTTTGCTTTTGGTGTGTTCATAAATCGTGTCTGCGCAACATAGGCTATATGTGAAAATTCTTACTTGTATTGCGCTGTGTGTCGCAGTTTCCTGGCACCAACAATATCAGATTCCCTAGTCTTCACCTCATAGAGCTCTCCCCCGCTCACCTTAATGCCCTTCATATGATTCTTGAAAGCTGCAACTAACACCTGTACGAACCGCGTAAATGGGCTCCCCATCGGCTTCTGATATCTATACACCGGAAACCCGGCAACAAGAATCACAAGCGATAGCACGGTGACGGCTGCTGGCACGCCGAATCCCCAACCCCATCCTTTCTCTTCTTGCACATAGACCATTACTGTGATGCCGAGAAGAGCTCCCATATTGATCGCGAAGAAGAACCAGTTGAAGAAAGAGTACTTCTTTGCCGCCTCCTTGGGGTCTGCCTCGTCGAATTGGTCTGCTCCGAAGGAGGATACACATGGCTTGATGCCGCCCGTGCCCAGAGCTATGAGGGCTAGTGCGCAGTAGAGGAATGAGGTTTGCTTTGATGTCGCGGGCGAGCCTGGCGGAGGGCGAAGGCCATCGACAGTTGCAGAGACAGTTAGCAGTGCCATTCCCTGTGCAATTCAGTAATTGGCATCAGTTCCTTAAATTCATTTGAGTGGAGAGGGCATATGTTTTTATTAGCCTCTAGCGTTTGGGTTGTGTTGTGTTGTTTTGTGCACAGGCATTGATATTGTCCAGTACCATGCATATGTTGTCCACTGTGTGCTTTATGGTTCTTATATGTATCTTACATGAAACTCTATGTACATTGGAGGGCTTAGGTCTTACGAGCACTGACACAAGTATTTTTTTTGAGTACTCATTTGAGTACATGCGCTTAGGGGTGAGCAGAGTTCGGTTATTATCAAAATAATCGACCAAAAACTGAAACCCGAACCCGAATCGAACCGAACCACTCTAGTTCAGTTCGGTTTCGGTTTTGTATTCCAAAAACTGAATTCGACCGAACCGAACCAAATCTCTCACCCTATATATCACCCTACCCAAATTCAATTTAGTGAATCATATAGTTCATAATAAAAACTGATGAAAACTTATCTCATTATTTCTAACAATACCATCTTTTTTATGTTGAATATGTGAAAGTTATGTTAAGTATACCATCAAAATTAAGAATAATATTTATATTAATATAGTTTTTTTTTCATTCTTGCCATTAAAAGTTAGTAATAATTATGTGAGTTTTGATATAAGAGCCCAAATATAGCGTAAAGTTTTAAAATATAAAATTTTTAATTCACATTAAGATTAGGGTCTTTTCCTTATTTCTAATTTGGGTATTGAATATTTGAGATTAGAATATTAAAGGATGATAATATAATGGTGATTAAAAAATGTAAGAAATGATGGAAAAATATCCTAACTAAAAAAAACGAAAAACCGAACCGAACTCAGTTGGTTCGGTTCGGTTCGGTTGCTAAGTCTAATTGGTTCGGTTCGATTTTGTAAAAATTAGCAAAAACCGAACCGACCGATGCTTACCCCTGTCTGCACTATTTTCGAGAGAGAAAATAGATGGGCTTTTGCAAATTGACAGAAAAATTGCAAAACACCCTTTTGAACCATCTTTATATTTGAGTAAATACTCAAAAAAGTATTTGAAGTATTTCTCTGGGTTTAATATCTAAAAAAGTAATCTATGGCTTTAATATCTTCTTGTTAGCCAAAAAGGTGAAACCTCAAACAACGCTGCTAGCACAAGGATTTGAAGCTCACCAGAGCGTAGATGCAAGAGAAGATAACAATGGTCAAAAACCGGCCAAGATATGCGTCGGCTAGGAACGCGCCGAGGATAGTCAGCACGAACGCAGCCCCGACCCAGTCTGTGACGTGGGTGGCTGCGTCCGGCAGGGGCTGATGCATCTCCTTCACGAGGTATGTCACCATGCTCACCGCGATCGCATAAAATGCCATCCTCTCAGCCACCTCGTTCACTAACAATCAAGAAAGAGATTTTACAGAAATGCAAGCAGAGAGAGACAGACAGACAAAAAGAAATTTAGATAGCTTCTTATACCGATAATGTACGGAGAGGCCTTCCATCCTCCGGTCAGCGTCTTGTCAGCAATCCTACCGCGGAAGTCCACCGAGCCATTGGTCACCAAGGCCGAGGAATTCGCCATGGACGCAAAGGTCTTCGAGGGGCGTCTCTGCCCTCATCGCCTAATTGATCTATCCCCATTTGATATCCTTCAAAGCTTCTCCAAGGGGGGAGAGATTGCTTACAGAAATGAGAGGAGAGAGTCTTGCATTTCACTGGAATTTATCAACTTGGGTTAGTTGTCAGTAGCATGAAATTGCCACAAATGGCCTTGGATTCAGTCAGAGTTCATATTTGTTAATTAAGCATTCAGTGAACAGTGCTTACATGTGGAATTTGTACAGGAATCCTTCAATTTATGAATACAGCCGGCCGAATACCAATGAAGACAGTAGAATTTGGTAGATAATTAGCTGTCTTGTTTTTAAACTTTACCCCCTCTTATTACTTCAATTTGATTTGATTCATTTTTTAAATTATGATCATGTGTCTCCTTTCTATTGTACATTTGTACTGATCCTTTGATATCAAACAAGGTCGAGGCATGTCCAGATCATATCAAACAATAGAGACTCCAGAGTAAATTGGGGCTCCATTTGGTTGCTTGTAATGTCGAATCCAGATTTTTCAAATACAGTTGTCTATTTTGTTGTAATTGATTCCCCCTAATGATTTTCATGTGACAGTTCGTGTGAATCTACAAGTTAAACTTTACGTGCCATAATTGGAAATTTTAGCCTAGCAATTATATGAAATCAAACAACATGGTTTGATTTTCGACTTCCAAATCAAATAACATCGTGTTTGGTTTGGGGGCGGAAGTGGAGAAAAACGGAAGTGAGAAAACTTATTTTTTATTTTCGGTATTTGTTTGGAACAAAAAAATAGAAATGGGAAAATAACTTTTCTTTTTCCATATTACACTTTTCATTTACATTATCATATTTTCACTCGCATAGTGCTATAATTAATTTTGTAGTCATGTAAATCTCACTTGTAATTAGTTATACTTCAAAACAGTTAATTTTATGGTCATGAAAATCTCACTTGCAGTTTGATTACAGTTCAAAAAAAATTCATAACTTAATATTTATTTTAATATTATTTTACAATCAATTTTATAGTCAACTTTTTCACTTTCACTTTCACATTACTAACGACCAGAAAACTTACTTACATAAATTCTAATTTCTTACATTTTTCTCACTTTTTTCTCCACATTTCTCACTGACATTTTTTTTTTCCCTCTTGCAGCAAACCAAACAGGACCCACATGAACTTCAAAATCATTTGGGCTAGTAACCAAATGAACCAGAGTGTGATTTGAGGATCATATCATTATCATCTCTAAAAGGATTCGCTATACATATATTTATACTTTTGTATGTGGAAAGTTCTATTGTAGTGCATACTTCATGGGAGTGCGACACCTGTACATGCAGTTAACGGACGTTTCATCTGTTTTCTATTTTTTAAAAATTTCTCCTTTAACCCTAAGTCAGAGTCATAGTCTAGTACAAGCAAGATTTAAACTTTCACACTGTTTGATTATTGATTTCTGTAATTGGATTTCCATAATGTATCGTATGGAAAATGTTATATATTTTTTATTTATATAGGGATTTATTGATTTTATTTTGTAGCTGATAGGATCTCAATAATCTGTTTCTACTTTCTGCACTTAGTTAACTTGCTTGTCTTGAGATGCTAGATCCGGCCTGCCATTATAATTTTAGTAATTAGATAGATTTAATTTCATCCCTAGCCCTAGCAATTTTTGATAATGCAATAATTTTTTTTTTAAAAATTGCACATTGAATTTTGATGATGATAGCATGACATCTGCCTAAAAGTGTTCTAATTTTCAACAACGACCCTAGATTATAATAAAAACCATGATCAAGAAAATTAATAACAATGATTACACAAATAAAAAAACTATACTCTGATATTATGTTAATGTTCACTCTACCAAATTATATATATATATATATATATATATATATATATATAATATATATATATATATATATATATATATATATATATATATATATATATATATATATATATATGGGGTTACTGTACCTCAGCCTGCAGGCTGAGAGAGTTTCTCAGCCGGCGGGACGTGGCTGAATATATGCCACACATCGGCCGCAGTGTGTTGGCGCCAAAAAAATCAAAAAAATCCCGCCTAAACAATCGTGAAACAAATTGACAAAAATACCCCTTTTTTAATTCTAAAGTGGAATAAAGTCATGAACAAACAAAATTTCAGTTGAATATATCTACAGTTATAAAATTCGTAATTTTAATACATCGAAAAATATAATTAAAAAAAAATTGGATCAATATAATGTAAAATAAGCAGAAGCATTGAAAATTTTAAAAACATGTCATGGTTGCAGACTTAATACAATATAACAACTGCGACACAGTCGCAGTCAATAGTCGCACTCATAGTATAACAAAAACGTTTTTATGCGACCTAATACAATATAATTTCAATTTTATGACAACTGCGACACAGTCGCAATCACTAGCCGCAGTCATTGTATAACAAAACTTTTTTATATAACGTCTGCGACCCTAGTCGCATTCTATCGTACAACATTTTATATGACAACTGCGACACAGTCGCAGTCACTAGTCGCATGTCATAGTATAACAAAAATTTTTTTATATAACGTCTGCGACCCTAGTCGCATTCTATCGTACAGCAATGCGACCTCCTTCAGTACTGCGACTAAAGTCGCAATCTTCTTTCCCATGCCTTATGTAAAAGATTTTTAATATGCGACTAGGGTGGATTAGCCATGCGACCCTGAGATCAATTCGCGTATATCAAATCTTATAAAAATTACTATATTAATTACACTAAATTAAATGAAGTAATTAATATTCTTTCTACGTGATGATAAACAGCAGTCTAGAAAAAAGAGATGCACTAAAGTTAATCTCGAGAAAGGAAAGATGTGCACCATACGTAATCTAAAGATATAGGCAAACAATTCTATAAAAAGTTAATTTGTACTTCATGTATTAAACCTCTGCAAAAAAAAAGAACTCTTCGGATTCTCCGCCAAAATCTTCAATTAAATATTTTTTATTATTTTTTTTTATCATACTCAACCATCACCTGTAACAATTATTATTACTATTCATGTTCTTCCACAATATTCACCTTTATATAATGCTTGTTACTAATATATTATCTCATACCTACAAACAATATTTTTGCTCTTCCTTTTCAATTTGATTTCAAAACTTCCAAAAAAAAATTCATTCTTGAATCATGTCTTCCCCATCTTCTTCCTCTGAACACTTAGGTTTCAACTTCAATCGTTCCCCCACCGGTCCTTTGTCTTCAGGATATTCTAGTGAATCTGATACCAGTCTGGACTTCACTCCTTTTGACTATCTCACTACATCAAATAATGTATTAACTGATCCTCTTATTCATGAGGATAATGAAGATTTCATGTGGGTTAGTGAGGAAGACATTATTCCTCTGCCACTTGACGGAGACATGCTTGATGAAAGCATGTCCTCTGATGCTGTAGGCTCGCTTTTAGCAACGGGTCAGACGAGAGCTTGATGGAGACGATCCATTCTGGGAGTTCATCGGTGAAACAAAAAATCTCAAAAACAGGAAGATGATGAGGAAATAAGTGATGAAGAGGAAGAGCAGAAGAATGAAGACGATGCATCTGCTTATGATGGTGATAATGACGAGGATTAGGATTTCCTGATCTTCTGATATTAAATTATATTTTGTCTTCTTTTAAAAGCTTTAATTCTATTTTTTTGTAAGGTCTCTTTCTCACTATATTAACTTATAAGCTCTTTTAATTACATATCCAAACTGCGACTGCTGCTCTTAAACACTGCGACCATAGTCGCAGTCCTACTACGGATGCAATAATTAAAAATAATTCATACGTTATAGGCGGCTGAGACAAAAGATATGGTGAACTGCGACTATAGAATCAGTCCTTATTCAGACAACAGTCAAAATAAAAGAACAAAAAAGAATATAAAATAATACGTAAACTGTGATTATACTATCGCTCTCGTTAAATACTGCGACCATAGTCGCGGTACTGCGATCATAGTCGCAGTCCATGGTCGCATAATATATGTAAAAAACCAATTTAATTGTTCATAGGAGGATCGGACAAACATTCAGAAATTATACGAAGGACAGTATTTGATGACTAACGGTTGACAATTTATGGTCGCAGATCATTTATTAGTTCCCAATGCGACTATGGTCGCAATAATGTACTGTTTTGGAGTTCAAAGTAATTTAAAGTTATAGTGTATTAACTTTTAAACTGTTTTGGATAACTGAACAGTCACCTAGGAAGTATACAATTTTTGGGAAAAGGTAGAAAATAAGTTTGGGAGATATTCACGTGGTTTGAGAGCTTAAACCTTTTGGAATTCCGGGATTACAAATATATAAAGGGTCATCAGTAAAAGGATTATAAACATAATCAATTGTTTTTGCTGAAACTAGTTACTCTCACTGTTTGGAAATAGATACAAAAATGTCTTCTCCACCGTCTTCACCGGAAAGAAGCCAATCATCTAATGATGATTGGATGTATAGTTCTGAAGCGATGCCTCGCTACGGGTCAGAGGATGAGCTTGATACAGACGACCCGTTCTGGGAGTTCATTGATGAACCAAAATACTTACATGAAGAGGAAGAAAGCGAAGAGGAGATTGTCGCTGAAGAGGTCGAAAGGACGGAAAGCGATACGGAAGGCGAAAGCGGTCATACTCTTGACGACGAATCTGATTACGATGGTGATGACGAGGATTAGAAGTTTAAAAATTATATTTTGTTTTTTTTAAATATATATGAATCTGTTTTCTAAGGTTAATTTTAAAATGAATGATATATATGACTTTTTTTTAAATTAAAGCAGTCATATTTTTTTAAATATATATGACTTTGATCGTAGTTGTTGGCCGAGTCTTAATAAAATACACTGCGACCTTGGTCGCAGTTGCTGGTCTTTAGTAATAATCAACAACAACACTGCGACCTTGGTCGCTATGCGTGTCAATAAAGGAAACACCTACCTAACGTACTGCGACCTAAGTCGCAGTCATTGTACTGCGACCCTAAATTGCAGATGCTGGCACTCTTTATCAATAACAACATATGCGTGTTATATAAAGGAAACACCTACCTAACGTACTGCGACCTAAGTCGCTGTCATTGTATTGCGACCCTAAATTGCAGATGCTGGCCCTCTTTATCAATAACAACATTGCGACCTTGGCCGCAATTAACCATGTACACTGCGACCAAAGTCTCTGTCTACATTATATACACAAAAAATAAACTATATAGGAGAACCTAGATCTGACAAAGAGAGGTAAGGAAATAGAGGGAAAAAATAATTTATAATCAATAACCTAAATCA
The DNA here is from genome assembly GCA_038442645.1 of Agave tequilana. Lineage (NCBI taxonomy): Eukaryota > Viridiplantae > Streptophyta > Magnoliopsida > Asparagales > Asparagaceae > Agave > Agave tequilana. The sequence continues at coordinate 36,423 of JAVJIF010005115.1, forward strand.
TATAAAGAGCGGCAAAAAGAAAGGGGGAAAAAAATAATAATAAACAAGTCTGACAACGTGCGCTCCAAAAATTGCCTTTTGGGCAAAAAAATAATAAACAATAAGGAAAGTTAAAGAAAAAGTAGCTTTTCATAAGGGGTATTTGGTAATTTAACTTCTTCCTATAAGCGGGCCGCAAGTTAGTGAGGTGACAAATTGAGCCACGTCACCGCAGGCTGAGAGAGTACTCTCAGCCCGCGGGCGGATATACATTTCTCTCTCTCCTCTCTCTCTCTCTCTCTCTCTATATATATATATATATATATATATATATATATAATATATATATATATATATATATAGTGAGTTGATCCCCTAAGAACGGTTCTCACGAATTCATGTGAGAACTTTCACGTCGGCCGTCGGATCTGATAGAGATCTAGTTTTATTTGATTTGATCTATCAGATCCGACGACCCACGTGAAAGTTCTCACAGAATCCGTGAGAACCGTTCTTAGAGGATCAGCTCCATATATATATATATATATATATATATATATATATATATATATATATATATATTATAACACAAGTCCTAATGCTATCTCAAATGGCTTGAAAGAGATGGTGTGAGAGCGATATTTAGAACATCTTACGTTTAAGAGTGGGATCTGATCCTTTCGCGTAGGGACAGATAATCTGAAAAATGATATATTTTATTAATCAAGAAATTTTAATTTTAATGTCAAATTCATCCTTATGGAAGGTCTACGAGATAGCCCCAATTTTGATGTGGACAGCTTGGTGGAATTTAAAACTGTCACCAGAGGCCAATAGGTTAGGGGTGGCAGTTTGGCGTGGCAGTTAGGCTCGGCTCGGGTTAAACAGGTCGGGTCATCACGGGTGGACCCATAATCGGGTTCGGATCGACCCTACACGATTGTAAATACGGGTCAAAAATTTAAACCCGAATCCGACCCGGACTTAAGCGGGTCAACCCGACCGACCCGTTTGACCCGATTTTAAAACCTTAAATAAAATTTTTTTACATAATATTTCCAAAGTCTTAGATGATGTAATTGGTCTTCACACTAATTTTACGCACTAGAGGCCCTAGGTTCAAATTTTGGCTCGCACGCATTTTTTTGACAATTTTATTTAGGCGGAGGGGAGGCCGAGAGGGCGGAGCGGTGGCGGGGTTGGGGGGCGTGGGGCGGGTGTAAGGGAGGCGGAGGGGGAGGGTTTGTGGTCCCAGTGGTGACGAAGAGAACGACGAGGGAGGAGGGGGGAGGAGGGGGGAGGACGAGGGCAGCGTGTGACGGGGGAGGACGAGAGAAGGAGAGAGAATAATCAAGTTTGTCGGATTATGCGGGTCTGGGTCGATTGACCCGTTAATAATCGAGTCAGGCGGATCCACGCAATTATGACCCGTACTCGTGACAAAACCGGACTCGGTAACTCTGGGTCGGGTCAAAAATTTTCCCTTACTATAGGTATAGTCTGAGAGATATTCAAGAAATGCCATCTCCTTTCTTGCCTTCTTTTTGGTGCATTTAGCCTCCTTGGTTTTGATCAAAATAACTATACCTTCTTTTCTCTCTAGAAATATCATGACTAACTTTACTTTTACTTCAAAAGCACTTTTCTGAAAACGAACCACTAATATTTGTGGTGCACTAAACAAAGTAACAATCAGTTACTGAGTTTAGTTACATTTTACAAAAAAAAAAAAAAGTCACAACCACCTCCTTTGCTGTCTACGCTCACTCTTCTCTTTTCACTCACTTATAATTTCAAGTTATCATAATTTGTTTTATACACATCTAAAACTTTTCAAAATATTCTTTTCTATTTATCATTAGCTAGATTTAAATTACTCATTGAACCACATCAAAGTAGAGCCCTTGGTCTTTCCTAACCTGTATCTCCTCCGCAGCATACTCCATTAGACCGCCACATCTCAATGTCTCATCATCAGCAAAGGCCCCCTCCATTTCCCTCTTTGAAGCAAATCCCCCATCTTTCATCTTTTTTTCTTTGGAGAAAAGCTCCCATCTTTCATTTTCTTCTCCATCATAGAAAGTCAAAAATTATAAGACCTAAATCTCATTTTTTCAATCCCAATCTCTGATCTGATTCTACAGTATCACATATCAGCCTCTAAACTTGCTAGGTTGAAATCAAGATATATCTAAAACTTGTAAATGCTTACCATTTTCAAGAACATCGTCATCCCAACCTACACCTGTCATTGTCCGTGTTCTACTCATTGCTGTCCTTCTATTACCTGCACAACAAATTGCTTGCAAGTTTCAAAACCAATGACCAGCTGTGTTTTACATCATCAATTGCTACTGACAGTAATCAATCTCGCCTGTAAAGTTGTATTAACAACATAATTGGGGAGTTTGGCGTGTTTGGTTGCAAGGAAGTTGGCGGAAGTAAGGAAATGGAGAATCATAATTGCTCACTTTCCTATCTATCCAAACAGCAGAAAAGAAAAATAAAAAAACTCCTTTTCTTTTTTTCTTCTCTCTTTTACACAACCATTTCCTCACTTCCAGAGTGCTACAGTTATTTTGTGGTCATATAAATCTCATTTGTAATAAGTTGTAACATAAAAAGTTAATTTTTGGTCATGTAAATCTCACTTGCATTCTAATTACAGTCCATTTTTTATTTTTCTTAATTAATTTTATTTTAATATTATTCTGCGGTCAACTTTGTGGTCAACTTTTCCACTTTCACTTTCCATTACCATCCAAAACACCGGAAAAGACATAACATTTTCCTAACCACACTTCCCAACAACATCCAAACACCGAAAAACTTACTAACCAATTCCCAAGTTTCAAAGGGAACTATTATCACTTCCTCACTTCCTTACTTCCACCCTTAACCAAACAGGGCGTAATTGATGTAACAACGTTGGTTCTATGATTAAGCAAAAAGAATACTCGTGACATAACATGCCAATCATTAATAAATACCTAATTTCGCTCATGGATAGTTGTATCGACTTCTCCACTAACCACCTATGGAGACGCGATACCTGTTTTTCCAAACAAACATCCAGTTTTTTCTTTTTTGTTAGCTTAGCAGCAAATTGAACAGGAAAGAATGGAAGATGATGAGTTTTTGTCCATGATTTCCCTTGTAAAATAAATCTACAGGTGTGAGATACGAAGAACCCAAAGCTGCAAGAGGAGATTCTACATTGATTGGTTGTTGCACCAGAAACAGTCTGATGACTAATCATACGGCTTATGTAACATAACAAGGCATATTCAAGATTGAAGAAGAAAAGGAGAGGAAAGAGTCGCATATTATCATTTAGGTTTTGTGTCATGCAGTAATAATTATTGTGTTCAAGCTAACAAAACAATCAGTTATCCATCAATACATAATATCTAAAACAAAACCCGATAGGGGCCGTTTGTTTCGTGTAAAACTCCGTAATTCGTAAATGACTTACTACCCAGTTACAACTACGGCGTTTGTTTGGACCGTAATTCGTAAAAGACTTACGTAACTCAACTAATACTCACTTGCAACCCAGTTACCACTCACTTACAGCCCAGTTACAGTTAATTTTGTGGTCATACAAATTTGTATTATTTTTTTATATTAATATTTAATTTTTTTAATATTTAACTTTTTTAATATTTATTTGCAGTATTAAAACTTTTAAAATCACCAAATAGTTAATTTTGTGGTCAACTTTTTCACTTACGACTTATACATTACGACAACCAAACACCGTAAAGTACAATACACTTTCCCACTTTACAATTTTATATTACCAACCAAACACCGTAAAATTTACATACATGTAACTTATTTACAATTGTAAAAGACTTCACCAATTACACTACGAATTACGGCCAGTTACGACAACAATGACGAAACAAAGGCCTGCTCAACAAAGCATTTTACCAAAGACTGCAAATAAAGTCGGGCTTTGCCGTGAAACTTTTAAGAGGAACTTAAATCAGCCAACTAGCTTGTGATGCAAGTAACATAAAATCAAGCAGTTGGATGATATTGATAATCTTTCAGACTTCTTCTGGACCAGACCAGGAAGGAGCAAAGACTCTAAACAATGAAGAAGAAGAAGATATTATTTTTAAAGGAGTATCTTAAATTATATATTGTGGGAATCCCCTCGCACAGAGGAGAGAGTCACCACAGAGTAGTTACCAAACGCAATAACACAAAAAAAAAAGGAAGAAAGTTAGAACACATAATTTAACGAGATTCGGCAATTTGTATACGTCCTCGGGCAAAAGGGGAGAGAGATCTTATTCAAATAATCAAATTACAAGATACATAGCAGGGGTGTACGGGGAGAAAAGTTGAAAGTATATTATAAAATTTTCTTGAATCAATGAAAAGTTACAACAGCTCAAATTCTAACTATGAGAGAGAAGACACTCAAGCTCAGATCTTCTCTTTATTTAAGGCTGGGTTCTTTGCGTAGCGGTGAAAATGAATCTTGTTTTCCGTTGACCACGTGAACGTCAAGCTTCTTCAGAACTCTTCTCCTTGGATCACAGATGGAGTAGCAAAACTCCTATTCAATGAAATCTCAAATAGACTTAGGCAAAAAATTGAACTCAGCAAGTTTATGTAGAAGAGTTGAACTCTTTGTAAAGCTAATCTTCCTCAGCTGGGAAATCCGGCCCCTCTTCAATACCAAGCTGAGCTATTTATAGGGTTCCAGGGGAAAAACTGTCCCCTAAAAACCCTCCATAATGGGGGTTAACTCCCTTCATTACGTGGGCAGTACTTGACCCGGTAATGGAGGTAGTTATAACTGAGACGCATGACACTTCTCCAGTTGAAATGTGGGTCTGAGCTCTGTGTTTAGCCATTGAGGTGACGTTGGACGCGGGTCTCGAGCTTCGCGTTTCAGCACTGAAGTGGTACTGAGACGCAGGCCTTGAGCTCTGCGTCTTGACATTTCAGTAGTGTTGAGACGCCGGCTTAAAGCCCTACCTCTTGACATCGAAGGGATGCTGGGCGCAGGCTTCGAGCCCTGCGTGGCACAAGTGGCTTTGATTAGCCTCACGTCTAGAGCATAGACTCTATTATCTGACGACTTATTTTCAGTCATTTTTAGACAATCTATAGAACTCTCTCCAAAGTTTTCGAACTCCAGGTTGACTTGGACGGGTCTCGAAACACTTTGGACTTTTCTTTTGACAGCAAGCTCTCAAGACTGGACTGGTAATCTTCTGAGGTACCTTGAACTTGATCTTGTGTGGATTTTAGTCTTCGTGAGTGTACTTTAAACTCTTAGAAAGCACCAGAGATGATTGTCGTGAGTGTCCAGATACGCAGTCTAGACCTCATCGGTACTCTGAGCTGGTTGTCGGTGTACTGTTTAAACCGGGAGAAATCGCCAACTGCTTTTACCAGTGTACTATTGAACTGATTGTAGAAACAGAGACTGAACACAAGTCTTGTGGATGTGAAGGTCGCATTGCTTTGGGAACGCGGACCGCGTCTGAAGTAGAAAAGACGCGAATATCGGGTAGAGACGCGGCTCTCACTGTATTGAATAGCTGCAGTCTTTGCAGTGGAGACGTGGACTTCAGAGCTGAGACGCAGCTCGCCAGCTTGAGAATACTTGACGAGATGCAGACTTTGCAGTGGAGACGTGGACTTCCCCTTGCTGAAGAGACGCGGCTCTATTAAACGCGAGATTCACGTTTTGGGTGCGTGACCACGTATCTGGCAGAGCTTAAAGTGACGTTGTTCTCTTTAAAATGCGAGATCTGCATTCTTGGCGTGTTGCCACGTGTCTGGCGATGATTGGTCTCGAGATACGGGCGCGTATCTTGGCCGATTACTGTGTCTATAAAAGATAGCAGTCTTTCAAGAGTCATCATTAGACTCTTTTCTTCTTCGTTGATCTTTGCGTCCATGCTCCGCAAACGTGATCTTCGCGCGAGCTTGTAGATTTTCGAGTCCCAAGTTCTTCAGATGTGAGTATGGTGAACTCCACGTTTTGAGGCCTAAAACGCGGGTTCTGTAGATTAAACTCGCGTCTGGAGCTCATGACTTAGAAAATTTTAAGACTCGTGTCTGCTCTTTTGAGATCTTTAGACGCGAGTGTAAACTCCACGTTTAAGGCCTTAAACGCGGGTTTTGCAGATAAACTCGCATCTGGAGCTCATGACTTAGAAAATTTTAAGACTCGTATCTGCTCTTTTGAGATCTTTAGACGCGAGTGTGACGAACTCTGCGTCTTGAGGCCTTAAACGTAGGTCTCTCATATAATACCTGCGTCTGGGGCTCATGACTTGTAAAATTTTAAGGCTCACGTCTGCGCCTTTAATATATGCTCTGTGTTTCAATCATCAGACGTGAGTCTAATATTGGGCTTGCATTCGGATCTATCTTTGCATAGCGTAGTAACGTCTGCGTCTGTGAGATTCGTGTATAAGACTCACGTCTGGAGTTCATGACTTTAGACCTCCGTCTGTGCTTCTAAATTCATGTTTTCTGTCTTTGTAGAAATTTAACCCTCAAGTTTTTTTCTTTCTTGCAGGTTGTGACTATATCATTGGTACTGGTTCTAGTGTCTTTGCCGCATTCATTGAGGTAGACATGAAATGATCGGTTCATTCGATTGGCGACCACTTGAGGAGTCAGAACTTCTGTCCAAGGGCGAGGAAGATCCGCGTGGTTCTCGATATACATCAAGACATTATTATGATGCATCAGTAATGTTTGACTCGAGATAAATTTGGAGAATCATAATAAAATTTTCTTGAATCAATTGAAAGATTACAACAATCTCAAAAATTTCGATTACAAGAGAGAGAAGATATTCAAGCTCAGATCTTCTCTTTATTTAGTACTGGATTCTTGATGTAGCAGTGAAAAGTGAATATTATTTTTCATTGACCGGGTGAACGTCACTATCTTTTGGGAATCTTCTCTCCGGACTATGGACGGAGTAGCACAGCTCCTGTCCAATGAAATCTCAAAGAGACTTGAGGTAAAAACAAATTATACTCAACAAGTTATTGAAGAGTTGAACTCTTTCTTCAGTATTCCTTAGACTAAGAGAATCCAACCAAAAATCTACTATCCAATCTTCGACCAAATTCTCACCACATTCTCACTGAATTCTCTGACCCCTCTTCAATAGCCAACTGAGCTATTTATATGGGGTTTTTAGGGGTAAAACTATCCCCTAAAAACCCTCGACAATGGGGATTAACTCCCCTCATTATGTGGGTGATAACTGACCCGATAATAAGGGCAGTCTACAACGCAGGGCTCTTCTGCAGCTGAAATGCGGGTTTTGAGCCTCGCGTTTTGGCGTTATAATTTTATTGGATGCCGGCTCTGAACCTTGCTAGACACGGGCTTCAAGCTCTGCGTCCTGAGATTGCAATGATGTTGAAACACGGGCCTCGAACCCTGCGTTTTACAGTGAAGCTGGGACGCGGGCTTCAAGTTTTGTGTCTTAATCAATGCAGCGATGCGGAGACGCTGAATCCAAGCTCCTTGCGTCTTTGCACTGTAGTAGAGTGGAGACGCGGGCTTCAAGCCCTGCATCTTGGCAATTGTAATGAAGCTGGGATGTAGGCTTTGACCCTCGTGTGTTGGTGCCGTAGTGATGTTGCGACGCGGGCTTCAAGCTCTGCGTCTTAGCATTAAACGAGTGGCTATGTTAGCCTCGCTTCTGGAGTATAGACTCTGCTATCTGATGACTTATCCTTAGTGATTTTTAGACAGTCTACAGAACCCCCTCCAAAGTTTTTAAAACTCCGCGGTTGACTGGGACGGGTTTTTAAATACTTTAGATTTTTGTTGTTAATAACCTCTCAAGATTGGATTGGCAATCTTCTGGCATACCTTGAGCTTGATCTTGTCTGGCTTTTGGTCTTCGTGAGTGTACTGTTAAACTCTTTGAAGTCGCCAGAAATGATCCCTGTGAGTGTCTGGACACGCAGTCCGGACCTCCTTGGTGCTCTGAGCTGGTGGTTGGTTTACTGTTGAACCAGGAGAAATAGTCATATGTTATGCCAGTGTACTGTTGAACTGATTGCAGAAGTAAGAACTGAACGCAAGTCTAGTAAACGCAGAGGTCATGTTGCCTTAGAGACGCAGACCTCATCTGAAGTAGAAACGTGTTTCTCATTTAATGGAGAGACGCGAACATCGAAGTGGAGACGCAGCTCTTACTTTGCTGAAGTAATGCAGACTTCAAGGTGGAGATTCAATCTTCTTATTGTTAAAGAAACGCGGCTCTGTTGTTTTGCCAAGACGCGAACCAGAGAATACTGGAAAGACACGGTCTTTGAGGTGGAGACGCATCCTTCACTTTGCTGAAGTAATGCAGACTTCAAGGTGGAGATGCGGTCTTTCTTTAAAGAGACGCAGATCTGTTAAACGTGAGACTCACATTCTGAGTGATATTGCCACGTGTCGGGTGGAGTTTGAAGAGATGTCGTTCTCTTAATACGCGAGGTTTGCGTTTGAGGCACATTGCCACGCGTCAGGCAGAGATTGGCTCGAGATATGTGCCACGTATCTCGGTTGATTAACATGTTTATAAAGACATCAGTCTTTCAAGAGTCATCATTAGACTCTTTTTCTTCTCCACTGAGCTTCGCGTCTAGAACTTTCAGAACTCTTTAAGAAAAGCTCCGAGCTTTTTCTTCCTTCTTTTATAAAGAATTCTCAGTTAAAATGGCCCCAAAAACAAAACCTGTGGTTGCATCCTCGAGCGTCGTCGCTCCAGAGGTCCAAATGGGCGGTTCTTTCATGCAGGAGTCCCCCATTTCAGGTATAGAACCATTTGACCTGATTTTCACCATTAAGGGACTTGAAGAGTTATCTTAACTCTTAAGTCTCTTCTGAACTAAACCGCCAATATAAGCCTCACGCCCGTATTTTTGACATACAGACGCGGCTCTTGCACTGGTAGGCAAGACGCGGGTTTGACGATCTCCGCGTCTTCGCTTCATCAGCTTGAGTCTGTATCTGTTTGTTGAACGCGGGCATTGTTGAGCCTTGCGTTTGATCCGAACACATGAAAATTTTCTTAAGTAGGAGAGTTCAGACGCGGATTTCATATAAACCTCGCGTCTCTGAGGTTGGACGCGGGCTTTACTAAGTCTCGCATCTGAGTCCAATATTTAGAGAACTTTCTAAGTTGTGGAATTTAAAATGCAGGTTTCATGCGAGCCTCACGCCTTTGAGTATAGACGCAGGTTTTGCTGATCTCCGCATCTAGACTCAATCCTACGTCTGAGCTTCGAATACTTCGTCATTTTTCTTTTAGATTTCTGACTGTGTGTTATTCTTTGTAGTACAATACTCCTCAAACCCTCTGTCTAAGAAGTGCTACTTTGGACATGTAGGTGGCGCTGATCCGAGCCTGATCTTCATTCTTCAGGGGACTGCTCCTGTGATTACTGGGAAGTCAAAGGAGCGACGAAGTGGGATTAGTAATGCTAATATGTTGACCTTTTGAGAAATTATTTCTGATGGCCGGTCGAGTTGGATTCCCATGCTTTATTGAGGAAGCCCGACTTCTTCTTTGGCGACTCAATTGAAGATGATGAGGCTGCCCTTTATGACGAAAATTACAAATAGCTCCGCCAAATCAGAGATAGAAGATTTTTACTCCCGAACATGGAGAGGATGTATCCTATGACCTATCTGCAACATATGTCCGTGTGTCAGACAACGGACTGGGATTTGGTCAGGCCATTCTCTGGAGTCTCCCTGGGCAAGATAGGTGTCCATGAAGCTTACACCATCGGGCATGGGATGGGTGTGATGGGGTTACTGTTGGCCCGGAGGCCTTCCTCTCTAGTTTTGATGATGATTAACTCATGTAGTTATGTTTACTAATAATCTTGTGATTTTAGTTTCAGATCATGTAACAAGATATTAGTTGGTGATTTCTTCAAAAAGAGGAGTTTGGAAGCTTTCACATGGTGATTCCGGTGCCCGAGCATCAAGATCATATCTTTGCACTCGGTGGATCACGTTTGGGATCGAGTCGGCTTGAAGATGAAGATCATCAAGAAGACTTAGGTATCCTAGTTTAAGTTTAGTGTGTTTTAGATCCATTTGTAAAGCTTAGTATAGTTGATATGCTCAAGTGCACAACACACACGTTTTTATGTTTGGATATTGGTTTTTCGGTTTTTAGTTTAACCGATATTTGTTTTCATGAATAGATTGATCAAAACATATTTAAATAGTTTATATGTATAGTAGATGTATTCTAGTTATACATGCATGCTTAAACTTCCTATACAAACTTATTTTGACTTTCCTATTCATGTATTGAAAAATTCAAGTTTGATAAAATACAAGTTTTGGTTTTTGGTAAAAATGTTAAAACACAAAAATAGTTTCATATGCTTGATATTTGAGCTAAACTTTTTATCACATGTTTATGTATCAATGCAAAATGATAAAACTATTTTTGGGGATTTTTAGAAGAGATAAAAGAATTTTTAGAAATATATTTAACTGTTTTTCTGACCCAGTTTCTGACCCAGAACTGTGCTGACAGGCCATGCCGGTCGACCGGGCGGTCGACCGACGTGCACAGACCTGTGCACGTCTGCTGGCACAGTGGGCCGGTCGGCCGGTCGGCCGACCGGATCAGAGAGCCTTGCTCTCTGTATCTGGGCGGTCGACCGAGCGGTCGACCAGAGCAGAGAAGTCTGCTCTCTGTATCTGGGCGGTCGGCCGGGCGGTCGACCGGATTGCCCAACGGTCATATTTCTGACCGTTGGCGGTCGACCGGGCCGGTCGACCGCAAGCCTGTCAGGCTGACACATCAGCCTAACGGCTAGTTTTCTGTTTGGCCTATATAAACCCCATTTCTTTGGGATTTTGGCTATGATTTTCTGAGCTAATTTTTTCCCATTCTCTGGTTTTTAAAACAAGTTTTTAAAAGTGTTTAAGAGCTTAAAGATTTCATCTTTATTGTTTTCAAGGGTTTGAAAATTCAAAGAAAAATAGGTTTTTGGGATATTGCTTTAGATCTTCATTTCTATCATATTGCAAGTGTTTTCCCAAGGATTTTTCTTTGTTATTTGATTTCCAAAACACCTTGATTTCCACACTTGAGCTATATCTTCTATCCTATTCTATTAGGATCTTATTTTGTGGAAAAGAGAGATTGTTTTGGTTGTGATACACCACTAGTTATAAACACCCTTGCTTTTGTTGTATCCCTCTTTGGTAGAGGTTGATCGGGTGATTGGTTTGCTCCCTCTTTGGTAGAGGTTGAGTTGGTTGGTTTGCTCCCTCTAGTGAGAGGTGGAGATTGGTTGTAAACCCTCTTCGGTAGAGGTGTTGGTTGTTGTTTGGCTACGGGCCTACCCCTCGGTTGTGAGGCGGTGTTTGAGAGAGGAGTTCGGTACTCTTTTTGTTGTAACAAATCCTCCTCGGTGGAGGTTCCCTCGGTGGGAGTATAGTGGATTAGAAATCCTTCTCGGTGAAGGCGGGGACGTAGAACTAGGGGCTCGAACCTCGGAACATATCTTTGTGTTTGCGTTTGATCCATTGTCTCTCTAACTCTCTCTCTCTCTCTCTTTTATTTGTGCATTGCATTATTCATATTGCCATATCATTCATACTTGTGTTGTGCCTTGCATTATTTCATATTGCTCATTCTTATATGCTTAGCTTGCTTGTGTGTGTGCCTCACTTATACTTAACGACAAGAGCTTCATATAGCACCTCAACCCTTATCTAGGGGAATCAAGAGGAGTTAGTCCAGAGCCCTTCACGGGAATTCGGCTACACTTGTTGGTTGTACTAAGTGTGTTGCAAAAATTGTTTAAGCTTCCGCATTTAGCGCATTTAGTTTCTAGATTAGCATTTACACCTATTCACCCCCCTCTAGGTGTTTTTCAGTTACAGCCTGTCTTAGTGAGGGCTGAGTACCCGACGAGAGAGACCCCCCAGCTTGCAACCACTTTTATCAAACAACTCTTCGACGTGGGGGGTGATTTTCCTTCTGAATTTTGTGCTACTGGCTGGATCCATTCTACTGATAAGAACTGGTGGTACAGAATGGTGGGGTTCGCTCTGGCAGAATTTGGAGACCTTTTGCTATAGGCTGGCTGAACGGGGTTGTCAGGGCTGTTCAATATGGTATCCCGCAGAGCACCCACCATTTTTACGCTATCCTGGAGCGTTATAATTCAGAGACTTGTACATTCTTTACTCCCGTCGGGAAAATGGGGCTCGCCCTTCATGAGATATATGAAGTCTCGGGGCTGATGATTGGAGACGCCCCTTATGAGGAGTACGTCCCGTCAACTGAGGAGCTGCATCTGTTGAAGAAGAGCGATTCTCTAGTATACGAGACGTTTTGGGAAGTGTTGTGCCACTTTCACATTTGAGGGCAAGTGACCGGATGGAGGAGCGCGGGGCTCAAGCAGATGTCATGGGCAACTTATTTGTTTCCCGGGATGAATAAGGCTACCTCGGTATCCCGGCTAGCTCCAAGCACTGATGAGAAAATTTTTAAAAGAATCAGTGGCTCCACTAATTCCTACAATACTGAGTCCAACAAAGACACCTTCAAACCAGATACGGTCTTTGAGAGCTTCCATCATCAAGCCAAAGTTCCGATGTCTGACCAGGCTCTGTTGGCGGGTTTCCTCATGCTATGGCTAAAGCGATGTGTGGTACCCACGCTACCACATGAGGTGATTATTGCTGACGTGGTGTATCCGACGGTCCTGCTTGCCTATGGAAAGTCCAACGCCCTTCTCCCAGCGATGGTGACCGGGATCCAGAGTGGGTTGTGTGCATTAGCAAAGAGCTTCTGCCAAGTGAAAGCAATCATGGACGCGGAGGGCCGCCCAGTCACGGATTCTAACAGTCGTCCCTTGTCAAGACTCCCAGTCCCATGGTCAAGCTCCCATATACGTACTTGATGGCCTGGTACGTTATACATTGTCCCTCGCTGATTATGGCGGTTTCTGTCTCTGAGGGTTTCACACCTTACGTGCAGCGATTGGAGAATTCGGGTTGGCTGCACTATTACATGTTCTTCATCCGGAAGACGATCCTAAACGGGAACAACTATCAGTTGGACAAGTGCTTCCCTGAGATTCATGATGCGTCTTACGGGGACAAATTTGCAAATCTTGTTGGCTGGATGGCTTCACTCAGTTATCCTCTGGCGTCTTTTGGTGGCTGATCAACATTCAGCCCGGGTACTTATGTTTCGGGAAGGAAGTCATCTTCTTCTTGAACTCTGGGAAATCCGCCATGATGTGTCCGGGCTTTCGACAATTGTAGCAAATGATTCTTCTCTCCTCTTTTCCTTCAAACTTCCTTCTAAAGTTGAGCTTGTTCTTCCGGTACATTCTCTTCACATTTCGCACAAGAAGGGAGAGCTCCTCATCTTCTTCTTCATCTTCTTCTTCGTCATCAAGATTGGAGGAAGACTTGAAGGCTATGGATTTCTTCTTTAGAGGAGCAGCATCTTCTCTTGCCTTCTTTTCCATCTCATGAGTCTTCAAGTTGCCGATGAGACTTATGAGATCCATTTCATCCTTGTCGTTCAATTCTTTCAAGGTGATGGCCTTTATCTCCCATGAAGAAGGAAGAGCCCGAATCACTTTCCGCACCTCTTGGTCATTGGAAATATCATCACCTAAAGAAGAAAGAGCATTGGTGATTTTAGTGAACCTTGTAATCATGCAATCAATGGATTCATCATCAATCATTTTAAAGGATTCATATTGGGACCTCAAGAGATCTATCTTAGCTCTCTTGACTTGTGATGTCCCCTCGTGTGTGACCAACAAGTGTTGCCAAATCTCATAGGCGGATTGGCAATGAATTACCCGTGTAAGGTCATCCTCATTCAGGCGGTTAGGAGGGAATTTTAGGCCTTGGAGTTAGCCTCATATTCTCTAAAGGCAAATTCGGTCCATGTGCTTTCATCACTATCGGGTGCAACATAGGGTTTGGTCAATAATTTAGCAACTAGGCTACTTAAAGATTGTAAGAAAATAGTCATCCTAACCTTCCAAATAGGAAAATTGAGTCCATCAAATTTAGGAGGGGTTTTGATGTTATCGGCCATATTTACTAGTGAATGAATGGATGAATGCAAATGTTGATTAGCAAATTTTAAGGATCTCTCTAAGGATGTTAAGCCAAACCTAGAGTCCAAGCTCTGATACCAATTGAAAATCACCTAGAGGGGGGTGAATAGGTGATAATGCTAATCAATGGACAATTTAAAATTATGATGCAGCAATCTCCCAAAACAAGACTAGAAGCCGGATTCCCCGTAAAGGGCTCTGAACTCCTTCCTCGTGATTCCTCTGGATATGAGTTAGAGGTGCACAATGCAATCTTGTTGTATGGGACTTTGATTGACAAGATGAATGAACACAAGTGAATATTGCAATGAAAATAGAGAGCAAGTAATAAGAGCAAAGAAAGTAAAGCAAGAAGCAAGAGCAAGTAAACCAAACGCAAACACCGAGAATTTTTCCGAGGTTCGAGCACCCAGCTCTACGTCCCCGCCTTCCCCAGAAGGATTTCTAACCACTATAACTTCACAAAGATGTTACAAATACACCGGAGTACCCAACTCCACAATCTCAAGTACAAGTTCTCTCTTGGTGATCAAAAGACCACAAACTCTCTTTTGAAAATGTCTCTTCCCTTACAAAGATCCTTGTAGAATGATGAGAGGATTGAAGCTCTTGTGTGTAAGTGGAAAAGAAAAAGAAATCAGAGAGTCTTTAGAAAACACTTCAGAAAATGAGAGAAATATTCAGCACAAAAACCAAGAAACTAAGCTCTTTTGAATGCCTTAAACGTTTGAAACTTTTTCTTGTAATCAACCCTCCCTAAACACCCTATTTATAGTAGAGGGCTAGGGTTTAAAGATAAAACTCACTTAAGGCTAATTAGGAAGTATTAGGATCAGTAAATATCATTTAAACCCTTTTTAGAAAGAAAAAGATAAAATAAACAGCTCAGAAAACTAGCCGTTACTGTTCAACGGCTATCTCGGTCGACCGGTCGGTCGACCGAAGTACAAAAATAAGAGCCGTTGCCGGCTCTCGGTCGACCGCCCGGTCGACCGAAAAATACAGAGAGCAAACGACTTACAGTCAGGCAGGTTTCGGTCGACCCGCGCGGTCGACCGCGATACGTGCACACGGATACGTACTGCTGCCAGAACTTCGGTGGACTGGGACGGTCGACCGACTTGACCTGACACAGGGTCGGTCGGCGGTCGGTCGACCGGCTCAGGTCAAAAGTCAAAACATAAACAAATTTTTGAGGGGAATTTAAAACAAAACAAAGTAGTTTTGAATAGAGATATATATAAAACATAAAAATGAGTTTGTAGGCAGAAGATTGTATACAAAAATATTTTGTACATATTATAGGAAGTATTTTTGGAAATAAGATGTGTGCAAAAACGTGTGTGATAGAGCTTCAACCCTATTCACTATTCTTTAACAAAACTACAAAAGTAGAAACAAATCTAATGAATTATCTAGAGCAATCTTGAAGTCTTGAGCCATGCAATGCCTTGCTAGAGCCTTCTCTTTTATGTTCCTTCCTTGATGTGCAAAACACCTTCTTTACTTCATGAACCTAGAAGTTCTTACAATAGTCAAGCAATGGCCTCCAAATATGGTACTAACCTGAAACTTATCTTAAACAAACTAATTAGTACCAAATAGCTCTTATTTGTTTTGTTATCATCAAAACTCTAAACAAATGGAGAGTGTAACCTTTTGGGCCAACAATCTCCCCCTTTTTGATGATGACAAAACAAATAGGCTATAAACAAAAATATAGGGGAGGAGAAAGCTCCCCCTCAAATTATGCTATATTAATCAAAGAAAAACAATGTAATTTGTAATTTGTAAGTAAACATCATGAAACCAAAAACCATGAGAATATAAAACACTTGCAAAACACTTAAACTCAAATTATAAGGATTCATGAAAACACATCAAAAACTAAAAACATATATGAGCTCATATGAAACCAAAACCATATGAACTCAAATTTCCATACATAAACTCATTCTCCCCCTTTTTGTCATACATCAAAAAGGGTTAAGAAAAATTTTTTATTCAATAACATAAACATTAAGTTCACCACAAATGAATGAAAATCTAGCAAAATCAAGTGGTTTAGTGAAAATATCGGCAAGTTGCAAATCCGTAGAAACATAATCAATATCTATATCTCCTTTCTCAAAATGATCTCTAAGAAAGTGATATCTAATCTCAATGTGCTTGGTCTTACTATGTTGATTTGCATTCTTAGTCATGTGTATAGTACTAGTATTATCACAAAATATTTTTATATGGTTATAATGCAAATCATAATCAAGGAGAGTATGTTTCATCCAAAGGACTTGTGCACAACAAGCCCCCGCGGCAACATACTCCGCCTCGGCGGTTGAGAGAGCTACGGAATTTTGTTTCCTAGAGGACCATGAAACAAGACAATTACCAAGAAATTGACATGTCCCACTAGTACTCTTTCTATCTACTCTACAACCCGCATAGTCGGCATCCGAATAACTCGTCATTGAGAAATCTCCGGTTTTCGGATACCATAGACCCATTCCAATTGTGCCCTTAATATAACGAATGATGCGTTTAACCGCAATAAGATGGGACTCTTTAGGACATGATTGAAATCTAGCACAAAGACACACACTAAACATTATGTCCGGCCTACTTGCCGTCAAATACAAAAGACTACCTATCATGCTTCTATACAATTTAATATCAACATTTTTACCTTGGTCATCCTTATCAAGCTTGGTTGTAGTTGCCATGGGAGTGTTGCAAACTTTAGAGTCTTCAAGTCCAAACTTCTTTACGAGTTCCTTTGCGTACTTGGCTTGACATATGGAGTTCCCATCTTGCAATTGCTTGATTTGGAGTCCAAGAAAGAAATTCAATTCACCCATGGAAGATATTTCAAACTCACATTGCATAACCTTTTCAAACTCCTTGCATAAAAACTCATTAGAAGATCCAAAAATTATATCATCAACATAAATTTGCACAATTAAAATGTCATTATCAATATGCTTAGTAAAAAGAGTTGTGTCTACTTTGCCTTTAACAAAATCATTTGAAATGAGAAAACTAGAAAGCCTTTCATACCAAGCTCTAGGAGCTTGTTTCAATCCATACAAAGCTTTATTAAGTTTAAAAACAAAACTAGGATGAACATGATCAACAAAATCAGGAGGTTGTTCAACATAAACTTCTTCATTTATAAAACTATTCGAAAATGCACTTTTCACATCCATTTGAAAAAGTTTAAAATTTTTAAAAGATGCAAAAGCTAGTGTCATCCGTATGGCTTCAAGCCGTGCTACGGGTGCAAAGGTCTCCTCAAAGTCAATTCCTTCAACTTGAGTGTAATCTTGGGCCACTAACCTAGCTTTATTCCTAATGACATTTCTGGACTCATTCATCTTGTTTCTAAAGATCCACTTAGTACCAATTATTGGTCTATCGTGGGGCCTAGGAACAAGGTACCAAACTTGATTGCGCTCAAATTGATTGAGTTTCTCTTGCATGGCTAGCAACCAATATGAGTCCGCCTCGGCTTCGAGGATGCTTTTAGGTTCAAAATGAGAAATGAAAGCAAAGTTACCACATAAGTCATGGAGTTTGGAGCGAGTTGTTACCCCTTTAGATGCATCACCTAAGATGAGCTCCTTGGGATGATTTGTAGCATATCTCCAAGCTTTAGGAAGCGGTTGAGAGCTTTCCTCTTTATCCTCTAGAACATCACCAATGGATTCTTGCTTTTCTTCTTGAGCGGGTGAGTCCTTCAAGGATAGTTTCTCCATGTCTTCACCTAATGGGTCAATCTCTACAACATTCTCAACAACCACATTAGATTCTTCAAACTTAACATGCATGGATTCTTTAATGGTAAGTGAAGATCTATTGAATACTCTATAAGTTTTGCTAGTAGTAGAATATCCAACAAAGATTGCTTTATAAGCCTTAGCATCAAATTTACCCAAGTTATCTTTAGTATTCAGAACAAAACACTTGCATCCAAAAACTTTAAATATGCAACATTTGGTTTTCTAGAATGATACATTTCAAAAGATGTTTTGAAAGAATTCTTACACAAGTAAATACGATTTGAAATATACCATGCGGTGTTTACGGCCTCGGCCCATAAATATTGAGGGAGGTCATATTCACTAATCATGGTCCTAGCCATCTCTTGAAGTGTTCTATTTTTTCTTTCTACAACTCCATTTTGTTGTGGAGTTCTAGGACATGACATTTCATGCTTGATTCCCTTTTCATTACAATAAGTCATGAAGAGTTGGTTAACAAACTCACCACCTCTATCACTCCTTATTTTCAAAATCGAAAAACCTTTTTCTTTTTCAACCCTTTTTCGAAAAACTTTGAAATGAGAAAAAGTTTGATCTTTGTGTTCCAAAAGAAAACCCAAGTGAAACGGGAAAAATCATCAACTAAAACAAATGCGAATCTACTACCATTTAAACTCTTAGTTTTGGTTGGTCCAAAAAGATCCATATGAATTAATTCTAATGGCCTAGTTGACATGATATCCTTGATTGGTTTGAAGGAAGACTTAGTTTATTTCCCAAGTTGGCACGCACTACAAATGCGGTCTTTTTCAAACTTCAAGCAAGGTATACCCTTCACCAATTCCTTAGAATTAATCCTAGAAAGATGGTCAAAAGATGCATGTCCTAATCTTCTATGCCAAAGCCAAGAATTTTCATCAAAAGCATTCAAGCATTTAGTAGAACAATCTAAATTAAGCATGTCAATGATATAAATATTATTGTCACGAAACCGGTGAGAATACAATCATTGGTTTTAACATCAAAAATCTTGCAAGAAGAATCATCAAAAACAACTTTAAGTCCACGGTCACAAAGTTGACTAATACTAAGCAAGTTATGCTTCAAACCATCAACAAGAGCTACATTTTCTATAATAGGAGATGCACCAAATTGAATGTTACCTATACCGATGATAGTGCCCTTGGAGTCATCCCCGAAGGTGACGTTGCCACCTTCCATGTACCTTGATAGGGTTGTAAAGTTATTGATGTCCCATGTCATGTGTCTTGAACAACCACTATCAAGGTACCACCGCTCCTTACGTCTTGGAGACTTGGTGTGTACCTACATCAAATAATTTAGGACTTGATTTTGGTACCCACATTTTCTTGGGTCCTAAAGAGTTAGTGCCATGAACCCAAACAAGATTATTTGATCTATTTACTTGGTCATAACAAAACTTAGCCAAATATCTATTTTTACCACAATAAGTACATCTATACACTCTACCATATTTAAAAGCATAGTGAGTGTGAGACTTGTGAGCATGTGTGGATTTAGCATGAGTGTTGTGTGAAGTGTGAGCATGAGGAATCTTAACATGAGAATCTTTAGCATGAGAGGTGTGCTTTTTAGAAAACATTTCTTCAAGTTTCTTAGTGTTAAAAGCACAATCCTTCAAACTTTTTCAAATCAACAATTCTAGTTTTTAATGAAGAAATTTCTTTTTCATCAATCTTAGGAAATTTTGCTTTACATGCAACTTTGTAAGCACTAAATTCATTTTGAGTAGAAATGAGATTGGAAGAAATTTCATCTTTTTCTCTAGAAATAATAGCAAGTTGATTTTAAGAAAAGCAACTTCCTTTTCTAATTTAGAGCATTCAATCTTTTTATTATCATAGGTTTCGGAGAGTTCAACAAAAGCATGTACAATAACTTCTTTGCTTAATTCATCATCTTCATCAAGAGGTTGTGGGGTTACCTTTGGTGTGTTTGCCATGAAACACATGTTCGCCGTGTCCACCTCGTCTTCGGATTCGCTTTCCGAATCCCATGTGGCTTTGTAGGCTTTCTTTTCGACCGGCTTCTTTGGCTTGAAGGAGGAAGTCATCTTCTTCTTGAACTCCGGGCAATCCGCCATGATGTGTCCGGGCTTTCGACAATTGTAGCAAATGATTCTTCTCTCCTCTTTTCCTTCAAACTTCCTTCTAAAGTTGAGCTTGTTCTTCCGGTACATTCTCTTCACATTTCGCACAAGAAGGGAGAGCTCCTCATCTTCTTCTTCATCTTCTTCTTCATCATCAAGAGTGGAGGAAGACTTGAAGGCTATGGATTTCTTCTTTAGAGGAGCAGCATCTTCTCTTGCCTTCTTTTCATCTCATGAGTCTTCAAGTTGCCGATGAGACTTATGAGATCCATTTCATCCTTGTCGTTCAATTCTTTCAAGGTGGTGGCCTTTATCTCCCATGAAGAAGGAAGAGCCCGAATCACTTTCCGCACCTTTTGGTCATTGGAAATATCATCACCTAAAGAAGAAAGAGTATTGGTGATTTTAGTGAACCTTGTAATCATGCAATCAATGGATTCATCATCAATCATTTTAAAGATTCATATTGGGACCTCAAGAGATCTATCTTAGCTCTCTTGACTTGTGATGTCCCCTCGTGTGTGACCAACAAGTGTTGCCAAATCTCATAGGCGGATTGTCAATGAATTACCCGTGTAAGGTCATCCTCATTCAAGGCGGTTAGGAGAGAATTTTGGGCCTTGGAGTTAGCCTCATATTCTCTAAAGGTAAATTCGGTCCATGTGCTTTCATCACTATCGGGTGCAACATAGGGTTTGGTCAATGATTTAGCAACTAGGCTACCTAAAGATTGTAAGAAAATAGTCATCCTAACCTTCCAATAGGGAAATTGAGTCCATCAAATTTAGGAGGGGTTTTGATGTTATCGGCCATGTTTACTAGTGAATGAATGGATGAATGCAAATGTTGATTAGCAAATTTTAAGGATCTCTCTAAGGATGTTAAGCCAAACCTAGAGTCCAGCTCTGATACCAATTGAAAATCACCTAGAGGGGGGGGGGGGTGAATAGGTGATAATGCTAATCAATGGACAATTTAAAATTATGATGCAGCAATCTCCCAAAACAAGACTAGAAGCCGGATTCCCCGTGAAGGGCTCTGAACTCCTTCCTCGTGATTTCTCTGGATATGAGTTGGAGGTGCACAATGCAATCTTGTTGTATGGGACTTTGATTGACAAGATGAATGAACACAAGTGAATATTGCAATGAAATAGAGAGCAAGTAATAAGAGCAATGAAAGTAAAGCAAGAAGTAAAGAGCAAGTAAACCAAACGCAAACACCGAGAATTTTTCCGAGGTTCGAGCACCCAGCTCTACGTCCCCGCCTTCTCCAGAAGGATTTCTAACCACTATAACTTCACAAAGATGTTACAAATACACCGGAGTACCCAACTCCACAATCTCAAGTACAAGTTCTCTCTTGGTGATCAAAAGACCACAAACTCTCTTTTGAAAATGTCTCTTCCCTTACAAAGATCCTTGTAGAATGATGAGAGGATTGAAGCTCTTGTGTGTAAGTGGAAAAGAAAAAGAAATCAGAGAGTCTTTGGAAAAATACTTCAGAAAATGAGAGAAATATTCAGCACAAAAACCAAGAAACTAAGCTCTTTGAATGCTTTAAACTTTTGAAACTTTTGCAACTTTTTCTTGTAATCAACCTCTCCCTAAACACCCCTATTTATAGTAGAGGGCTAGGGTTTAAAGATAAAACTCACTTAAGGCTAATTAGGAAGTATTAGGATCAGTAAATATCATTTAAATCCTTTTTAGAAAGAAAAAGATAAAAATAAAACAGCTCAGAAAACTAGCCGTTACTGTTCAAACGGCTATCTCGGTCGACCGGTCGGTCGATCGAAGTACAAAATAAGAGTCGTTGCCGGCTCTCGGTCGACCGCCCGGTCGACCAAAAAATACAGAGAGCAAACGACTTACAGTCAGTCAGGTTTCGGTCGACCCGCGCGGTCGACCGCGAAACGTGCACACGGATACGTACTGCTGCCAGAACTTCGGTCGACTGGGACGGTCGACCGACTTGACCTGACACAGGGTCGGTCGGCCGGTCGGTCGACCGGCTCAGGTCAAAAGTCAAAACATAAACAGATTTTTGAGGGGAATTTAAAACAAAACAAAGTAGTTTTGAATAGAGATATATATAAAACATAAAATGAGTTTGTAGGCAGAAGATTGTATACAAAAATATTTTGTACATATTATAGGAAGTATTTTTGGAAATAAGATGTGTGCAAAAACGTGTGTGATAGAGCTTCAACCCTATTCACTATTCTTTAACAAAACTACAAAAGTAGAAACAAATCTAATGAATTATCTTGAGCAATCTTGAAGTCTTGAGCCATGCAATGCCTTGCTAGAGCCTTCTCTTCTATGTTCCTTCTTTGATGTGCAAAACGCCTTCTTTGCTTCATGAACCTAGAAGTTCTTGCAATAGTCAAGCAATGGCCTCCAAATATGGTACTAACCTGAAACTTATCTTAAACAAACTAATTAGTACCAAATAGCTCTTATTTGTTTTGTTATCATCAAAACTCTAAACAAATGGAGAGTGTAACCTTTTGGGCCAATAGGGTGGTCTTTGGTACCCATACTCTTTGGGTCCATGGGGGTTAGTTCTTTTCCTAACCCAAATAAATTTAGTTGCTAAATTTGAATCATGTATACAATCATAGCAAAACTTAGTAAGGTGGCCCTTACGTCCACAATGTGCACAAGTGTACACATGAGCATACATAGTGTGATGGGTGTGAACGTGCGAAGCATGTGCATGCCGTGGATGGTGTGCATGTAAAGATGGAACTTGTTTCTTTCGAAACATAGATTCCAAACGTGTATGGTTCAAGGCACATTAGCTCAAAGTGGAGCCCAAACAATCCATATTCTTCTTTAACAAATTTATATCATTTTCAATTATAAAAGAAGAGGGGCATGCAAAAGGTAAGTTAGGTGAAGCTATACTAGCATGGCAAATATGAGAATCTAAATCATTTTTCAAAGAAACATTTTTCTTTAAAACAATTTCCAATTCCTTTGTAATAGAAGCAATTTTTATTTTCAAGGAATCATTCTCTTTTAAAACAAAATCAACTTTTGAAGATAAGTTTTCATTTTTCTTCAAAATTATTTCACAATCTTTTTTATTTTTCAAAAATTCATTTTCTTTTAGGGCAAGATCTAGTTTAGATTTTAATGAATCCCTTTCATTAGAAATCTCCACTTTATCTTGCAAAATCAAATCTAGTTTTGAACACAAATCCTTATTTTCTTCTTTTAGTTCAAAACTCTTCTTTTTCAAAAGATTATATTTTTCTAATAATTTTTCACACACAATTGAGAGTTCTTCATTCAAGGCATTGGCATCAATATACTCATTAGAAGAACTAGCACAATCATCATCTAATTGAGATTCCGAATATACCTCAAGGGAGTCATTCCCTTGGACTATGTAGCATTGTTGCTCGATTCTCCACTAGATTCATCCTCCGTTTGGATTGGCAATTGAAGCTTGGAGGAAGGCAACGTGTTCCACACTGCAAAGGCGGAATCATAGTTAGAAACTAAGCACAAATATTCTTTATTAAGCGTGCTTCTAAGTGCCTCAAGGGCTTGTACATTGGCCTCTATATGCTTGCTATTACCAAGATAGGATTTCTTGCGGCAAGGAAAACATGCAAGCCTAGGGTTTTTAGATACATGGACATCCTAAATTTCCACATGTCAATGTTGGAGACATCAAACATGGGAGGTGACAAGCAATCCATGAGTGTATGTAAACAATATAAGTGTGCAAATGCAAATGATAGATTAGCTAACCAAGATCACACTCCTAATTGGTTAAACCAAATATCAGGAGCGTAGGCTCTGATACCAATTGAAAGCACACCTAGAGGGGGGGTGAATAGGTGTACGGCTAATCTAATGAACTAAATGTGGAAATTAAAAACTAATTGCAACTACACTTAATGCAATCAACGAGTGTAGCCGAATTCCTGGTGAAGGACTTTGGACTAACTCCTCTTGATTCCTCTGAATAAGAGTTGAGGCGCTATATGAAGCTTTCGTGGTTAAGCACAAGTGAGGCACACACAAACAACACAAGCATATATATGATATGGCAATATGATGCAATGCTCAAGGTAATAGAGAGAGAGAGAGTTAGAGATAATGAATCAATCGCAAACACAAGTAATTTGTTTCGAGGTTCGAGCCACTACTCTACGTCCCCGCCTTCACACAGAGGGATTTTCACTATCTCGTCCACACAGGACTTCCCACACAGGGAACCTCCACTGAGGATTTGGGTAAATACAACCGGGAGTACACAACTCCTCTCTCAACCGAATACAACCTCTCACTAGAGGCAAGGCACAATCCATAACAAACACCTCTACACTTAGAGGGTTAGGCACTTAGCCAATACAAAACAATCACCTCACACTTGAGGGATTCCAACACTAACTCCACCTCACACTAGAGGGAGCCAAACACCAATCTCCACCTCTCACTAGAGGGATCCAAACACCAATCTCCACCTCTCACTAGAGGGAGCCAACCACCTCTCCAAAATTAACCTCTACACAAGAGGGATAACACAAGTAAGGAGGGTTTACAACTAGGTGGTCTATCTCAACCACAAACAACTTTTCTCACAAAATAAAGATCCTATAGATAGGATAGCAAGATATGGTTCAAGTGTGAAAAATCAAGATGTTCGAAAATAAATCACAAGGAAAAATACTTGGGAAAACAACTTAGTATTTGATAGAAATGAAGAACAAAGCAAATATCCCAATCAATATTTTTCTTTGATTTTTCCAACTCTTGAAAACAAATAAAGATGATCTTTAAAAAACAATAAACTCTTTTGAAAACTTGCTTTTAAAACACTAGAAAATAGGTGAATTTTTGCACTTAAAAATCTTGACAAAACAGCCAAAGATTGGGGTATTTATAACCCCCAAAAGAATCTGCCCGTTGGCAGCTGACTAGGCCAATAATGGCCTTCTAGTCGACCGGCTAAGGGTCAAATTTTTGACCGTTGAGCATTCCGGTCGACCGCCCGGTCGACCGTGGCCAATTCAGAGATCAAATTGCTCTCTGGCCGGTCGACCGCCCGGTCGACCGTGTCAAGCCTCACGGTTGACCGTCCGGTCGACCGCCCCCACCCGAGAGTGGGGTACTTGCAGTCGGTCGACCGCGCGGTCGACCGGCCCAAGTGGCAGGTCAACGTGCACATCTTTGTGCACGTCGGTATATGGATATACTCCAATATACATGAAATAGATATATATCAATGTTTTTGACTTAAATCCGAAAATATGTTTTGTTAAAACACAAAACTCCAAACACATGAATATGTATATCAAAATAAGTTTGTCTAAGATATGAAGCATACATGTATATAGAACAAATCTAATACACATTAAACCATATAAACTTGTTTTGATTCTATCTATTCATGAAAACCAAGATCGGTTAAACCAAAAACTGAAAACCAATAAACATGAAACTTAAACAAATGTGTGTGTTGTGAACTTGAGCATATCACACTATCTAGTCTTTAACAAATGGATCTAAAAACATAAACTAAACTATGTACCGAAGTCTACTTGACGAACTCCATCTTCAAGCCGACTCGATCCAAACCGTGATCCACCGAGCTTGACTCTAACGAGTGCTAGATATGACTTTGTCGCTCGGGCTCTTGAATCACCATGTGAGAAGCTCCAAAATACCTTTGTTGAAGCTAATCACCTACTAATATCTTGGTTAAATATCTGAAACTAAACATCACAAGATTATTAGTAAACATAACTACATGAGTTAATCATCATCAAAACTAGAGTGGAAGGCCTCTGGGCCAACAGCAAGGTCATGGCAAAAGCTGAGCACACTCCTCTGTTCCTCCTCTGGTATGCATCGTCTAATAATTTGGTCGGGACAATATTAAAAAGATACGGTTCTTCCCAGAAGAAGCAACGTACTTGGGCAAAGAAGCGGTATTGGTCTTGCTTTGTCCAGTCAGTGGGTAATTATCCAGTAGCCAGGTAATTAATAATGTCTGCATACCAGGGTTCCTTAAGAATGGCCAGGATGTGCTCGTCTGGAAAATCCTCGTTGATCGGAGCTTGTATGATCGGTGCGCTCAGAATTCGCGAGAGATGATCAGCGATCACATGTTCTATACCTCGTTTATCCTGGATTTTTAAGTCAAATTCTTGAAGTAAAAGGATCCACCGAATCAATCGGGCTTTTGCTTCCTTCTTGGTCATGAGGTATTTCAGAGCCGAGTGATCCGTAAAAATTACCGTCTTTGATCCTAACAAGTAGGGCCGAAACTTCTCTAACGCAAAGACAACGGCCAATAATTCCTTCTCAGTCGTTGTATAGTTCTGTTGGGCGTCATTCAAGGTCCTACTCGAGTAATAAATCACGTGCTGCCTATTGTTGGTGCGCTGTACTAGAACAGCGCCAATAGCAAAGTCAGAGGCATCGCACATGATTTCGAACGGTTGGGCCCAATTAGGAGCAGAAATAATAGGCGCAGAAATAAGTTCTTACTTAAGCTTCCTCCATGACTTGAAACATTCACCGTTAAAATCAAAGGGCACGTCCTTAGCGAGCAGGTTGGTTAAGGGCCTAGTGATTTTGCTAAAATCCTTAATGAACCGTCGGTAGAACCCAGCATGCCCTAGAAAGGATCTAATATCCTTGATGCTTTTGGGTGGTGGAAGCTTAGCAATCACTTCTACTTTAGCCTTGTCCACTTCAATGCCTCTCCTAGAAATCTCATGGCCTAAGACAATCCCCTGTCTCACCATGAAGTGACATTTCTTCCAGTTTAGAGTTAGATTTTTCTCCTTGCATCTTTGCAGTACTAACTCTAGGTGATGAAGACACTGGTCAAATGAATCTCCGTAGATGGAGAAATCATCCATGAAAATCTTAAGAAAACGTTCTACCATGTCAGAGAAAAGACTAAGCATGCACCGTTGAAATGTTGCGAGAGTATTGCACAATCCAAAGGGCATGCATCGGTAAGCGAAGGTTCCGAACGGGCAGGTGAACATGGTCTTTTCCTGATCTTCTGCAGCAATGGGGATTTGATTGTATCCCGAGTACCCATCTAGGAAGCAGTAGTACTCATGTCCATCCAAACGCTCAAGCATTTGGTCGATGAAGGGTAGCGGGAAGTGGTCTTTACGGGTAGCTGCATTCAACTTCCTATAGTCGATACAGACACGAACCTTTAGGTAGTCTTGTCTGCACCAACTCTTTTTGCTCATTTTCAACCACCGTAAAACCAGCTTTCTTCGGGACAGCATGAACAGGGCTAACCCATTGACTATCTGAAATGGGATAAATGATCCCATTATCTAATAGTTTTAAAATTTTCGCTTTAACTGCCTCTTGCATGAGAGGGTTAAGCCTGCATTTTGGGTCCCTCCTGGGGGTTGCTTCATTGACTAAATGGATTCTATGTTGCGCTATGGCTGGACTTATCCCTTTGATGTCCTTCATCGTCCATCCAATGGCTTCCCTATGTCTTTTCAGAATAGACATTAAGCTGTCCTCTTGTAGCTCAGTCAAGTGGGATGCTATGATGACTGGCAAGGTGTCCTTTCCGCCCAGGTAGGCGTACTTAAGTTGTTCAGGTAAGGCTTTTAACTCTATGGAAGGTGTTGCTTCATTGGATGTAATCTCTAGGCTTTCAATCCTAAGATAAGGTACATTTAGGCTTGATGCCTAATCCACTGCTGAATCTACGATCTGGTCTAGATTAAAATCCTCAGCCTCTAGATCAAACTCTACCTCCGTCTCTATCTCCATACTTTCCTTATGCTCAGTGGTCAGATTTTCAATGAAATTGACCTCAAAAGTCTGATCATTGACATCCCTAGGTTGTCTTCCAAGATTGAAGACATTGACTTCCTTCGTCATATCTCCAAAGGTCAATCGCATGGACCCGTTCCTACAGTTGATTATGGCTTTAGCTGTAGCAAGGAATGGGTGCCCTAAGATGACTGGGGTTTGAGACCTTAGATTGGACACAGGTTGGGTCTCAAGCACAATAAAGTCAACGGGATAGATGAAATCCCCAACCCAGATAAGGACGTTTGTGATTTTCCCCTTCGGGATCTTCACAGATCGGTCAGCTAGCTGAATGGTGACTCGAGTTGGGCTTAGCTCGCCCAACCCAAATTGCTGGTATACTGAGAGAGGCAGCAAGTTGATACTTGCTCCCAGGTCAAGAAGTGCTCTACTGATTTCGGTCTGTCCCATGGTGCAGGAAATGGTGGGACATCCGGGATCCTTGTATTTCACCAGAATGGGACCAGACAGAATTTCGCTTATATTGGTTGCCAAGAACACTTTCTTGGGCACATTGGTCTTTCTCTTCTTAGTACACATATCCTTAAGAAATTTGGCATAAGCTAGGACTTGTTGGATAGCGTCAAGAAGAGGCACATTCAATTTGACCTAGTTGAACATCCCTAGCATTTTCTCCATGTGCATATTCTTATTGTTGTTCCGAAGCCTATTGGGAAAGGGTGCTACAGGCTTATGAACTTGTTCAGCAGCTTTGTCCTCGTCAGATGTGTGAAGCATTTTTGGAGGAACTAGCAGAGGTGGAGGCTAGAGTAGGATCAGGATGGACTGGACTTTTCTGTTGGTAGACCTGGTTGTCTACCTTCTTTCCAGATCGAAGTGTGTGAACAACATTGCACTGATGGATCCTGTTTCATATGCTTGATTGGAGTTTTTTGGGTTAACTAGCGGTTGATTAGGCAAAGTACCCTTTGGTCTTTCACTTAGAGAGCTAGCTAATTGGCTCATCTGCATTTTCAATCTCGATATAACCTGTGAATGGTTGTTCAGCGTTTGTCCCTGGTTTTACATAAAAGTGGTTTGGGACTTCATGAAAGCTTCCATGCTTTCCTCTAATTTGTTGAATTTCTTTTCCATTGGTGAACTTTGAGAGGAGGAAGATGGAGCTTGACTGGGGAAATTTGGTGGACTGGGATGGTGAAAATTGTTGGAGAAATTAGGCCTAGGAGGATTGTTCTGAGCCCAAGAGAAATTAGGGTGATTCCTCCAACCTGGATTGTATGTTTGCGAGTAGGGATTAGGCGGCGGCCGTGAGTAAGCCGCGTTCAGGTGTTCCGGTGGCATTTGTTGGACATGGAAAACAGGACACTCTTCAAAGACATGGTT
This sequence comes from Agave tequilana, assembly GCA_038442645.1. Taxonomy (NCBI): domain Eukaryota; kingdom Viridiplantae; phylum Streptophyta; class Magnoliopsida; order Asparagales; family Asparagaceae; genus Agave; species Agave tequilana. The sequence goes on from JAVJIF010005115.1 coordinate 65,584, forward strand.
TGGTTCCTGACAGTATGAACAACCCAGATTGTGAATTGGTGGTGGGTTGATTTGGTTGACACTGGCGGGCTCTTTTGTCTCTAGAGCCTCATTCTCCTTATTAAGGTTGCAATCTTAGCTTCGGCAGTTATGGATGATTCTAGAGATAGGAGCCCTCCTCTTGAAGCTATAGATTGTGAATTCTTTAGTTTTTCTGAGGCTGGCTCCCATTGCAGGGTTCTCTCAGCTAAATCCTCAAATAAATCCTAATCCTGATTCTCATCCTTCTGCAAGAACCCTCCCTGACACATGGTCTCTAAAAGGGTTTTCGTTTGATAACCTAAGCTATCGTAGAGAATCTGGCACTGACGCCATTTTTTCACACCATGATGAGGGCATTGAGCTAGGAGATCTTTGAATCGCTCGAAGTATATCCAAAATGGTTCGCTCGGTTCTTGCCTGAACTGCATGATATTCTTCCTAATGAGGGTAGTTTTGTGAATGGGTAGAATTTCTTCAAGAAGGCCTTGACGAAATCATCCCATGTCATGACAGAATCTACCGCCAAACTGTACAACCATTTCTTCGCTAGGTCCTTTAGGGAGAAAGGGATGAAACATAACCTAACGACATCGTCTCCTAGCTGGGGGATACGCATCATGAGATACACTTCTTCAAATTCCCTAATAAAGAAGTATGCATCCTCCGATTATAAACCATGAAACTTTGGGAGAATGTTGACGAATTGAGGCTTTAATTCAAAATTATTTCCATTTGCCTCAGGCAGTTTTATACAAGATGTAATTAAGTTCTGATCAGGTAAAATCTGTCCTGAAGTGACGCCATCACTGGCTCAGGATGCAAGGGTAGAGAAGTGTTTCTGGTTAATTTGGAAGTTGACGGATCTCTCACCCACTCTTACATGCAGCACACCACAAACAACGTGAAGACAACAAATAATTGAAAAAGAACAAAAAATAAAGAAAAGAATGAAAAACAACCACAAAGCCTTAGTCTAAGGTACCTGGACCTAGACGACTCCTAACTGGTTGATTCTCCGAGGAAGGTTGTTGCAGGAACTCGACTACAAGCTAATCGGCCAGGAAAGGGCAAAGCTCGGGGGGAGGTATCCGGGCGTAAGCCACGGGCCTAATTACGCCAAGCCACGGAGCTTTCGAGACTTTGCCTCTCAATCCACTTTCCTTAGACACTGATTTTGTAGGAGTATAATTCTTGTAATTTCCAACCTCGGTTAATCTCTTTAGTGAGTCCGAGATGTCCCTAGTGCCAACGTCTATTGATTTTTAGTTAAGGCTTGAAAAAGTGTGAGTGCACTTGGAGATAGTTTTCTGGGCTAAGGAAGGGTGATGAAATCCCCTCCTTATCTTGTTTATTTGGGTTTTGCCCTTAAAGTCAATTATGCAAGTGTAACAGTTTATTCACAACAAGGTAACACTCAAAGCGATAAATCACTCCAAAATGTTGGTCCTATTCTATATGAATGCACACGTACCTTTTCTCCAGTACTCTTCAACAGAAATTGAAATGAATTAAAATAGACACGTGCCCTAAATGCAAAAGTCTAATCCAAATTTCAATTAAGCAACAAGTGGATTTCTGTTGAATTTATTACCCATGTATAAGGTGAAGCATTCAAAGGAACTAAAAAGAATTTAGAAAGCAATTTTTTTAGCGGCTTTCGGCAACCCTGCAAACGAGTTTGTTAATACTTCAATCGGAAAAACTCGCTTTTACACGAATTTTTCCGAGGGCAAATGAATCCTCGCGCAATGTCCTTGGCCTCCTCTTTCGCTTCCCGTGATCGTGAGCTCCTTGGTACTTCTCCTACACACAAAAATAAAGAACAATCTTTAGTATTGAACAATAAAGCCGTTCCCTCCCCGGCAACGGCGCCAAAATTTGATCGTTAAAAAGCAAGCACAATAATAAGTAAAAAGAGTGTGGGTCGATGTTACTGCCTTTGCGATTCTTCCGTAGTAGCAAAGTGGCTCTACGGGTCGTATCCACAAGGAGGGAGAGCGATGAAAGCTTAATGCGGCTTCTTCGTTTAAGAAAAGAGAAAATTCTTTGTTTCAAATAAAGAATTAGAAAATGAAAACAAGTTGTTTCAAGAATTGTTTGAAAATGATTTGGTGGTTTGTAAAAGTGGGTCTTTCTTAATTGTAAAGGCGCATGGCTAACTTTCTACTAATTGCTCCCACTAATCCCTAACTTCTTGAAGATGTAGCCTCATGATGGATCATAGGCAAGCTTTACCCTTATGCATTGGAACTATTCACGTGGAAATCGAGTGAAAGTTCTTCCTATAACTTAGCTTTACACGGTAAAAACTCGGACATTCCCTTATCAAGATCCAATAGAAGGCGAGAATACGGGAAGACACGAGTGCACTAATGGTATCAGCAAAGTTAAAAGGAAAGTCTCTAACTTACAACAACAGGCAAAGTACAAAACCCATAGATCATCAAAAAACCTTTTAAGTATGAAATATAAGAAGGTAAATACTTGTAGGTAAGTTAGAGTTAGAACCCTCGTCTTAAGATGTCATAACTCTCATTTGCATAAGGCTTGTTTAACACTATTGACTCATGTGGGTTATCAATCAAGTTGTTAGAGATTAGTCGGTTAGTAGTTAGTTAGCCATGCAATGGGGAGTTAGTTAGACATGGTAAGAAAAGAAACAACAAAAAAGAAAAGAAATAGAGAGAAAGGAAGTTACACTACAACAAGAAAGTAAAAACCAATGGAAAGCATAAGTAAATTGAAACAAGAAAGAGAAGTAGTTACTTGTATTAGCTTGTCACCCTTCAAATACAACTCTTACACACACTCTTTCTTTCACTCTAATGGCTAAAACTAAAACTAGAAGAAGAACAAAAACTACTACTACAACTCCTAACAAATCAACAAAATACAACTCTCTTCTCTAGATATCTCCAACTGAAGACCTGTAGGGGGGTATTTATAGGCACCAGGGGAAATGGCATTAGGGGGTGACCCATGCCCCAAAGCCCGGGCACGCGCGCGCCAGTGTTGCCACGAAAACACAGCCCAGGCCGCGTTTTCGCGGCAATGCTGGGGAAGCGCGCGCCTGGCTTCCTGCTGGGTGCCGCCCCGTCTGTCTCCCGTCAGGAGGATCTCCTGGATTCGTGATTTGATGCCCTGAGCTGACAAAATCTCCTCCCTAAAGTTAATGGCTACTTGGTTGGCCTTTAATCACCCATTAAATGGTGGTTTAGGGTCTTCTTCTTCATTTGCACACCATGGACCTAGGATTAAGCAAGCAAAGCTTTATTAGCAGAATTTTACATCAAATAAATATGAGAATATGATGAAAATTATGCAAAATTAGAAACTAATCAGTATGCTCCATTTGAGTAGACCGACTCTACTACAAATGGTCCTTCCTATTTGGGCTAAAATTTTCATTTGGTCTTATGCATCATCACCATGAGTCTTTTGATAGCTAAGACAAGGTCACCTTTCTTGAAAGTCCGCTCCTTGACTTTCTTGTTGAAGGCTCTGGAAATTCAAGCTTGATAAAGCTCGATTTGCTGTTAAGCTTGCAGATATTTATCGTCCAAAGCTTCTATCTCCTGGAGTCGCAGTTGATGCTTCTCCTTATTCGTCATCTCCGTTGTCAAGGCAACGCGTAGAAATGGGATCTGGATTTCTAATGGGAGTACGACTTCACACCCATATACCAAAGAGAACGGTGTAGCTTTCGTCGGGATTCTCACTGTTGTGCGGTAAGCCCATAAGCATTTACCTAATTTGTGATCCCAGTCACGTTGGCTCTTCGAGATGAATTTTTTGAGAAGTTTCCTAATAGTCTTGTTGAAAGCTTCTGCAAGGCCGTTAGCGGCTGGATAGTATGCCGTTGAAGACATACTCTGGATTCTGAACTTGTTGCAGAACCTTTAAAATTCTTGGCTAACGAATTGGGGCCCCATTATCATGGACAATCCGTCGTTGCACGCCGAAGCGGTAGATCACGTGATGTTTTATGAACTTGATCACGTCAGATGTCTTCACCTCCCTCAAGGGAATAGCTTCAACCCACTTAGAGAAGTAATACCGATATCCTTTGGATGAAGGTGGGCTGATAGGGCCAACCACATCCATTCCCCACATTTCGAACGACCATGAAGAAGTTATAGGGCGAAGAGGTCCTGGTACCTGATGAATGAAGTCACCATGGATCTGACAAGTGTGGCATCACTTCGCATAAGCAATAGCGTCAGGGATCATCTTTTGCCAATAATACCCCAGTCTTCGGAGTCAATATCCAAGCTTCGGATCAGGCTGATACACATGCCGTCAAGAGCCTCTTAGAGTATTTTCTGTGCCTCTTTGTGGGAGAGGCAGCTGATTTGTCACATATATTGCATTTATATTGTCACTTTACCACACTTGTTAGCTAATAAATTCTATTAATAAGTTGTCTTTTTCTTTGCTAAATGTAGGCCCAAGTGCTTAAAGAAAGAAAAGAGAAACAAGCCCAAAAGCCCACCAAATTCTGAATTAATTCAGAATAAATTCGAAATGAAGAAATCAGGGCTAAATCTTGGCATATCAAGAGGTTGAGAAGAATCCTCCCTAGATCGAGCGGTTAAAGCCACACAATCAAGGCTGTTTCGTCAACAGTTTGGAGTAGAAACCAGAAATCCAGCAGCATATACGGGACCAACATCAAAGCAGGAGAATGCCCCCCTTTGGTGTGGCCACGTGGCCACACCAGGGCCGCGGAAACGCGGCCCAAGCCGCGTTTCCGTGGCCAACCTGTATCAGTTGGGGGAGCGTTTGCTCCCCCAATCTTCCCGGAATTCGCCTCCTTTGGTTTTTGGCTATAAATATTGGTTTCAGCAAAGAAAATGCAGCGAAGACTAGGATTAAGTTTTACATTTATTTTCTTAGGATTTAGGTTCTTTGTTAGCTAGAACAAGAGTTGTAATCTTGCTTTTTAATTTGTAGTCCAGTTTCAAAACTTGTGAGAGAGAGGACTGAGAGCTTGTACTTGAAGATTGAAGTGACAGCAATACAAAAGTCGAGCCAATTTCTCTTCCACTTGCAGTACGGTATGGTTTGCATTATGTCTTTGTTTTCTTCTTCTTTCTCCATGGATAACTAAACGTTTTTCTGGGCTTGCTATCGAACTCTCTCTTGCTTTTCTTCTCTCTTGTTTTAAAAGAAAAAGACCCGATGACTCATATGAATGCCTTACTTAAAAGCCTTTCTTTTTGAAAGTGTTCTTGAAGGCACATGAGGATGGGTATGGATAGTTGAATTCACAATTCTTTCATGAACTTCTCTGGAATTGTTTTTAATTCATTCTTGCTTCTTCGCGCTTGATGTTTTAATATTCGATTCTACGATTTATTAAAGAGAAAAAACTCAACTCTTCTCACATCTTATGTGCTTTACCTAAAGCTGTCTAAAAGTTAACTCTAAGTTTTACAAATGATCATTTGAGGGACTTCACATTTTAAGAGAAGAATGAACAATTGAGTAGTGAGATAGTGAGCCTAGATTTTCTTTATTATTACAAACAACAAAACAATTTCCAAGTTTTCTAAATCACCTTCTCCAAAACCTTTTCTAAAAGTTACAATTTTTCTTTCATTCATCTCTTTCTTTCCATTCTCTTTTTCCTAAAAAACGAACACAATTTCTTGTTTTAAAACGATTCACTGAAAAGCTTCCATCGCATCCCTCCTTGTGGACACGACCCGTTAGCCACAAACTACACGGTATATTCTTAACTCATTGATTGTTTCTTTTCTTTTAGCAATCAATTTTGGCGCCGTTGCCGGGGAGGGAACGGTGTAGTTGTTTTAACAAGTTTTGTGTGTTTGTTTCAGGGACTTGAAGATCAAGATCTAGCATTCAAGCTTTGCCAAGAAGACTTGCAAATTCTGTGCCCCTACTCTCGAAAGTAGGAAAAAGAATTTCAAGAAATTGCTTTGCAAAATCTGAAAAAATTCATTGGACTACTAAAAACTTTGTTTTGCAGGACATATTGCTCGCAAAAATTTCAGTTTTTATATGTCATATTTGTGCTATTTTTGCTATCCAACATCCCTGTTTTAAATCAACAGTAAAACACTTGTTGCAAAGTTAAAAATGATTAGACATTTGCATTCTAGGCACGAGTCTTTTCAATTCCTTTACTTTACTGTTGAAGAGTGCTGGAGCAAGGTACGTACGCATTGCATTCAGAATAGGACTCAATTCTTGGTTGATTTATATCACTTTGAGTGAATCTTATTTTGTACACTTCACAAATTGATTTTAAGGGCAACACCCAACAACAAGATAAGGTGGGGATTTAATCACCCTTCCTTGGCCCAAAAATCAGACTCCAAGCACTCACAAACCTAAGCCTAAGTAAAATCTGATAGATGTTGGCCTTAGGGACATCTTGAACTCACTAGGAGATTATCCTAAAGAGGGAAGGTGTTGGAAATTGACTCCTGCCAAATCAGTGTCTAGGAAGGGGATTGATGGCCGAAAGTCCGAAGATTGGTGGTTATTTAATTAAGGAACGTCTTTGACGGAAAACCTCCCACCAATCTTGCCCTGACCTGGCTGATTAGCTTGTGGTCAAAGTCTACATTCTACCTCTTGTGGACAATCAACCAGTTAGGAGTTGTCTAGGTCGAGGTTACCTTAGACTAGGCTTGGTTGATTTCTATTGTTGACTGTTGTTTGAACTTGTTGTGATTGTGATTGTGTGTGTGTATGCAAGTGTGGTCGAGAGACCCTAATTCATCTAGGTTGACTAGAAACACATCACCACCCAAGTTTGAACCAAGACCAGATCCGATAATGGCTCAATCAACATCACTGCAGGATAGGTTCTACCCCATTAGGGCCTCACTTCCATCTTGCATTTCACTTCCATCGGTTGGTGAATATAATTTCGAGCTCAAGCCTCAATTCATCAACACACTCCCCAAGTTTCATGGTCTAGAGTCCGAAGATGCCTACTTCTTCATAAGAGAATTTGAGGAAGTATGTCTAATGATGAAAATCTCACACCTTGTAGACGACTCTATTAGGTTGAGATTTATCCCATTCGCACTTAAGAACCTAGCAAAGAAGTGGCTCTACAGCTTAGCAGCCGGTTCCATCACATCTTGGGATGGTTTCATCAAGGTTTTCTTGAAGAAATTCTATCCTATCCATAAAACCGCTCTCATTAGGAAGACGATCATGCAATTCAAGTAAGAACCTAGTGAACTGTTCTGGAGGTACTTTGAACGCTTTAAGGACCTCCTTGTCCAATGTTCACACCATGGAATAGAGAAATGGCAACAATGCCAAATTCTCTATGACGGTTTAGACTATTCCACCAAAACCCTCTTAGAAAGTATGTGCCAAGGGGGTTTCTTGCAGAAAGATGAAGATGAAGGATGGGATTTGTATGAAAATTTGGCTGAGAAGACCATCCAATGGGAATCTGCTAGTGAGACCTCTAGGAATCCTAACTCAATCTCTTCAAAAGGAGGTCTCCATTCCATCGAATCGTCTATCGCTAATGAGGCTAAGTTAGCTAATTTGGCTAGAAGACTGGAAGCTCTAGAAACAAAAGAACCAAGTCCAGTCAATCAAGTCAACCCGAACCAATTTTCACCCCCGGGTTGCACTTACTGTCAAGCCATGAATCATGTGTTCGAGAAGTGCCCAGTGTTTCAGGCTCAGCAATCCTACCATGAACCGATGAATGCGGTCTTTTCAAGGCCGAACAACAATCCTTACGCACCAACGTACAATCCCGGCTGGAGAAATCACCCTAATTTCTCATGGAGCCAAAACAACAATGACCATTCACGATCCAATCATACTAGCCACTTCCATCATGGTAATAATTCTTCCAATCATCAACCCAACTTCTCCAATTTTCATAACAATTCTCCCAATCATCCACCCAACTTTCTGAATTATCAACAAAACTTTCCCAACCAAGCTCAACAATCCTCCTTCCAGAATCCTCAATTAGAAAGGAGAATGACTGACTTTAAAAGAAACATGGAGAGATATATGAAAAACCAAGACTCTCTCATGCAGACCATTCAGAGGTTAGAGGTTCAAATGAGTCAACTAGCCAACCCACAGAATGAGAGACAAAAGGGTACCTTGCCTAGTCAGCCAGTCACCAATCCGAGGAATTCCCAACAAGCTCATTTGGCTGAGGATCCTTCATTCAATCAATGTAATGTTGTGCATACATTGAGGTCAGGAAAAAGAGTTGATAACCAAGTGTTAACACCACCCAATCCAATTCAGCACAACCATAATCAAGCTTCCACCTCATCTAATCCAATTTCTTCCAATTCTGACGAGTCTGAAAAAGACAAGTCAGCCAGCCAGGTGCATCAGCCTATAGTACCATTTTCTAATAGGCTGAAAAACAACAAGCAAAATCCTCACATGGACAAGATAATCGAGATGTTTAACCAAGTGAAGATAAATGTGCCACTTCTTGATGCCATCCAACAAGTTCCTTCCTATGCTAAGTTTCTTAAGGACATGTGCACCAAGAAGAGAAAGACTAATGTTCCAAAGAAGGTCTTCTTAGCCACTAATATTAGTGAGCTATTTTCGGGTCCTATCCCTGTCAAGTACAAAGATCCAGGTAGTCCCACCATTGCCTGCACAATAGGACAAGCCGAGATTAGTCGTGCACTTCTTGACTTGGGGGCAAGTATCAACTTGCTTCCATTCTCTGTTTATCAACAACTCGGGTTGGGTGACCTTAGTCGAACTCGAGTTACCATCCAACTGGCTGACCGTTCTGTTAAAGTTCCAAAAGGGAAAATTAATGATGTCCTGATCCGGGTAGGAGAGTTCATATACCCTGTCGATTTCATAGTTCTGGAGACACAACCTGTGTCCAACTCCAATCGTAGGGCTCAAACTCCTGTCATCCTAGGTCGACCATTCCTTGCTACTGCTAATGCCATCATCAATTGTAGGAATGGGTCTATGAGGTTAACCTTTGGAGACATGACTAGAGAAGTCAATGTCTTCAATCTAGGAAAACAACCCCGCGATATCGAGGACCAAACATTTGAAGTCAACCTAATTGAGAACTTGACAAGTGAACACGGGGAAGAATTGGAATCAGAAGTGGAGATTGACTTCGAGTTAGAGTCTGACAACTTTAATCTTGATCAAGTTGTAGATTCTGCTGTGAATTGGGCCTCAAACCCTATTTCACCAACAATGGAGCCAACAGATTTGACTAGTCCCTCTAGTGAGCCTTCCTCTTCCTTAAAATTAAAAGCCCTACCTGCGCATCTCAAGTACGCTTATCTAGGCGAACAAGAGACCTTTCCCGTCATCATTGCCTCCCATTTAAATGACGGGGAAGAAAAAGATTTGAAAGCAATTCTAAGAAAACATAAGGAAGCCATCGGGTGGACTATGACTGATATCAAGGAATTAAGTCCAACCATCGTTCAACACCGCATCCATCTCAATGAAGACGCCACACCCAAGAGAGACCCGCAGCGTAGGTTAAACCCTATAATGCAAGAGGCTGTTCATGCTGAAATCATAAAACTCTTAGATAATGGGATAATTTATCCCATTTCTGATAGCCAATGGGTCAGTCCTGTCCACGCGGTCCCAAAGAAATCTGGTTTCACCGTAGTGGAAAACGAGAACAAAGAGTTGGTTCAAACTCGACTTCCCACGAAGATCCGAGTTTGCATCGACTATAGGAAACTGAATGCTGCAACTCGTAAGGACCATTTTCCACTTCCCTTCATTGATCAAATGCTTGAACGTTTGGCGGGTCACGAGTATTACTGTTTCTTGGACGGTTACTCGGGCTATAACCAGATCCCTATCGCTCCTGAGGACCAAGAAAAGACAACGTTCACATGTCCATTTGGGACATTTGCTTATCGTCGAATGCCCTTCAGCTTATGCAATGCCCCAGCAACGTTTCAACGTTGCATGTTGAGTCTTTTCTCAGATATGGTAGAACGCTTCTTAGAAATCTTCATGGATGATTTCTCCATCTACGGAGATTCATTCACTCAATGTCTCCACCATCTTGAACTCGTCCTCCAACGTTGTGCTGAGAAAAATCTGACACTGAATTGGGAGAAATGTCACTTCATGGTAAAACATGGAATTGTCTTGGGTCATGAAATCTCCAAGAAAGGAATTGAAGTGGATAGAGCCAAAATCGAGGTTATTGCTAAGCTTCCTATGCCCAAATGCGTTAAGGACATTAGATCCTTTTAGGACACGCTGGTTTCTACCGGAGATTTATCAAGGATTTTAGCAAAACTGTTAGGCCCTTGACTAATCTGTTAGCTAAGAATGTGTCCTTCACTTTCGATGCTGAATGCATAAATTCTTGGGAAAAGCTTAAGAGAGAGCTTATTTCTGCACCAATCATATCTGCACCGGATTGGTCTAAGCCGTTTGAGATCATGTGCGATACTTCTGATTTTGTCATAGGCGCTGTCCTAGGACAACACATTGATAACAAGCAGCATGTGATCTACTACTCTAGTAGGACTCTAAACGATGCTCAAATGAACTACACGACGACCGAGAAGGAATTCTTGGCAGTAGTGTTTGCCTTAGAGAAGTTTCGTCCCTACCTACTAGGGTCCAAAACCACCGTTTTCACCGATCATTCTGCGCTTAGGTACCTCATGATGAAGAAGGATGCCAAGGCCCGACTCATTCGTTGGATCCTCCTTCTTCAAGAATTCGATCTTGAGATTCGAGACAAGAAAGGCGTAGAAAATGTCGTTGCTGACCACCTCTCACGGATCCCTAATTCTCCATGCAACGAAGCACCCATAAATGAGGATTTTCCTGATGAACATCTCTTAGCCATCTCTAGGGAACCTTGGTTTGCTGATATAGTGAATTACTTAGTCACAAATCAAACTCCGTCTCATTGGTCCAAAAATGATGTTTACCGGTTCTTGTCCCAACTCCGGTATTTCTTCTGGGAGGAACCATATCTTTTCAAGTACTGTTCTGACCAAATTATTAGGAGATGCATTCCAGATGAGGAGGTTAAGAGTGTTCTATCCTTCTGTCACGAACTTGCATGCGGTGGACACTTTGGTCCCCGCAAGACTGCTGAAAAGGTGCTACAAAGTGGGTTTTATTGGCCCACTCTGTTCAAGGATGCTTATGAATTCTGCAAGACGTGCCCTAGATGCCAAATGGTAGGAAGGATCTCACACCGAAATATGATGCCCCTCAACCCAATTCTAGAAATAGAACTCTTTGATGTTTGGGGCATCGACTTTATGGGTCCATTTCCTAATTCATTTGGGAACCAATGCATATTGGTTGCTGTGGATTACGTGTCCAAATGGGTAGAAGCCATTCCTTGTAGAACTAATGATAACAAAGTTGTCATAAAGTTTTTGAAAGAGAACATTTTTTCCCGCTTCGGAACCCCTCGTGCTATCATCAGTGATAATGGCACTCACTTTTGCAATAGATTTTTTGAAGCCCTTATGCGAAAGTATGCCATAACTCACAAGTTGTCCACACCATATCATCCTCAAACCAGTGGGCAAGTTGAGGTTTCAAATAGACAAGTCAAGCTTATATTGGAGAAAACTGTGAACCAAAACCGGAAAGATTGGTCCTTCAAACTTGTAGATGCTCTATGGGCCTACAGGACCGCTTTCAAGACGATTTTAGGAATGTCTCCCTATAGGTTAGTCTATGGCAAACCTTGTCACTTGCCCGTTGAGTTAGAGCACCGAGCCTTATGGGCAATCAAGCAGTTGAATTTCGACTTGACTAAGGCCGGTGACCTTCGTAAATTACAAATTTCCGAACTGGAGGAGTTGAGAAATGAAGCCTATGAAAATGCTAGGATCACTAAAGAAAGAGTCAAGATTTTTCATGACAAGAACATCATAAGAAAAACCTTTGTCCCTGGACAAAAAGTCTTGCTCTATAATTCTAGGCTTCATCTTTTTCCAGGAAAATTGAAATCGAGATGGACTGGGCCATTCGTTGTAAAAACCGTGTTTCCACACGGTGCAGTTGAGATCAGTGACCCCAAGAATGGAAATGACTTTAAGGTAAATGGTCAACGCCTTAAACCTTTCTTGGAATCGGTGCCGGTAAATGAAACGGCAATGGGTCTTTTTGACCCAGTTTATCGGTAACTTTCCTCCTTTCCATTTTATTTCATGCACTTATACATTACTTTCATACATTGGGGACAATGCATGAGATAAGTGTGGGGGAGGGTTCTAACATGACTGATACAATGCATGAGATAAGTGTGGGGGAGGGTTCTAACATGACTGATATAAAAAAAAAAAAATTTTGAAAAGGGTAGACAATATTTTGATATATTTTTTGTAAGAATTTAAGTCAATTTTAAGGAATAGGAGAATCATAATTAGGATTTCTTACACTTGGTCAAAATAAGATAACTTGTTTGATTTTTAGGGTCAGGAAGAAAATTTGTAAAAGTAATTTAGTCTTGATATTTACCTTGATGACATATGCACACAAATACACTTACACACTTAGGGTTTAAAAACAGAGACTCTTATGCCTTATAAAATATATATATATATATATATATATATATATATATATATAATATATATATGAAAAAAGAAAAAAAAGAAAAAAAAACAAGTCTAATTATTGATTAGCTAGGTGCTTTGGCCTAAGCAAGCCTTAGTATTTATGCAAAAGATAATTAGATAAGTTTGAAAAAAAGAAAAAATGTGTATCTTCTGATTAAGCTGGGTATTTATGCCTCATGAAGCATAGGTATTCACGCATAAAAGGGGTACATCGTATAAATAAAAACCTTGGTTTCGTGGCCTTATCTGCTCGATTGTTTAAGTCCTTAGGGGTGTTTTCTCACCTGGTGCCCTAAAACTGTCCGGTTTGGGTGTCACCGACTGAATGCTCGTTACATGGGCAGATTAGAAAGCCTAATGAAATTGAGAAATAAATTTCACCAAAAATAAATAAATATAAGGCATAGGAGTTAATGTTGAAGAACCCTTAGTAAACTTCACAATCACGATAGTGCATACGACTCAGGGTAAATTAATAGACTAGATGAGAAGTACAATTTGACTCCTTACTTTAATTGATGACATATTTTTGAATAGAGACCAAGTTTAGGAATGAAAGATTTGATATTCCTATAACTTATAGATTACTTAAGCTTTCACAAATATACTTCAAATATTTTCTCCTTCAAAAAAAAATGCTTTTCGTAAATACTAACTTTTTTCTTTCTTTTTGGATTTTGTGGGTGTAATCCGCTGAAAACCCTCACGAGACAAAACTCGTCCTCTAGGGTGACATAGAGGTTTAACGGCTTGTTGCACATGCTCAGTGCAATCGAGTGACCTGCGAAAGTGGTCTAATAATTGATTCGAGTTAGTCTGATGTTTTGCTCGAGGGCGAGCAAAAGATAAGTGTGGGGGTGTGATTTGTCACATATATTGCATTTATATTGTCACTTTACCACACTTGTTAGCTAATAAATTCTATTAATAATTTGTCTTTTTCTTTGCTAAATGTAGGCCCAAGTGCTTAAAGAAAGAAAAGAGAAACAAGCCCAAAAGCCACCAAATTCTGAATTAATTCAGAATAAATTCGAAATGAAGAAATCAGGGCTAAATCTTGGCATATCAAGAGGTTGAGAAGAATCCTCCCTGAATCGAGCGGTTAAAGCCACACAATCAAGGTTGTTTCGTCAACAGTTTGAAGTAGAAACCAGAAATCCAGCAGCATATACGGGACCAACATCAAAGCAGGAGAATGCCCCCCTTTGGTGTGGCCACGTGGCCACACCAGGGCCGCGGAAACGCGGCCCAAACCGCGTTTCCGCGGCCAACCTGTATCAGTTGGGGGAGCGTTTGCTCCCCCAATCTTCCCGGGATTCGCCTCCTTTGGTTTTTGGCTATAAATATGGGTTTCAGCAAAGAAAAATGCGGCGAAGACTAGGATTAAATTTTACATTTATTTTCTTAGGATTTAGGTTCTTTGTTAGCTAGAACAAGAGTTGTAATCTTGCTTTTTAATTTGTAGTCCAGTTTCAAAACTTGTGAGAGAGAGGACTGAGAGCTTGTACTTGAAGATTGAAGTGACAGCAATACAAAAGTCGAGCCAATTTCTCTTCCACTTGCAGTACGGTATGGTTTGCATTATGTCTTTGTTTTCTTCTTCTTTCTCCATGGATAACTAAATATTTTTTTGGGCTTGCTATCGAACTCTCTCTTGCTTTTCTTCTCTCTTGTTTTTAAAAGAAAAAGACCCGATGACTCATATGAATGCCTTACTTAAAAGCCTTTCTTTTTGAAAGTGTTCTTGAAGGCACATGAGGATGGGTATGGATAGTTGAATTCATAATTCTTTCATGAACTTCTCTGGAATTGTTTTTAATTCATTCTTGCTTCTTCGCGCTTGATGTTTTAATATTCGATTCTACGATTTCTTAAAGAGAAAAAAACTCAACTCTTCTCACATCTTATGTGCTTTACTTAAAGCTTTCTAAAAGTTAACTCTAAGTTTGCAAATGATCATTTGAGGGACTTCACATTTTAAGAGAAGAATGAACAATTGAGTAGTGAGATAGTGAGCCTAGACTTTCTTTATTATTACAAACAACAAAACAATTTCCAAGTTTTCTAAATCACCTTCTCCAAAACCTTTTCTAAAAGTTACAATTTTTCTTTCATTCATCTCTTTCTTTCCATTCTCTTTTTCCTAAAAAACGAACACAATTTCTTGTTTTAAAACGATTCACCGAAAAGCTTCCATCGCATCCCTCCTTGTGGACACGACCCGTTAGCCACAAGCTACACGGTATATTCTTAACTCATTGATTGTTTCTTTTCTTTTAGCAATCAGCAGCGGAGGAGGATTCCATCATGCGATCGGCAGTACAATGCTCTTATGATGGCATTGTAGTAGAATTTAGAGGTTTTTCTTCTAATGGCAGCCGCCTCTTTGGGGTCATCAGGTAGGATGTCATACAATACGTAGTCGATGTACAGGAATCACCAATCCCTGAGCTCTGAACCTATTGAAGTCTCTAGAGCTTCTTTGACTTGAAGGTCTCTTGTTGGCTTTTGGTTGTCTTCAAAAGAGAATCTTGGACAATACAAGTCATGACTGTAGACGAGTATTTTCTCTGTCGCTCCAGCTGGAAGAGCCAAGAAAGCGGCGAAAGATGCAAGTGCATCTGCTTGTGCATTTTGCTGGCGAGGTACATGGTTGATGTAAAAATTTTTGAAACTCTCTGCCATGTAGATAGTTGCGCTATGATAGGGTACCAAGTCTTCATGTTTGACTTCGTACTCCATGTGAACCTGGTTAACGATGAGCTCTAAGTCACCATATGCTTTGAGATTTTTAATGCTAATCTCATCGGCGATTTGCATCTCAATCAAGAGAGTATTGTATTCCTCTACATTGTTGGAACATGGCTCGGTTAATGAGAATGCACGAGAGATTACGTAGTTCTGTGGGGAGATAAGGACACCCCCACTCCTGCTACAATATTTCCTCGTGGGCCTGTTCTCGATGCGCGATCGAAGAAGAGTTTCCACATCTGTCCTTCGAAAGACGTCTGGGTCAAGCAAACTTCAGCAACCTCATCTGAGAGATCTTCATAAAGTTTGGTTGCCCTAGGATCTGCTCAGCTAGAAAATTTGCCACCGCCTGTCCCTTCATAGCTTTTTGTGGTAGGAATTGCATCTCATATTGGGAGAGCAATATGGCCCATTTTGCCAACTGACCATTTAGTGACGATGGCTTCGTCATAAGCAACCTTAAAGGATTGACTTTTGATATGACGTGTCTGGTTTGGCCCACCAAGTAGTGTCACATCTCCTGGAAGGCAAATACCAATGCCAAGTATTCTTTTTCGATCGGGTTGAATCGATGTTCGGCTCCGATCATAGTTCTACTCAGATAGTAAATTGCTTGCTCGTGTTCCTGATCATTATTCTAGGCTAGTAAAGCTCTTAAAGAATGATCCGTCGCTCATACATATATCATGAAAGATTTTTCTGACACCGGAGCTGTAACGACAGGTGGTTGCATGAGGTACCGCTTGATTTTCTCGAACGCTTGTTGGCAAGCATCATCCCAAATGAATGAAACACCCTTCTTTATCAATTTGGCGAAGGGTTGGCATCTTCCTGAGAGATTTGAGATAAACCTCCGGATATGCTAATTGCCCTTGCAATCCTCCAAGCTCTCTGAGATTCCTTGGAGGTTGCATCTCCTGGACAGCGCGCACTTTTTTGAGTCAAGGTGAACAAGCCCTAGGAATTTACCGCTGGCTACCCCCAGGAAGGATTTGGGGATTCATCTTCAACTGATGCGTCCGCATGATGTCGAATACTGTCTTCAGATCTGCTATGTGATCGCCTTTGTCAAGGTTTTTCACTGCAATGTCATCTACATAGCATCTATTGTTTTGCGCAAATGCTCATGGAAAATTGCATTAATAGCTTTCTAGTATGTTGCCTCCCCCCTCCCCCGGGTTCTTCAATCTAAAGGGCATGACAGTATAACAATATACCCCCAATGGCGTCCTAAAAGATGTATGCTTCTCATCGTCAGGGTACATCTTAATTTGATTGTATCCTGAGAATCCATCCATGAAAGACATCTGTTCAAACCCACACGTGTTGTCAATCATAACATCCGTGGTTGAAAAAGGGAACTCATCTTTAGGACACGCCTCATTTAGATCACGAAAATCAATGCAAACCCTAATCTTCTTATTTTTCTTGGTAATGGGGACGATATTGGCTACCCAATCATGGTGTTGTTCTTCCCTGATAAAACCAGAGTCTATAAGCTTTTTGACTTCCGACCGGATTGCTTCCATTATCTCTGGACGGAACCGTCATTTCATTGATTGATAGGTTTCGCATCCGGATTGATGTTGAGGCGATGCATAGCCACTTGAGAATCAAGCCCAAGCATATCCTCGTAATTCTAAGTGAAAACATCTATATACTCTCGCACAAGGGATATCAGATCTTCCTTCTCGGATGGTGATGGGCTTTCGTTATAAAGATGGGCTTAGGGGTAGCCTTATGTCCCATATTGATCTGGGTAACCTTATCCTCTGTGCGTGATTCGCGTTGTTCAAAGCGAATATCCCAAAGAGTGTTTAGGTGTTTGATCCAAGGATCTGTGTTCGACTAGATCATTTCTTCATCTCCATTTTTCGGGTGGCTTGTCGAAATCATGTTTATCGAAAGTTCTTTGAAGATGTTGCTGACACTGACATCTGACTCCCATGATGACGTCCTTGACGAGTAGTCGTGATATAATGACTCTTCAGACTCAGAGGCCGATGAGATTGGAGTTGACACATAGCCCAATCCCCTGCGAGTTTAATGATAATAATCAGGGGCTTTCCCTTTTGGAACGAAGGGTGAAGCAGTGTTCGTCTTCCTTTGCCAAAGTTCAAGCCAAGACCACTTGTCAGATCATACCCATGTTCTCTATCATTCTGAGTACATTTGGCTCATAATGAGAGAATTGGGGGGTTCATTCTCGCTTTCTGAGTCTTCACGAGTTATTGATTTGTATTCGACTCTTCCGAAAAGGATCGGTCTTTGGCCTTTGTGTCTTATTAGGACCTTGAATAAAGATCCTTGTGCATCACTGACGCATTGATATGCCATGAGGGATGACCTTACTGGTACATGCAATAATGTCAAAGCATCTATTGTCGACCATGGTTCATCACCTACATCGGTACTAATATCTGATGGCACTGAATCAGAAGCAAATACCGAAAGGTAAGCCAAATCTAACTTTTCATTAATATACCACTCACCTACATCATGGTGGTGTTATTGACATCGAGCTTATTAATGCTCGTTACAAGTGGGTTCAGCTTCCAAAGACATTCTTCCTCTTGCCTCTAATCAATATCAGCTTCGTTACCAGAGTCTGGTTCCTCTGGATGGGGATTCTAATTTATCTCTAGAGAATCTTGCTATAGGAGGGAGTCCGTGAAGTAGTTCTCTACCCCTTTGAATGGATGCCTTTCGACAATCAACGTTTGAACTTTTTCATCTCCATCAATATACTTTATGACTTGATAGAGAGTAGAAAGGACGATCGAGTTGTGATGAATCCACAGTCATCCTAGCAGCAAATTGTACGAAGCATTGGCATCAATCATATAGAACGTCATTTCAGATCTTAGGTCCCTAATCTGACATTTGAGTTTGATCTTACCCATTGGGTGCGTACCATTGGCATTGAAAGTATAAATGGTGATTTGTGTGGTGCTCAATCGGTGAGTGGGCATCCCCAAGTGTTGCATGACCCGACGAGGCATAATGCTCAACGCGGATCCTAAATCTACCTGAATAAGGCTCACTTCAATCGATCCAATATACCCTGTGAAGTACAGGGGCCTATCATATTTCCCCTTAACCTGCATATCGTCTGGCGTGAAGGTGATGCAAGGGGCATGTTGAGAGGAATGGAGGCAGTCTTTTCATGTTCCTGCTGTGGTCCAGTTGGTATTTAGGTCATGAAGACCTCAACATCAGCTAAAACTTCTCTCAGAGATTCTCTTGTTGACTTTTACAGTCTCAGGAGCTCGTAAAGGATGATCCTTACCAGGATGTTGGCCAGTTGAGCCAAAATATCAAAGCGGTAAGGTGCCAAAGATCCTTCTACTTTGTCCTTCGGGAGGGCCTTATCATACCGAATATCCTTATGCTCCTCTACGGGTTGCTTCGTGGGTTGCTTGGTCGGTTCAGAGGTGGATTTAGGTAGATTTGGCACCATTTCATCATATTTCTTCAGATACAACTGGCCTAAATGAGTTTCGGCCACGAGCGGTGCATTCAGCTCTGCAACAAGGACGGTTGTTTCCTCCTTCAAGTCGGTTAGTGAGGGAACATCAGTCTCTGCTTCCCGGAAAGAAGCGCACACCACATTGTAAGGTGAAGCTTTTGCCTTGCCTTTGGACTTTCTGTTGGTAACAGCAGTCCATGTTAGCTTTTCACAAGGTCAGGATGAACCCACATGATTTCTCCTTGAGAAGTAGAAACAGGTACGAGACTTTTCTCCTGTTGGTGATGTGGATCTATATTGAATACCCTTAGTTCCCCTTTTTTGATGGGAACTACTCTAGCCGGTATTGGAGGCTGTACCCTGAACTGAAGAAATGACATCATGTTGGCTGTCACTTTCTTCTGCTCTGGGCGGAGCTTGAGCACTTTCGCATCAATCAAGGCTTAAAGGATGTCTTTAAAAATGTAACAACTCTGGTAGAGTGCCCCAGTATCCTATGATACAAGTAGTAGTTAGGATTGTCGGTTTTGCTGACCTTCTCAGATCGTCTCGCTTCAGGAAGTTTTAGTCTGTTGCTTTTATTGAGTAACTTGAACAACGAATCGACATGCACGTCCTTGAAGCAGTACTTCTTGTTAGCACGCGGCTGACTTGAAGAACTACCCCCTCTGGTCGACTGAGGTTTAGTGGGAGACTTCATCTCTTTCGCCAATGTGTCCTTCCTTTTTGATAGGAAAGATACTTCTGGCGTGCGCCTTGTCGTCTTTTCGGGTCTGGGCTTGTTCTCTTCTGCCTTAACCCTGGCGACAATCTCTTCTACCTGTTCACGTTGCTGGACTAATTATTTTCAGGTACGACTTTCAGCAACTCCTATTTGAGCTAGGAGTGAGGTCTGCAAATTATGACGGTTTGTTTCCACCAGGGTGGCCTGGGTCATACCACTAGGACATCGGAGTGCCATATTCCAAAATCTCTCCACAAATGCTTTGACCGACTCTCCTTTTTGTTACTTTGTTACCAAGCGGGTTGGCATGGTAACCTCCGAGTCATCTTCAAATAAGCGTGTAAGGAAAAGCTTTTCCAAATCACCCTAGTTCTTAATGGAGCCTTTTAGAGTTTCAAGAACCATTCAAAGGTGAGTCCCTTCAGAGTGTCGATGAACAAATGCTCTAAGATGACATCATTTGCTACTATGTTCCCTGTCTGAGACTTGAAGTAGTAGATGTGTTAGTTTGGTGACCCTTTGCCATCGAAGGCCTATAGGGTCGGAGCATTGAACTTAGGGGGGTACGGGACAAGATCCCACTCAGCCGGTATGACCGGACCATTCCTGCTTCTTGGAGGCCTTTTCGATTGGCGAGGGCTTCAAGACGTTGTTCCAGTTTATTCATCCTTTTAGAATGAGTGCTCCCATTCTCTGAATTGCCTCCCTCTTCAGACGGAGACTTGGACGACTCGGGGTTGGAATGGTCCTCCTCTTCTGTATGTACAGAAGACGAGCTCTCTCCTTCCTTCCATTTGCTTTTAGACTTCTTAGAAGAAGTCTTTGTCTTCGGCTTTCTTCTACCATCAAACAATTATGAAAGCATTTGCTTGAGGGTATCGATAGATTCTTGTTAGGCGTGAATTCCCTCTGGGCCTGGGCTTGTTGTTCAAGGCGTCTGGCCATCTCTTCCAGAGTGCTTGCCATGTACGCGTAGGTTTCCATCTCTACAGAAGAGTTCGAGGCCTGTAATTCCGCAATGACAGAGTGCGATTCACTTACTTCAATACCCTGGGCTAGGGCACTGTAGTCAATCAGGACTACCACGCCAGTTCGAGTGCGGGTACGCCGGTACACTCCTTTCGGTTCAGTATCAAATTCATCAGAACTGACTATTGGTTATTTTTTTCTTATCTCTGCTTGGCGTAATGCTTGGACCTTCCATGTTTGTAGTGACTTCGGGATACTCCGTATTAGAGAAGGTTCTCTTTGTGCGAGAACGACACCTTTTGGCTGATCGGGAGGTTGACGTTAATCGTCTGAATACCGACTGCTTGCTTATGTGCGAACTACAATAACATTCAGAGAGCATTGATGTGATGAGCCGTTCACAGCAACATAATGGAGCGATTTTACGGGCACTTCTTTTCTTTGTCAGATAATCCCTTAGATCCGTCGGAGGGGAATCAAAGAGACTAGCCTCAAGTTTTCGAGGGCTTTTCAGCTTCTGAAAGCTATCCCTGCGTCGCAAATCTAAAACGCAGGGTTCAGAAATGCGAAGCTCACGTTCTGTAGAATGGACGCGGCTCTCACGTTTTGGCTTTGAAACGTGAGTCCCGTGCCTCTGCAGAGAAGAGATGCGGACCTCGCATTGCTAATTGTCACGTCCGGCTAGCGACACTTGGGAAACATGGATTCCCTGAGTCCCGTGTTCTATGGTAGAGACGCGGGTCTCGTGTCTCTGAGAAGAGACACGGACCTCACGTTGCTGAGCGTCGCGTTTAAGAGGTGAGGGTTTAGAAATGCAAGCCTCTCGAGCCTCGCGTTTTGGTATCCAAACGCAGACTTCGCGCGTCTGACGCAACTTAGAAGAAACGCAGGCATGAACCTCACGTTTTGTACCTGCTGGACAGATAGTTGTTCCAGCTTCTTGACGCGCGTATCGCCTTTGTCGACGTTCTACATCCGGTTACGCTTTACGGGTTGTTAAGAACCCCTGGTAACCTAGAACTGAGGAAGAGGAAGAGCGTGGCTAAATTGGCCTTTAATGACGTTAGCCTCGCGGGTCTCATGGGAGATGTTGACGCGAGCCTTACGTGTGATACAGCCAGCCATGACTCTCTTTGCACCGGCCACCTCTGGAGAAGTCTCTGAAGGGACTTTAAAGCGAATATCTGAGGAAACCTTGTGGTACTGCTGCGTCCTAGGGCTCTTGGAGCCAGAAGAGAGGGACTCTTCATATTTTACCTGGTCAAATTCCATGATAAGTGATTCGACCATTCTTCCCATGAAGGTGACGTTACCTTGCACCACACTTGCTCATCAGTAGAGAAAGTAGTCCCCAGCGGAGTCGCCATCTCTTGTTTGGCTCGGGAAAAAATTGGAGAATCGTAATAAAATTTTCTTGAACCAATTGAAAGATTACAACAATCTCAAAAATTTTGATTACAAAAAAGAGAAGATATTCAAGCTCAGATCTTCTCTTTGTTTAGTGTTGGGTTCTTGATGTAGCGGTGGAAAGTGAATCTTGTTTTTCATTGATCAGGTGAACGTCACTATCTTCTGGGAATCTTCTCTTCGGACCATGGACGGAGTAGCGCAGCTCCTGTCCAATGAAATCTCAAAGAGATTTTAGGTAAAAACAAACTTGTACTCAGCAAGTTTTTAGAAGAGTTGAACTCTTTCTTCAGTATTTCTCAGACTAAGAGAATCCAATCAAAAATCCGCTATCTAATCTTCGACCAAATTCTTATCAAATTCTCACTGAATTCTCTGACCCCACTTCAATAGCCAACTGAGCTATTTATAGGGGTTTTTAGGGGTAAAATTGTCCCCTGAAAACCCTCCATAATGGGGGTTAACTCCCCTCATTATGTGGCTGATAACTGACCCGATAATGATGGCGGTTACAACTACAACGCAGGGCTCTTTCGCAGCTGAAATGCAGATTTTGAGCCTCGCGTTTTGGCGTTATAATGTTGTTGAACGCCGGCTCCGAACCTTGCTAGACGCAGGCTTCGAGCTCTGCTAGACGCGGGCTTCGAGCTCTGCGTATTGAGATTGCAGCGATGTGGAGACCGGGCCTCGAACTCTGCGTTTTGCAGTGAAGCTAAGACGCGGGCTTCAAGCTCTGCGTCCTGATCAATGCAGCGACACGGAGACACGGAATTCAAGATCCTGGCGTCTTGGCACTGTAGTGGAGTGAAGACGCGGGCTTCGAGCCCTGCGTCTTGGCAATTGCAATGAAGCTGGGACGTGGGCTTTGACCTCGTGTCTTGGTGCTATAATGATGTTGCGACGCGGGCTTCAAGCTCCGCGTTTTGGCATTACACGAGTGGCTATGGTTTGCCTCACATCTAGAGTACAGACTTTGCTCTCTGATGACTTGTCCTCAGTGATTTTTAGACAGTCTACAAGTAAGGTCTCGGATCCTTCCTGATCACAATGAGCATGGCGCACTTGAAGGTCACGGGAAAGAGGATATCACCAGTAAGGTCTCGGATCCTCTCGTCACCAATCTTGTTCAAAGAAGTGACAACAACAAAAAAACCCATGCACATTGGATGACATTCTGATGGCGGAGCATCCCATTAAGCGAAGGGTTACGACCTTGTGAAGACCTTCGCACTAGTTGGTTGGGTGGAATCAGAGTGCTCCCTTACATTTTGACCTCGAGAAACACTATTGTTCTCAAGAGGAGAGGAAGTTGATTTATTGTTCTTGGTCACAGTCAAGAAGACGAATTTTGTGCATATTCAATATTTCAAGGAGTGAGTGCAACTTTTCGCTGAACAAGAGGGACTTCTTTTTACTTCTTTGTTGTAATACTCAATCTTATTAGATAAGAGAGCGTTTTGTATCACTTTCGTATTTTTGAATATCAATAAATGTAACACTTTTCCTACCTTCTTATTTGTCTTGACCTCCCTTTTGCATTGAAAATCAGACAAGTGAAAGCGATTATCTTTGGTTTGCTAGAAGTGTGATATTTTAAATTAGCAAATCAAAATTGGAGAATTTCATTTAAGAAATTTAAAAAGGTTACTCTCAGAGGTGTGATATTAAACTTGACAGGAGTAGAATAGGTTTTATGGACTTGCCATTCTATAGATGAGAATGACAAGTGAAGTTTTCACTTCGCGAGGGATTGTGATTGAGTCTTCATTAGAGGTTTAGTATTAACATAATTAAGACTCAGCTTGGAATTACTGAGAACACTGTTAAAGGTGTGATATCAACCTAACAATGATTTTAAGTGGACCTGCCATTCTATTGACAAGAATAACAAGTAAGACTAGACCCGCGAGGATCCAAGTATTTCTTTACCATCAGAGGTGTGATATTAACTTAACGGATTGAATTGAATCCCGTCAGAGGTGTGATATTAACTTAACAAGGATGTGAACTAGAAGTGTACTGTTAACTTAGCTCCATAGGAATTTCAGTTTGTTAGAAAAACTGAAGATATCACTGTCATAGGTGCAGTGTTGAACCTAACAGTGAGGGTAATGCTAGAGGTATAATTTTGAACTTAACATTGGTCATCTCGACTTCGATATGGAAGCTTGAGGGAAAGTCATTGTCATAGGTGTATTGTTGAACTTAACAATGAACTGGATGCTAGAGGTGTGATGTTAAACTTAGCATCGCTCGTCTCAGTTTCGATATGGAGGCCTGAGGAAAGTGACTGTCAGAGATTTAATATTGAACTTGGCAGCAACTTGATCACTGTTAGAGGTGTGATATTAAACTTAACAGTAATTTGTCAAGGGTGTAGTGTTAACATGACTACAAGAGTTGATTTGCGATATGAGCAATTTTGAGAACTTGCCATTCTATTGAGGAGAATTGACAAGTGAAGTTTAGATTGTCAGAGATATAGTGTTAACTTGACAATTTTAAAGACTTGTGACTCCATGTAAGGAGCGACAAGTGGAAGTTCATACTCGCTGGGGAGTATTGAAACTTTTCACTATTAGAGGTGTAGTGTTAACATAGCAGTGATTGAGCTTGTAGACCTACCACTCCACGGGAGAGAACTGGTAGGGGATTTTGGTGGAGAAATAGAATAAATTGCCAGAGGTGTAATATTAACTTGACAAATTCCATTGGGGATTAAGGAAAATGTCTTGTCAGAGGTTTACTATTAACGTGACAAATCTGTGTTTATTTTGTCAGGGAATATTTTGTGGTCCTACCATTCCGTGCAAGGGAATTGGTAAGGGATTTTGGAGGAGAAGGTAGGAGCAAGTTCCTTAGGACTTTTAGCAAATTCTCAGTTATCAACAGATTTAGTATGCCTTTACCAACTACCGTTTGAGTTGACTAGCCTCACTATCCCCTCAGCATGATGAGTTATCGAGAACTTATGTTGGACTTAAGAGTCAACATTTTCTTTTATCCTTAGCTGTCCGAGGCATTGGATTTTGATAGCCTTTAAAGAAGGGTGACAAAACTAATACTCAGTTAGTTTGTCTTTATTGACTCAATTCTATGGAGGATTGGATTGTGTTCCCCTGCGTTGTTCACCCGACCATTCCTTTTAACCAGCTTCCTAGGTGCTGATTAGAACTCCGGCGATATTTGATCGTCGATGATGGTTCTATCATAATTCTTGTCAGCATCCTTCCGTTAGATTAATTTTCAGTGTGTCACTGTGATTCATATGATTAGATTTAACTGTCATAAATATACAAGTTTTTTTTTTTTTTCTTTTTATGCATTTTCTGCAAAAATTGATCTGTGCAAACAGAGCACAGCACTACAAAGAGAAAAAGCAAAAAAAAAAAACCAAAAAAAAACATTCTCTCAAAGAACAAAATTGACTGTATAGAGTCTATACAAAGCTATCGCTATCTTGATCTTACCTTCATAATTCTTGTCGGTATTTTTCCCGTCAGATTAATTTTCATCATGTAAGACATATGGTTAGCTCTGATTGCATAAAATTTGCACTTTCTCTTCTTCTTCTTCTTGTTTAGCATTTTCTGCAAAAAGTGTTTTGAGCAGTAACTTTCAGTCAAACATACATTTCGCGATTTTATTGATGCAAAAAAAGAACAACCACAATAAAAAATGTGCGTGACGGAAATGAATGTGTTTACAAAGAGAAAAGAGAAAAAAAATACCCTCAAAAAACCAAAAAAAAGGACAGTAGAAATGTATGTGTTTAAAAAACCTTTACACAACCTAGAAAGAGCTCCTGTGAACGAGGAAAGAGAGAACGGATTAATGGAATGTGATAAATCCCTTGAAAATAAAAGTATTAAGTGTCTGACTTCTTTGTTTTTTCTGAAAAGAAAACCCTATAAGTCCATTGTGCTTGATTGAGTCATGGTTCATAAAGAAATCTGATGCAAGTCAGATTTTTTTTAAAGAAAATGGGTAATTGGAAAGTGAGATTCCCAGCTAGTCACATGATTATTATTTTTCCCCCTTCAGTGTGTTGGTTTATCAGAGAAAAATGTTGTGATGAGAGCTTGGTTTTAATTTTTTATTAATAATAGGTTAAATTTTTCAAAAATATCCCAACTATGAAGGTTTTCTTTAAAAAAAATATCTCAACTTTTTTTTATTCTCAAAACTATCACAAATTTTTAGTTTTACTGGTAAATCCCTAACGGAGTTAAATTTTATGTAAATTTCTCTTACACCTTTTATAATTATAACAATCAACACAAACTCAACAAATGATTTCTACCTCACTGGTAAAGAGGTAGGAGAGGGTGACGAGAGTTCCAGAGTCCGCTGACTACGATCTATGTATCAACAAAAAAAAAAAATCACCCAAACTCATGACCCTTATTGTGAAAAAAGGAAACCATCTAAAAGAAACCCAAATTTCTCTCATGAACTGACTTTTGTTAAAATTGAAGAGAGACTACTTTCGATCAACAAAAATATACCCTCATGTTTTTTTTCTTTTTCTTTTTTTTAGGGGTTATTAATAAAAGAGAGGATTTTTGATCATATTGAGGCTCATGTTAATCACAAGCCAAGATTCTAGACAGAATAGTTAATGGAAAGTAATTTTTGAAAAAAATCTCAAAAAAGTTCGTGGTAATTTCTAGAACAAAAACATGAGGGTATTTTTTTTTATCAAAATTCTGATAGCTTGTGGTACTTTTGAAGAATTTACCCTTAATAATATATCACTATTACCTCTAAACGAATGAAACGATTGAATAAACAATTGATATTTTGAGCGTCTTGTCAAAATTCTCCATGTCTTTTGTAGCACCCCGTTCCCGGGATACGTACCCAGATACATGTCCCGATTTTTTTGACCGTATTGTTTCAATTTTCTTCCAGTATTTATTTTTGAGTTGTGATTGCTTATATTTTTTGGTATCGGATCTGAATTCTCGGTTTTAAAGTCAGCCCTGATCTGAGCCGGGAACCCGATACCAGCGTCTGCCTGATTTGACCTTTCTGGTAGTCCGATTTGAACGATTTTAGTTTCAAATATTGTTTTCTAATATTTTAGATTTTTCATGATTCTGAAATTTTCAGAATTATTTTGCAAAATCTTCAAAAACCGGTGTCAGTCGGCATCACTGAACGATTCCCAGATTTTTAGTTTCCAAATGGAGTCAATTTTTAGAAAGAGATTTTACATTACTTCTTGTAATATAATTTTCTATCTAAATACATTTTTTGAGATTTTTCTAAATTTATCAAAATTTGACCGATTCCGGTATCGACCAGTATCGCCGGAAGATTTCAGGATTTTTAATTTAAAAATTACATTGAATTTCTCAAATCTGATTTTACCAGACATCTTAAAATAATATATTCTATTTTTGAGAATTTTTCAGAATGTTTCTGAAACAGTCAAATTTTATCTTATTTAAATAATAATATTATTTTCCCTTCTTTTCTTTTCTTAATTTTTCCTTCTCCACTCCTCTACTTTATTCTCTGAAGTTATCCTATTAATTTAAATATTTAATAATATAATTATTCATTAATTATTCTTATTTTTTCTTCTTTTTCCTTATTTTTTCTTTTCCTTTCTTTTCTTTTCTTTCTTTTTCTTCTTTTCTTTTTCTCTTTCCTTCTCCCCATTCCCTGCAACCATGGCGCCCATGCCTTGGAACGGACTAGAAGCAGGAGGAAGAGGCAGCCCACTCCCCCCAATCCCTCTCCCATTCTCTCCCTCTCTTTCTCCTCCTTTTAATCTCCTTCTTTCTTTCCCTTCTCCTTCCCACCTTCCCCATTTCACCATTTCTCCCACCATCATCCAACTCCCCACAACCACGGGCCACCTTCACCGCCGCTAGCACGCCGCCGTCCCCTGGCCGGCGCCACCACTACCCCCACCTCCCTACTTCCCTTCTCCACTTCCTTCCTCTCCAGACTCCAACCCATCTCCTCCAATTTCACCAAAATCCATCACCTTATCTTCCTCCTCTTCTCCAAAATTCTCAACCAATTCTACCAAATCCTCCACTTCCACCACCACACCACCATCTCTTCCTCCTCCTCCAACTCTCCAACACCACCACCACCACCACCACCATTAAACACCAACACCACCAACAACCAAATAACAACTCCAAAAAACAACCCAACACCCCTCTCTCCACTCCACCTTGGGGCGCCGCCGACCACCCTTCCTCGCCGGCCGCCCCTCCGGCGGCAACCAGCAGCGCTGGCCAAAGCCTCCCCCCTTCTTTCTTTCTTTCTTTCTTTCCTTGCTTTCTTTCTTTTCCCCCTTTCCTATTTTACCCCCTTCTTTTCCCTCAAATTATCTCCCTTACCCCTCTATTAATTTCCAGCATGCCCTCTCCCTCTCTCTCTCTCTCAGCCTTCTTCTCTCTCTAACTAATTCTTCTCTCTCTCTCATTCTCTCTTCCAATAAATTAATATTAATTAATATTAATATATATATATATATATATATATATATTAATATATGGATTAGTGGCATGTACGTGTTTATGATGTTTCGGGATTTTACGGCACTTTTCTGGTGATTTTAGGCGAGTACAGTTTCTCTTGAACAAATATCTATTTTATCTTGGGCGAAAACCTTTCTTTTGTTACTTCATGTCTTGTTAATGCTATTCTGGCTTTTACTACATGATACTTGATATATGACATTGGTAGTTAACATGTTATCACTTAACACCTAATACTTGACACTGGATATCTGACACCGGTACTTGACATGTTATCACTTGACACTTGTTACTTGACACTGGATATCTGATGCAGGTACTTGACATGTTATCAATTGACACCTGATAATGGACACTTGATATCTGACATCGGTACTTGACATGTTATCACTTGACACCTGATACTAGACACTTGAAATCTGACACCGGTACTTGACATGTTATCACTTGACACTTGATATCTGATACCGGTACTTGACATGTTATCCCTTGACACTTGATACTTGACACTTAATATCTGACACCGGTACTTAGCATATTATACTTGACACCTGATACTTGACACTTGATATCTGACACTGGTATTTGACATGTTATTACTTGACACTTGATATCTGACACTGATACTTGACATGTTATTACTTGACACCCGATACCTGACATCCGATATATGGTACTTGACAATTGACATGCTATCACTTACTTGACATGCTTTCACATGGTACTAGTACACTTGACCTGATATTGTGATACCTGACTAGAATACCTGACACCTGTATTACATTACATATTCATGATTATCACTTTTATGGGGACTTGGTATGATTATTATACTGTTACCAGATCTCTGGTACTCCTGAACTCCTGTGCTCCTGAACTCCTTTATTCCTGAACCCCTGTAATAGAGAGACTCCTGATATTATGCTTCTGATATTGTACTCCTGTTGATCCCTGTAATTGAATAATCATGGATATTGGATTACTGTGGATACCTTGTGGATATTATTATTGGAATATATATATATATATATATATATATATATATATATATATATATATATATATATATATAATATATATATATATATATATATATATATATATATATATATATATAATAAAGTAGTCAATTTACACCGGGGTGGGGGAAACTGATGGATACTAGTATGATGTCATATTTATAATGGTGATATATTTGAAGTGTTGTGTAGGGCACGTAATGATAAGTTCCCGAAAGCAGTAGCCTGATATCTAAAGTGTCGTGTAGGGCGCGTAATGATAAGTCCCCGGAAGCAGTAGCTTGTACTCCTGAGCCTAGTCCCGGGCAGAGACGGGACCCACTATAAATATGAGCCGTCAGATTTATCAGTTTTCAAGTAATAACTCGTCTTATTTATAAGTGGATGTATGTGTACCGGTAACACATACATAAGCATATGAATCGGATGAATAACATAAGAATTTACAACCAATAGTAATAATATCAGGAACGTGTGATATTTGGTCTCTCCTTTGTTCGGGTCTTGGTACTCACATATCAGACCCGAGTAAGTTTTACTAGAGTGCGAACTCTAGTATAGACTATTAGCGATGTGAGGCACTGGTAGGGAGGAGATTGAAATATCAAACGGTACTGATTATTATTATTGAATAACATAAAATGTAACACCTTTATATTCTCCAGTTATAGTGTTATGCTCTGAGTTGACACCCTACCTTATGACATTGATTTCTGTGATATAATGATTACTACAGAACACTATAGTTCTATTACTCTAAGGGCACTCAAGTTGTATGAATTCAGATGATGGCGATATAGGATATGTGGTATATAAATAAGGGTCTCCTTGTTTGGATTATCCCCTTGAAGTATCGACCCCGTGAATCCATAATCTGAGCCTCTACAACTAGTTTTGTCCATACTTGTATTATCGCATGTTTAATGTATTTATCGCATGTTTATTTGTTATCAAGCTCTCGAGACTGTTTTATATGCATGTTTTCTGATTCAGACTTATCAATATACATGTATTTACTTCATTTCGGATTTACTGTCATTCCTTTAATTTCCTTTATGTTACTTGTCATTACCTGTACCTGCATGCCTGAACCACATCACCTGATCATGTACACGTGTGACTGCCTGATATGCATACCACTTGGCTTTATCATATGTACTTACGGGTTGCATCTGACAACCTAGATTCTCATATCCAGATCCAGGAGCATGGACTGCGTTGACCTTACTGTAGCTGATCAAAGGGCGCAACAGAGGCATGGATTAGCAGATGCCACTGTAGCCCTTTCCTCTTAACTTCTCTCCTGAATGGCTCTCGAGACTCCTCTTACTACTCGTGAGCACCTTTCAGCTTTTGTTATATATATCTCTCCGTATTATGTACTTTTGTATTTTCTGGTGATGTAATATTCCTGTAGTATTGTATCAATTTCTATGATAACCATGTACTTATACTTTTCTGTTGGAATATATATTACCACTGTGCTTCCGCACTCTGATTCTTACCTGTACTGATGCTTAGCATATATATATGAGGGTATTGCTGACCTGCGTATATACATCGCAGTAACGTCTTTGTACCCGCAGGATCGGGGCGTCACAGGATGGTATCAGAGCTTAGGCTCTCACATCTTCAGTACAACCAATTGGCAGATTAATGATATATTAATTTGCAGCTGGAGAGCACGGAATATACATTCCAATTGCAAGTGTGGTGTTATCTATTCCTTCCTCGCAATCTTTTCCTTGAATCCTGAGACCTTTCTATCTTTTTCAGCTCCTTCCCTTTATACCTTCAACCAACTCAGATATAGTCCTGAGCTGGTAATCTTCCTTACCCTTCACACTTTATCATATTATAATCGTTGACCCTAATCTCTTCTATATTCATCTCCCTCCTTACAAAAATTTCGAAGACAAAATTTTTATTAGGTGGGTATATTGTAGCACCCCATTCCCAGGATATGTACTCAGATACGTCTCCTGATTTTTTTTGATCGTATTGCTTTAATTTTCTTTCAGTATTTATTTTTGAGTTATGATTGCTTATGTTATTTTGGTATCAGATCTGGATTCTCACTCTTAAAGTCAGCCCTCACCTGGGCCGGGAACCCGATACTAGCGTACTGCCTGATTTGACCTTTCTGCTAGTCTGATTTGACCGATTTTAGTTTCAAACACTATTTTCTACTATTTTAAAATTTTCATAATTTTCTGAAATTTTTCAGAATTATTTTGTAAAATCTTCAAAAACCGATGTCGGTCGGCATCGCTGATCGATTCCCGAATTTTTAGTTTCCAAATGGAGTCAAATTTTCAAAAATAGCTTTCATATTAGTTCTTAGAATATCATTTTCTATCTAAATATATTTTTTGAGATTTTTTTAAATTTATCAAAATTTCACCGATTCGGTGTCGACCGGTATCGCCGGAACATTTCACGATTTTTAATTTGAAAACCAGGTTGAATTTCTCAAATCTGATTTCATCAGGTATCTTAAAATAATATTTTCTATTTTTGAGAATTTTTCAGAGCATTTTGAAAAAGTCAAATTTTACCCTTTTTAAATAATAATATTATTTTTCCTTCTTTTTCTTTTCTTGCTTTTTTTTTCTCTACTCCTCTACTTTATACTCCCAGGTTATCCTATTAATTTAAATATTTAATAATATAATTATTTATTAATTTCCTTATTTTTTTTCTTCTTTTTCATTTTTTCCCTTTTCCTTTCTTTCTTTTTCTTCTTTTCTTTTTCTCTTTCCTTCTCTCCATTCCCTGCAACCATGCCGCCCATGCCCTGGAACGGACCAGCAGCAACAGCAGGAGGAAGAGGCAGTCCACTCTCCCCATTCCCTCTCCCATTCTCTCCCTCTCCTTATCCTCCTTTTAATCTCTTTCTTTCTTTCCCTTCTCCTTTCCACCTTCTCCATTTCACAATTTCTCCCAACATCATCCAACTCCCCACAACCGTCGGCCACCTTCACCGTCGCCAGCATGCCGCCGCCCCCTGGCCGGTGTCGCCACTCCCCCCACCTCCCCACTTCCCTTCTCCACTTCTCTCCTCTCCAAACTCCAACTCATTTCCTCCAAATTCACCAAACCCATCACTTTTTCTTCCTCCTCTTCTCCAAAATTCTCCACCAATTCCATCGAATCCTTCACTTCCACTACCACACCATCATCTCCTCCTCCTCCAACTTCCCACACCACCACCACCATCAAACACCACCACCAACAACAACCACCAACAACAAACAACTCCTCTAAAAAAACAACCCAATACCCCTCTCTCCCCTCCACCCTGGGGCGCCGCCGGCCACCCTTCCTCACCGGTCACGCCTCCCAGAACGCCGGCGGCGGCCAGCAGCCGCCGGCCAAAGCCTCCCCCTTCTCTCTTCTCTCTTCTCTCTCTTCTTCTTTCTTTCCTTTCTTTCTTTCTTTTCTTTCTTCTTTCTTTCTTTTCCCCTCTTTCCTATTTTACCCCCTTCTTTTCCCTCAAATTATCTCCCTTACCCCTCTATTAATTTCTAGCAAGCCCTTTCACACTTAGCCTCCTTCTCTCTCCTCTCTCATTCTCTCTCCCAATAAATTAATATTAATTAATATTAATATATATATATTTTTTTAATATATGGATTAGTGGCATGTACGTGTTTATGGTATTTCGGGATTTTACGACATTTTTCGGTGATTTTAGGCGAGTACAGTTTCTCTTGAACAAGCATCTATTTTATTTTGGGCGAGTACCTTTCTTTGTTGCTTCATGTCTTGTTAATACTATTCTGGCTTTTACTATATGATACTTGATATATGACACTGGTACTTGACATGTTATCACTTAATACCTGATACTTAACACTGAATATCTGACACCGGTACTTGACATGTTATCACTTGACACCTGATACTTGATACTGGATATCTGATACCGGTACTTTACATGTTATCACTTGACACTTGATATCTGATACCGGTACTTGACATGTTATCACTTGACACCTGATATCTGACACCGGTATTTGACATGTTATTTCTTGACATCTGATACTTGACATTAGATATCTAACACCGGTACTTAACATGTTATCACTTGACACTTGATATCTGACACCAGTACTTGGCATAATATACTTGACACCTGATACTTGACACTTAATATCTAACACTGGTATTTGACATGTTATTACTTGACACTTGATATCTGACACTGGTACTTGATATGTTATTACTTGACACCCAATACCTGACACCTGATATATGACACTTGACAATTGACATGCTATCACTTACTTGACATGCTTTCACATGGTACTAGTACACTTGACCTGATGTTGTGATACCTGACTGGAATACCTGACACCTGTATTACATTGCATATTCATGATTATCACTTTTATGGGGACTTGGCATGATTATTATACTGTTACCAGGCCTCTGGTACTCCTGAACTCCTATGCTTCTGAACTCCTGTATTGCTGAATCCCTGTAATAAGGAGACTCCTGTTATTATGCTTCTGATATTGTAATTATGTTGATCCCCGTAATTGAATAATCATGGATATTGGATTATTGTGGATACCCCGTGGACATTATTACTGGAATATATATATATATATATATATATATATATATATATATATATATATATATATATATATATATATATAAAATAAAGTACTCAACTTACACTGGGGTGGGGAAAACTGATGGATACCGGTATGATATCATATTTATAATGGTGATATATCTGAAGTGTCGTGTGAGGTGCGTAATGATAAGTCCCCGAAAGCAGTAGCCTGATGTCTGAAGTGTCGTGTGGGGCGCGTAATGATAAGTCCCCGGAAGCAGTAGCCTGTACTCTTGAGCCTAGTCCCGGGCAGAGACGGGACCTACTATAAATATGAGCCGTCAAATTTATCAGTTTTCAAGTAATAACTTGTCTTATTCATAAGTGGATGTATGTGTACCGGTAACACATACATAAGCATATGGATCAGATGAATAACATAAGAATTTACAACTAACAGTAATAATATTAGGAACGTGTGATATTTGGTCTCTCCTTTGTTCGGGTCCTCGTACTCACATATCAGACCCGAGCAAGTTTTACTAGAGTGTGAACTCTAGTATAGACTATCAGCGATGTGAGGTACTGATAGGGAGGAGATTGAAATATCAACGGTACTGATTATTATTATTGAATAACTTAAAATACAACACTTTTATATTCTCCAGTTATAGTGTTATGCTCTGAGTTGACACCCTACCTTATGACATATGATTTTTGTGATATAATGATTACTACAGACACACTCTAGTTCTATTACTCTGAGGGCAACGCAAGTTGTATGAACTCAGATGATGGCGACATGGGATATGTGGTATGTAGATAAGGGTTTCCTTGTTTGGATTATCCCCTTGACGTATCGACCCCGTGAATTCATAATCTGAGCTTGTACAGCTAGTTTTGTCCATACTTATATTATCGCATGTTTAATGTATTTATCGCATGTTTATTTGTTATTAAGCTCTCGAGACTTATGCATGTTTTCTGATTCATACTTATCAATATACATGTATTTATTTCATTTCAGATTTACTGTCATTCCTTTAATTTTTTTTATGTTACTCGTTATTATCTGTACTTGCATGCCTGAACCATATCACCTGATCATGTACACGTGTGACTGCCTGATATGCACGCCACATGGCTTTATCATATGTACTCGCGGGTCGCATCTGATAACTCTGGATTCTCATTCCAAATCCAGGAGCATGGACTGCGTTGCTTTACTGTAGCTGATCAAAGGGCGCAACAGAGGCGTGGATTAGTAGATGCCACCGTAGCCCTTTTCTCCCAGCTCCTCTCCTGATTGGCTCTCGAGACTCCTCTTACTGCTCGTGAGCACCTTTCAGCTTTTGTTATGTATATCTCTCCGTATTATGTACTTTTGATTTTCTGGGGATGTAATATTCCTGTAATATTATATCACTCTCTGTGATAACAATATACTTGTACTTTTCTGTTAGAATGTATATTACCACTGTGCTTCCGCACTGTGATTCTTGTCTGTACTGATGCTTAGCATATATACGTGAGGGTATTTCCGACCTGCGTATATACGTCGCAATGACGTCTCCGTACCTGCAGGATCGGGGCGTCACATTTTTCTTTATTTTGGAGAGGAATTCCTCCGACAAGGCTAATTGCCGAAATGACAGTTTTTTGTTTTTTGAGGTACAATTTAAAAATTATTCTTTTCCCTCAGCAATCCACATGTGCACTACAAACGGATAGCCAATCCATTCCCAGAATAACATCAAACTTCATTTCTCCCAACTTTATCAGATCTGTTAATATTTTTATTTTACCAATCACTACTTCACAATCTTTATATCTAGTGCTAGTTATTCTCTTTATTTCTACAGGTGAGGATATGACTAATTGGATTCTCAAAGACTCAGGGGATTGATTTAATTTACGGGCAAATACACTAGATATAAAAGAGCGAGTGGTACCAGGATCAAATAATGTACGAGTTGTATGTCTCGATATAGAGATCATACCTTCCACCACTGTATTTGACACCCTCGCTTCCTGATGTCTCAATGTAAAAGCTCTTCCTTGGGTCTGTGGTTGATGTACTGATGACTGAGTTGTCGCTGGTCTAGGTACATTGATTGAATGTCGAAGTCTGCTTGTTGGTCCACTAGTAGCACTTGTTCCTATTATCAGCCTTTGATTCCCCGTACTGAATCCTTGGTTTCTCTGAAATGTGAGGAAGTCTCTCTTCATGTACCCTACTCCTCCACAAGCATAACAATTTTTCCCTTGAGCACAATTTTCAAAGTTATTTTTATTGCATTGCTGGCATCAAGGGACTCCTGTAGTCTTAGACTAAGATAAAGGTGTAGCCTGGCCACTTGGGAAGATCCTTCTGATCTGAACCCAAACTATCTGCCCATACTTGTGCCCCTTCTTAATGATGACCCTGCACTCTATTCAAATTTGATCCTGACACCCCATATCCTGATGGTTCATGGTATCGCGGGCGTTTTGGTATTAATGCATCTTTCACCTGATTTTGCTGATTTGTCAGTGTGTCTGCTTCCACTTCGAGGGCTACTTCTCCTGTATCAATATATACTTGTAATCGAAGATGGACCAATTTACTCTTAATTTCTGGTCTTAGATCTCTCACAAATCTTTTGGTCCTTCCTTCCTCATTAATCAGTAGCCCCCAGCATACCTGGATAATTGGGTAAACTTCTGATCATACTGGTCACAGTCATTTTACCTTGTTGAAATTCTTGGAACTCCATGATAACTTGTCCCTGGTTGTCTTTGGGATATACTTCACAATAAATTTGTCCACTAAGAATTTTCATGTAATCTCCCTTCCAGTAACTTCCACACTTCTTTTTACCATCTCACATCAATGTTCTGCTTTCTTTTGGGATATGAAAGACGAGAATGATACTTTCTGGTCTTCTGTACAATTCATTAGATTTAATATTTTCTCTATTTGGTGGAGCCACTCTTCAGCTTGCAAAGAGTTTGTCTATCTTAAACACTTGTGGGTTCAATTTTTGAAACTGCTCCAGAGCTCGGTAAGGATTATTAGCCTTAGATACTAGTTGGGCCAACCAGTATGGCATCGCACCAGGGGCTCCTTATCCTACTCCCGTCTGTTCTCCTGAGTGTCCGTGGGTATGGGATGGATGAATACTTTCAATTGCGCTACCCTAAGGGATACTACCTTCCTGACCCTCGAGCGGTGGATTTTGGTGTAAATCTATTTACTCTTCCTAGAAAAAGGTAAATAGTCACTTATTTACATTATCTATGTACAGGGAAACAAGTATAACAAAGTTTTTTGTTCACATGTAATCGTTTAGAAGTTTAAATTTTAGAAAGAAACAAGATCCAGATTTCATCCATAAGCAAGCAACTTTTATATATATGACCCAAAATGAATACAAAGGCGTTACATTAGTATATTTTCCTTTTATCTATTTCAACTAGCTCCTAATACATACATACTAGATACATCAGGAGT
The DNA here is from genome assembly GCA_038442645.1 of Agave tequilana. NCBI lineage: Eukaryota > Viridiplantae > Streptophyta > Magnoliopsida > Asparagales > Asparagaceae > Agave > Agave tequilana. Next base: position 103,094 of record JAVJIF010005115.1, read on the forward strand.
ATGCACACCAAAAGGTCCTAGAGTACCTACTTACTAAATACTTTTGAAACATATACACCAAAAGTAACTCTCTATCAAGTCATACTATCAAGGGGTAGGGCTACCCCTCCCTCAGATCCTCACTGCTACTGTCCTCAGTGGGTCCCTTACTGTTACTGTCACTATCCTCAGCATGGTCCATGTCCTCTCTAGGGGGTCTACTCCTGTTAATTCATCTCCATTACAACGCCATTCCTCCAGATCGTCAAACAAGTTCCACCGATCTATCCAATGGGCATCCCAGAGTATGCCTCCAAAAGTGAACCCTCTCTGGGTTTCTACCTCAGTATCATCTGTGTCATTAATCTCTACTATACTCTCGGTGTCACTGTTAACCATGTCAGGCTCATTTTGTTGCCTGAAACTCTATCTCCTCATGTTCTTCCTGTATTGGGGCTGACAATATTAACTCAGATCAGTCTCATCGAACTCGTAGTTCTAGTCCATCAAATTTGTTTTCCAACTCATGCTCGAACTTTCAAAACTGGATACAAGCCAATACACATCAAAATCTCCTACCTATACATCAATAAAAGGAGTTGTATCAAATCTCACTTCATACAGAATAATCAAAACATAACTAATAACATTATACAAGAAATGAATATTATCAACCATGATTACTACATCCTCCAATCTAATAATCCTATATCTTGTGGTTAAATTCTTAATGTTGATCTTACGTTTTGGAATAACTAGGTTCAATAGATATTTCAATTGTGTGTCCCATACCACTAGCAGTCCATAGTGAGCGCCCACACCCTTATCCGACCCACCTGAATAGTGATATGTGGGTATTCCGATTCAGATGCAAGGGAATAAGCAAATATCACTTGACTCAAGGTTAATCCATCATGTAAAATCCACTTCCCCAGTAGAACTACTCGCCGCCAATTATACAAACAATACACAAATATACATATGGACCCTAATAATCACTTATGTCCCCTAATCTCTATTTGAGTCTACTCCTACTTAAACCTCTTGCTCTGATATCAACTGTAACGGTCTTAGATTATGATAACAAGATAACTTATTTATCTCCAAGATCATCAAATAATTTCAACTTAACATCGATTACTTAAGATTTTCAAATTTAAATCTCATCAATTCCATTACGTCCTACATGAAATCTCCCGAATACTTCTTTCATAAACATATACAATATCAACTGCCTCAAGAGCAAAGGTAAAAATTTCAAGTACTAGTGACCATATACTTACATATACATCCCAAGTCTTTTATCAGAATTACAACATGTACTCATATACGAGTTCACACAAATGTTCCAAAAGTTTAAATATACAATTACAGTAAACATCTCAAAAAGGCAAATCCAGTCTTAAACAACTAGGTCTTCTCTCCTTTCATCAAACAAATCCTGATTTTTATGCAGGGCCTTTACCTTTATTAGAGCCTGAAAAGGATTTAAGAACAATGGGATGAGCTTAATAGCTCAGCAAGTAATCCAACAAAATTTATTTAATCTTGTACTTAATATTTATATGCATCAAACAAGCATAATTTCAGAAATATCATTAAAATTTCACTTTCACTGATTACTTCCTATTCGAGCACTATCCTTCCGCCACGAATAGGATCAAGATTCCATTGGTTATTTCTATTCGAACACTCCCCTTCCGCCACGAATAGGTATCAAAATAACATCGTCAATACTCCATTGCCTCATCTACATAATCGTACCATTCGAGCCACCCCTTTCCGTCATGATAGGTAACCAAATACAATCGCCGATAATCCATCACCACATCTACATGATATTCCATCACCTCACACTACACCACCATCACACATAACACTATCATTCTATACATGCATCTATGCAACTCAACCATTCCATATATTTAACTCACTACTACAAATAGCAATCATAACATTCAACATTGCAAATCTTTTCACAATTATAAACATAACATGCAATCCAACCATCACGGTCATGGTAATTTACAAGTAATCAATAAACATGATTTTAGTTAATATGGATTAGCTAATTCTACCAACCATATAATTCTTTTACAATTATCAACATAAACATGAAATACAATTATCATGGTCATGATAGCTACAAGCAACAATCAACATGTACGAGTAGTAATCAATATAATTTGAGCTAAAATGGATTAGCTAAATATAACCACCGTTTCGTGCAAAATTCTTGTGTTTAATACTCATAGTATTGGGTATGTAATTCACAACATCATTCTTTATTCTTGCTACTAATCATTAGTTATTCTATTTTCCATTACACAATTTCCTTCATACTAGAATTTACATCCCAATAATATTAGAGTTTCATTCCTAAAATCGTTACTTCAAAATCTTGGTTTTAATTACACATTCACCAAAATCTTTAATTTATTTAAGGGAGGCTTCACTTACTTTTTATGAAGACTTCCCAAAAATTCGCTTGACTCGCCGGCTCTAACTACTCTATACATGACAACCATAACACTATAAATCCACTCAAAAAAAAAAAAAGGAAGAAAAGAGGGCTGCTGCTCTGTTGGTCGGAAGCAAGAGAGGAGGCGAAAGGAGAGGGAGAGAGCGAGAGAAAGAGAGAAATGCAAGAGAGAAAAGGGAAAAAATGATGAATTTTTTTTTCCTTCATCCCAACACTTAATATATATATCCCTCCTTCAAAAATGAGATCCTTCAAATTTTTCAATCTAAATCCTTACCCTACACCTTTCATGAGCTTCCCATACTCCCCCTACTCATACTTTACACCTCATCTATTTTACTATTCAAGTATGGCCAAGGTATTAAATGAATAAATAGGTTGTCATATAAATTATATATTTATGTATACATATATAATCATGTATCTGTACATGTGCACATACTCCAATATTCATCAAATGTTCGTATAGGATACACTTTCATCATTATAATTTAGTATTCCCATTGTTACTCCCACAAGTGGTGTAAAAAAATCTAAATTTTTATATATCCACTAACCGAACAATCAGTTACCGATTCAAGTCACACAACTTACTAAGAAACCATGTCCTAGATTCTAGTTTGGAAAAAGAGAATAAATAATTTTTATATTGACGGTGCAATGTACTTGGATTAATTAAATAATGGTATAAATTCATGATTTAAATAAGGCGGGTGTTACAGTGGGTGTCTTGGGTTTGAAGTCCAGCGAAAACATTTTTTTTATACTTCTAAAAAAATAAGGGGCCGGGCCATTGGGGGTTTTGCAACAAAAAATTGTAAAATTCCCCCAGACCCCAAACTGCTAATAAAATTATCGTTGGGGCAGGTCGGCTGTAGCACCCTGTTCCTGGGATACGTACCCAGACGCGTGTCCCAATTTTTTCGACTGTATTGTTTCAATCTTCAGTAATTATTTTTAGGTTGTGATTGCTCATGTTATTTTGTATCGGATCTGGATTCTCAGACCTAGAGTCAGCCCTGACCTGGACCGGGAACCCGATACCAGTATGTCATCCAATTTAACCTTTTTGCTAGTTCAATTTGACTAATTTCACTTTCAAACACTGTTTTTCAATATTTTAGATTTTTTTAATTTTCTGAAAATTTTAGAATTATTCTGGAAAATCTTAAAAATCAGTGTCAATCGGTATCGCTGGCCGATTCCCAAATTTTTAGTTTTCAAATGGAGTTGAAAATTTAGAAACGGATTTCACATTACTTCTTAGAATCTTATTTTCTATCTAAATATATTAGTGTTGAGATTTTCTGAATTTATCAAAATTTGACCGATTTCAGTGTCAACCGATCTCGTCGGAAGATTTCAAGATTTTTAATTTAAAGACTAGATTGAATTTCTCAAATCTGATTTCACCAGGCATCTTAAAATAATATTTTTTATTTTTGAGAATTTTTCGGAACATTTCTGAAACATTCAAATTTTACCCTATTTAAATAATAATATTATTTTTCTCTCTTTTCTTTTCTTACTTTTTCCTTCTCCACTCCTCTACTTTATACTCCCAGGTTATCTCATTTATTTAATTATTTAATAATATATTTATTTATTAATTTTTTTTCTTATTTTTTCCTTTTCCTTATTTTTCCTTTTCACTTCTTTTCTTTTCTTTCTTTTTCTTCTTTTCTTTTTCTTCTCCATGCCCTGCTCCTCATACCCCACGCCGACCATTCTCTACAAATAGCTGCAGCAACCACCTCCCCCCATCCCTTCTCCCATACTCACTCTCTCCCCTTCTCTTTCTTTTAATTTCCTTTCCTTCTTCCCTTTCTCCTTCTCCATCTTCTCCATCTCTTATTTCATTCTCCCACCAACACCCTCACTCCCTCCCAACTACCGCCTCCACCATCACCATAGTCGCGCCATCGCTGCCACCCCCTAACTGCCAATGCCCCCCAACCTCCCCACTTTCCTTCCCCACTTCCCTCCTCTCCAAATTCCATCTCCTTTGCTCTAATTTCAACAAAACCTATCACCTTATCTTCCTCCTCTTCTCCAAAATTTTCCATCAATCCCACCACCACACCATCTCCTCCTCCTCCAACTCCCCAACAGCACCATCAACCACCACAACCACAATCACGACCAAACACCACCATCAACCACCACCAACACAATCACCTTCAATTAAAAAAAAAACTCCAAAACTCCTTCCTCCTCCCCCGGGGCCAACGCGCCGCCCCAACTCCGGCGGCGCCGCTGTCGCCCCAGGCAGCCGGCGGTGGCTGGCCGCCGGCCACCACCCCACCCTCTCCCCTCCTTTCCTCTTTTTCTTTTTTTCTTTCTTTCTTTCTTTCTTTCCTTCTTTCCACATTTACCCTTCCTCTCATTTCATAATTTCCCACCTTATCCAACACTCTCTCTCTCTCTTAGCCTCTTCTCTCTAACAAATTCTCCTCTCTCTCCTTTCTCTCTCTCCTCTCTCATTCTCTCTCTAATATTTATAATATTATATATATATTAATATATGGACTAGTAGCATGCTCGCACGTGTTAGCGAACTTCCTGGACCTTAACTCGATTTTGCGTTCCGGTTTTTAGGCAAGTGCTTTGTTATAGTCAATTCATGTTTAGTAAATGTTACTCTAGCATTTATAGCATGATATATGGATATGTGGATGTCTTGTTACTACCGTACATGTCTAATAATTGTTACTGCAGCTTTTAGTACATGATACATCACTATACGAGTTAATACATGATGTTGTACTTTGTATTCTCACCAGACACCGACACTTGATATCTAACATTGGTACTTGATATGTTATACTCGACACCTGATCCATGACACTTAATATCTGACAACGGTACTTGACATGTTATACTTGACACCTGATTCACGAAACTTGATATCTAACACTAGTACTTGACACCTGATCCATGACACTTGATTCATGACATTTGATATCTGACACCGGTACTTGACATGTTATACTTAACACCTGATCCACGATACTTGATATCTGACACCGGTATTTGACATGTTGCACTTGACACCTGACCTCTAACACTTGATATCTGACACCGGTACTTGACATGTTATCACTTGACACCTAATACCTGACACCTGATATATGACACTTGACGATTGACATTCACATAGTATTAGTACATTTGACCTGATATTGTGATACCTGACTGGATACTATTTCACCTAACACCTGTATTACATTGCATATTCATGATTATTACTTTTACGAGAACTTGGCATGATTATTATATTGTTATCAGACATTTGGTACTCCTGAACTCTTGTGCTCCTGAACTCCTGTATACTTGAACCCTTGAAATAGGGAGACTTTTGATATTATGCTCCTGATATTATACTCCTATTGATCCCCGTAATAGGATAACTATGGATATGGGACTTTTTTGACCCTGTGGACATTATCATTGGACAATCTGTAATAATTGAACAATTTACATCGGGACGAGAGAAATTGATGTGTAACGATATAACTTCTGTGTTTATGGTGGTCATACAAATGTTGTATAACTAATGCCTGGGATTCGATCTGGAGGTCACCAGGTGTTTCTGTGGGATCTACTGGCACCCTTACTCCCCTGCCTGCCTGCCGGGTGTGCCATAATCCCCTGGGTATATTCCTTTGGGGAGCGGTGACACTCTATTCTTGTTCGGGCGTATACTAAGTTCTACAGGCATATAGTAAGACCCGGAACCTAGCGGTACATTCCGGCTCAGTACCGGATACTCCTGACTATTGTCCCGGGCATGCACGGGCCTATTCTAAATATGGTTCGTCGATCCCCATCAGTTTTCAATAACTAACCTCGCTCGACTTATATGCGGAGGTATATGGTATAAGACATATACCAAAACATATAAATTGAACGAGTCTTAATAATAACTTGATAATTGACTTCATGAATTTTAATGTCGTTTCCATATTTTACCATTTATTGTGATTATTTTATGTTCGTTAATTTGAGTGCATGACACTTGACCTGTGATCAGGGCGGAACTAGCACTCAAAAATGTGTGTATTATGAAATCAGTGTAAAAGCTTGTATGTGCTAATGTTTCCTCAATACTTCCGTTATAGCATTAGCTCAACGGGTCGAATCCACAGGGACGGGAGGCAATAGAAGTATTAACAGTTTTTATTCACGTCGGTTGTTAACAGTTCTTCTTTGTTTAAAAGAATAGAAAAAATAAAATAAAAGAAATCCAGAAGTGATAGGTGAAGAAGGGCGATGAAAACGATGTGAAAACAAAAGAGAAGTGATTTAGAAAATAAAATAAAGATGGAACAAAGGTGAACTAAGAAGTTGGTGAAAACAACGATAGAAAAATGATAAAGGATTTTGGAAATAATTTTCAAAACAAAGTAAAATAGAACTCATGGCTACTAACTACTAATTGCTCCACTAACCATGCTAACCTCTTAGTGATAGTTGCCTCACATGGATCCTCGGCCATCACTAATCCTTGGCTTCAAGAGACGATACAGAGCATGGCCCATAAGATTGTTCTTCTACATTCAAACAACACATCTATACCACACAACAAGTGCAAGCTACTATTAAATCATCAAAATCAGTTAGAGGTGAGCATGAAATAAAGAAGACATTGCAAATTAGCAAGTTAGTGGGTTAGGTGTTAGAAATGTTAGAATGTTATAATCCATCATCATGAGCCATCAATGGCTCTTGCAAGAGTAAGGCCTTGTAGAGGCTATTAGATTCATGTGAATTATCAAGTAAGTGGTTAGATGGTTAGTGGTTAATAGTTAGATTACCATGAGAAAAAAAGTTAGCAAAACATCATGTAGAAGATGGAGAAGATTATATTGGAGAAGAAAGGAGGCATCTTTATATAGATTGTCACCATCAATTACATCAATTCCTCTCTATCTCTCTCTGAATCTCTCTGCCCTACTACAAGATCTAAAAAGGAAATGAAAATACAAAAGAAAAAAAAGAAGAGCACCTACACTATCCTATACTAAAACATAGAAAACCTAGCCTAAAAATCAAAAACTGCTTCGTTTTGGGTCTCTATAGGGGTTTTTATAGGCAAAGGGGCCTTCTAGAAGACGAGATAGGGCCACGCGTCAAAGATCGACGCGTGACCCCACCAAATTGCCGTGGATCCACGGCTATTGCCGCGGATCCGCAAAAAAACTAGGGAATTATTTCCCTGGTTTTGGAGAGGATCTTCCCGTTGCTTCGAGGACCTTCCTGGTATATCCCAATTTTGATATTTTCGTTCGAATATTCGTCTGACGTGCACAAAGGTCTATGTTCAATGTATCATCTAGAAGATCCCTTGCTTGGCCTCCAAGAATTACGGATTTAATTACCCTAAAATGGGTTTAGTTAAGCTCTTATTACCCATTTGCCCTTAAACTCTTGATTTATCTGCAAGAAAGACCAAAACACGATTTAGACCGACATTTTATTCATAAATCGGTAGGAAAATGCGATATAATAATGCAGAATTGTAGACTAATCAACCTGTTATACTTTTGTTTAATGCCACATGAATTCTAACGTCATTTTCATATTTCACTATTTATTGTGGTTATTCCATACTTGCTGATTTGAGCGCACAATACTTGATCTGATGCACTTGCTTTTGTTTATACTTGTCATTTGGTTTCTTCTTACACTCGCTGGGTTGCCTACTAACAACCATGAACTTGCATGTTCAGATATTGCAGCTTGGACTGAGATGGACTCTTCAGCTGAGGACCAGGCCTTCTTCGAGGAGCAAGCGAATCAGCCGTAGTTTCATCTTGTCTTGCCCCGCTAGCGAGATTCTCTATTTTAGCTAGTGAGTTCTTATCTTTTGTACCATGTACAGTCTACTTTGGTACTTCCTGGTGATGTAATGTTTATGTAAATTATGTCATAGTATGTGATGACTGAGTACTTTTGTGTTGGAATATATATTACCACGTATTTTCGCACTCTAATTTCTGTATTGTACTGATGCTTAGCGTACATATGTGATGGTACCATCGCCCTGTGTAACACCCCGCTCCCGAAATACGTACTTAGTTGCGTATTCATATTTTTTGATTTACTTCTGGTATTTATTTTGTGTTATGAATTATTTATATGATCTTTTTGCCGTGGATCTGGATTCGTGGACTCGAAGTCAGCCCTAGTCTGAACCAAGGACCCGATCCTAGAGTATCGCTCGATTTGGTCTTTCTGGTATCTAGATTTGACCAATTTCAGTTTCAAACATTAGTTTCCAATATTTTAGATTATCTATGATTTTCTGGAGTTTTTATGAATTAAATTGGATATCTTCAAAACCGGTGTCGACCAGTGCCGCTGACCAATTCTCAGAATTTTAATTTACAAACAGAGTTGAAATTCTAGAAACGGTTTTCACATTATCTCTTAAAATCATATTTTTATCTAAATGTAGTTTCTGAGATTTTTTCAGAATTTATCAAAATCCGGCCAACCCGGTGTATAAGGGTGACAGACGGGTCGCGACCCGCCAGACCCGACCCGACCCAACCCAGAGTTAACGGGTATGGGTTTGGGCTAATTGGGTTGGGTCATAATCGGGTCGACCCGTCTGACCCGATTATTAAATGGGCCAGGTCGACCCAAACCCGCCAGACCCGTTTGACCCATCTGACCCAATTATTCTCTCTCCTCCTTGACCTCCTCCCCTCGATCTCCTCCACCGTCGCCGCCACCTCCTCCCCTTCACTTAAATTAAATTGTCAAAAAATATATGTGAGCCCATTTCGAACCTGTAACCTCTAGTGTATGAGTTTAGTGTGATGACCAACCATATCACTAAACAATTAGTATTATAGTGTAAAGAAATTGTATTTAAGGCTTAATAATCGGGTCAAACGGGTCGGGTCGGGTCGGGTCGATTAAGTCTGGGTCGCGTCTGGGTCTGAATTTTTGACCCGTATAATAATCGGGTCGGGTCGACCTGACCCGATTATAATACGGGTCGAGCAGTAATTTGGTCGGGTCGGGTCCCGATTATTATACGGGTCGAGCAGTAATGGGGTCGGGTCAACCCGACCCGACCCAATTGCCACCCCTACTGGTGTAGACATGTATCGACAGTGGATTTTAAGATTTTTATTTTGAAAAAGGAATTGAATTTCTGAAATCTGATTTCACCAAACATCTTAAAATAATATTTATTATTTTTGAGAATTTTTGAAAAGCTTTCTGAATTACTTCATTTTTCAGATTTTTTCTTGGTTTTTGGTGTTTTCTCAGATACCGGAACTTTATCCTGATATTTTATTTTTTTCTCTTTTCTCATTTTCTCTCTCCCTCCTCAGACGCGAGGATTACCAGACACAGATCTGGTCTTTAATGCAGAGATTCGTTTCCGTTCTGCATTTAATGCACTTCAGATCAACTCTGATCAAGTTATCATGATTTTTTTCCTTTCTGTTAAACGCGATCTCGCATTTTCTGTGAACGCAAGTTTTATCCCCAGGTTTGGACAATTGCCAGATGCGGGTTTTCATTTTATGAGACGCGGGTCTCTTTTTTTTTAAGAGATGCAAGTCTAATTTGAATACAATGGCAAACTTGTAATAATCAAAACACTCCTATTTATACACACCCCTTTTTCCTTCTCTCTCTTTCATTCTTCTTCCTTTCTTCTTTCACTTCCAGCAAACAGCAGCCTAAGAGATTGAGTTGTGCCTTTCTTTGGCCAGCCACCTTCTCCACTTCCTCCACCTTCTCCACCACCGTTTCCACCACCTTTCTCTCCTCCATCTCCTCCACCATTCGAACAATAACACCACCACCCCCACCTTCTTCTTCTTCTTTTTCCACCAAGAAACCCACTTCCACTAAAGCTTCACCACCATTTCCACCACCACCAATACCATGTCGGCCTCCAATAATCACGCCAAATGCTTCTCCTCGGAGTGCTATTTCTTACGAGTTATAGCTTCGTTCTCCAAAGCCTCATTTGCAAAACTCTATTTTCCCTTTTGAACTACACTTACACCCCCACATATTGCTTGGGCTACCGATCTCCAGCCAACTCCGACCGCGCCGGCCATGGCCCGCCTTCCTTTTCCCCTTCCCTTCTTCTTTCTTTTTCTTCATGTCCTTCTTTCTTTTCTTCCCTTTCCTTTTTCTTCTCCTTCTTTCTTTCTTTCTTTCTTTCCTTTCTTTTCTTTTCCTGCATCTCTCTCACACTTCTTTCCCTATGTCTCCCTCTTATTTCCCTATCTCTCTCTTTCTCTTGTTGTGTGATTGCTAGACGCGGAGCTCACCCGCGTCCAAGCAATTCCTTAACGCGATCTTCGCGTTCTTAATATTTGTATAATGTGATCCTCGCGTTCTTGTATCAACGCGAAGCGGAGCTCACGCATGTGTCCACGTTCTTCTCGTGTCCTAGCCTAAACGGCGGGTCTCGGACCCCGAGTTTGTGGCCTCTACGCGACGCAACTCTCGCGTCTGCGACTCCTGCGTCTTCATTCTCTCTCCTCCTGGTTCATTCTCTCTCCTCTTTTTTATTGGAACGCGTTTACGCTTTGGCTTCCTGGATTCCGGAGATCGAGGATTTCACTGTGTTTTCTGAAGATTTAGGCTAGTGTTCTCACTTTCCTCTTGACTTTCCCGTTTCATCAGGTCGACTTGTATTATTCACGATTTGTGCTGTTTGGAACTAACACCTTCTGCAGATACCCTTGCCTTCGGGCCTAACCTCTGGAAATAATCTTTGAGGTTTAAAGTCCTCTGAACTTTCTCTATGCTACATCTGGTAGGCGGACCTAGCGTCAACACTTTACCGCTTGCTCCGTTCTAGCATAGTTACCCCGTAAGCATGGCTTCCCCATGAGCGGTAGTATGTCATTCATACGCTTGCTGCGACACATGTGTCTAGCTATGCTACGAACGATAACCTCGCCGAACATGATAGCATTTAGTATTGTATATTAGCTTCGCTCCAGCCTCGCTTAGCTCCGCTTGGATGTTCGCTTGCTTATTGAATTACTTACCCGCCAGTTTATCGATTCTTCTATTAATGGTTGTGAAAAGTTTGAAATCTTACTTATACTGTTTTTCCTGATACTGCATGGTTTTTCAGTATTCATATCGATCCCTTATATCAGTATGATTTTCCTGTATCGTTTGACATACTTTCACTTGACGTGCTTTCCTGTATCATGATATCCCCTGACACTTGTCTGTATCACTTAATAACTGATGTGGCACCACCTGACACCGACATGCTACTACTTGATACTTGCTCCCTGTTGTGACATGACTTATCACCTGTCATTTATCATGTTAACTCTTGACCTGTAATTATCACATTTTCGGGAATCATGTACTCCTGTTATCCTGTATTATATTCAGTGACATGTACTCCTGTTATACATGTACTCATATACTCCTGAATTTCTGATCATGTCCTACTCCTGCTATTCCCGTAAATTAATAATTATACAATATTATAATAAGACAACTTGCACCCAGTTTGGAGGAAACTGATGGGTCCTGAATAGTCATGTTTATGGTGGTCTTATCGAGTCACGCGTGGCCACATACTTGAGGGATCATCTGACGGCCACCAGGGATTCTGTGGGGTGTGCTGGCCCCCTACTCCTGTTTATTCCTACCGGGTATACACACACCCTAGGCCTATTTCTATGGGATCTGCGATACTCTATTCCTGTTCGGGCGTAAATAAGTCCCGGTACCTAGAGGTACGTTCCGGCTCAGCACCGGATACTCCTGGACCGTTATCCCGGCATGTGCGAGGCCCATCCTAAACATGGTTCGTCGAACTTCATCAGTTTTCAAATAACTTCCTCTATGGAAGTATGTGGAATAGGACACATACTGAAGTCTACAACTTAGATGACCCCAATTATAATAAGATGCTAAGATACATTTTGTTGTGTGTTTTGTAACTCGGGTTATATGCGCTCGGATTACGGTGACATAGGATAAGGGTATATAGATGAGGATTTCCTTATTTGGATTATTCCTTCGATGTATTAGTCTCATGGAGCCATGACCTAAGATTGTGCGATTGGTTTTGCTCATAATCAGTTTTATTCAGTTTTATTCGATTTTATTGGTTTTATCAGTTTTATGTTAGTTTAGGAGATATCTGGTGTTGCCTTGTCTATTTTATTCATCGCCTCGTTACCTGCTCTTATCATCTTATATCATGCATGTTCTCTGCTTGATATCCCTTGTTATATATCTACGTGTTCCTGCATGCTTGTGCCCACCACAGGATTTTCAATACATGCTTATGACTTGGATTTATCGATACACATGTGCTTATCTATGCTCGCCACTTGGAATTTGAAAGTACACCTAGAGGGGGGTGAATAGGTGTACGGCTAATCTAATGATTAATAATGCAAAAATTAAAAACTTAATTGCAACACACTTAGTGTAACCAATGAGTGTAACCGAATTCCCGGTGAAGGGCTCTGGACTAAATCTTCTTGATTCCTCTGAATAAGAGTTGAGGTGTTATATGAAGCTCTCGTGGTTAAACACAAGTGAGGCATACAAACAAACTAAGCATATATATGATATGACAATATGAATCAATGCACAAAGTAAGAGAGAGTAAGAGAAAGTAGATCAATCGCAAACACACGGATATGTTTCGAGGTTCGAACACACAGCTCTACATCCCTGCCTTCACACAGAAGGATTTTCACTAACTCGTCCACACAGGACTTCCCACACAGAGAACCTCCACTGAGAATTTGGGGCAATTACAATTGGGAGTACACAACTCCTCTCTCAACCAAATACAACCTCTATACTTAGAGGCTAGGCACAAAGCCACCACAATATCCACCTCACAAATGAGGGATAGGCACAAAGCCAAACAAGGATCACCTCACACTTGAGGGATACAACCCAATTGCACAACCTTCTCTACACTTAGAGGGAAAGGCACAAAGCCAAGCAATGATAAGGGTTTACAACTTGGTGGTCTCTTTCAACCATAAACCAATTTTCCCACAAAACAAAGATCCTATAGATAGGATAGCAAGATAAGCTCAAGTGTGAGAAAACAAAGTGTTTTGAACAAAGAAAATCACTTTAGAAAATCTCCAAATAGATATAGAATTTTTAGATCAAAAACCAATTCCCAAAAGACTATTTTCTTTGAATTATCAAACACTTTAAAAACAAATAAAGATTGATCTTTTAAACCTAAAAACTCTTTTGAAAAACTTGCTCTTAAAATACTTGAAAAGATTTAAAATTTTGCTCTGGAAAACTTATTGAGAAACAACTCAAATGGGGGGATATTTATATCCCATTTGAAATCTGTCCGTTGGCAGCAGAAAAGGGCAAGATTGCCCTTCCGGTCGACCGGCCAATGGTCAAAAAATCGACCGTTGAGCCCTTCGGTCGACCGCCCGGTCGACCGTGCCAGATCCAGAGAGCAATTGCTCTCTAGCCGGTCGACCGCCCGGTCGACCGGGCCAAGGCTTACGGTCGACCGTCCGGTCGACCGCCCCCACCCGAGAGTGGGATGACTTCAGTCGGTCGATCGCACGGTCGACCGGCCAAGCCAACTTGGCCTTTGTGCACGTCTCGTGCACATCGCTCGACCGGTCCGATCGACTAACCACTGGTCCGGTTGACCGTCCCGGTCGACCGCCAGAGCCTGGCAGCAGATTTTCAGAACTTAAAATCTTGTCATTTTATTGTCAAATAAATCCCATAAAATCTTTAAAATTCTATAAAAATAGGTTCTTGTTATATCTTTGAAATACAAACATGTTTGAGTAAAAATTAAACCATGTTACAAACATTTTGAACCATTTTTGTGACTTAGAAAATTTGCCTAAAATCAAATTCTGTATTTTCTAAAACTTAGATTTTTGAAATGGAAATCCGATTTTTTCAAAACACATGTAAATAAAAAAAACATGATATTTAAACAACTTTGAAGCATATAGTATATGGATAGAATCCAATATACATGAAGGAGATATATATATATATATATATATCAACGTTTTTGACATTAAATCCAAAAATAAGTTTTGTATAAATACAAAACCCAAATACATGAATAGGTTATCAAAATAAGCTTTCTTAAAATATAAAGCATACATGTATATAGATCAAATCTAATATATATTAAACCATGTAAACTTATTTTGATTCAATTCTATTCATGAAAACTAAGATTGGTTAAACCAAAAACCAAAACCAATAAACATGAAACTTAAAAATAAGTGTGTGTGTTGTGAACTTGAACATATCACACTATCTAACTTTACAATGGATCTAAACTAACTATTCTTAAACTAAACAAACTGAAGCCTTCTTGTCTCCAAGCCGACTCGATCCAAACACGATTCCCCGAGCTTGACTCCAATGAGTACTAGATGTGAACTTTGACGCTCGAGTTCTTGAATCACCATGTGAAAGCTCCAAAACAGCTTTGTTGAAGCTAATCACCTACTAATATCTTGGTTAAATATCTGAAACTAAATATCACAAGATTATTAGTAAACTATAACTACGTGAGTTAATCGTTATCAAAACTAGAATGGAAGGCGTCTGGGCCAACAATCTCCCCCTTTTTGATGATGACAAAACTCATGGAGTTATATATGCATGGATTAAAGTTAAGCTTCAAAGAAGCTTCCCCTTAACTCATGCATAGTAATAAACAATAAGATATGCAATAAATGGTAAACATGAATATGCATAAATATGCATAAAACAATGAAAGAAACATGCTCTTGATACCAAATTTTTAAAATAAATTCCTTTTTCCCTTTTTAAAATAAACATGTTCTTAAATAATTGCTCTTGATATCAATAAAAATTTCAATTGAAAGCTTTATCAATAAAAGCAATAAAAGCTTTTGATACCAATCAATAAAAGCACTTGATACTAATTGAAAGATAATCAATAAAAGCTCTTGATATCAACAATAAAAATTTTAACAAAAGTTCTTGATATCAATAAAACAAAACAATAAAATATGTTCTTAATACTAATATCCATGCTCTTGATACCAATATCAACAAGACATCAAAACATCATACAAACTCTCTTGATACCAATATGAAACAAACTTTGATATAAACTTACAAATAAACAATAAACATGCATAAAAACTCAAATACTTCTCCTCTTTTTTGTCAATCATCAACAAAAGGATTAAAGTAAACTATAAAATAATGTTCTCTCCTTTTTGTCTGAAATAAAAAAATCAATAAGGGGTGAAATCAAATCAAAACATTTTGATACCAATTGAAAAATATATCAATTTTAGTGCATCATGATATCAATTGAAAATAAATAAAACATACCAATTGAAAGTACATAAAACAAAATGTTTTTAATATAAATTTAAATAAACATGTCTATATTATACCAATTGAAAGTAAATAAAACATAAAAAAAAATTTAATATCAATTGAAAGATGTAAACATATAGATAATCTTGATACCAATTGTAAAAATTAGTACCAATTGAAAATATTTTACACTTTTGATACCAATTTGAAAAACATAAACCAATCTTTTTGGTTTAAACACAAAACTCATTTTACAATAGAGATATCAAATAGAGAATAATATCAATTTAAAGTGTTTGATACCAATATTGAAAATGAAGCATATATCAATTGAAAATAATAAAACATATACCAATTGAAAATAATTTTCATTAGGAGCTTACGATACCAATAAAAATCAATATCATTTTTCAATCATTTTTCAACATAAAGTGTGGGAGTAAAATACCAAAAGGTAAACAAAATAAATTAAAAGGTGAAATATGAATTTTCTCCCTCTTTATGAAATGCCAAACAAAATGATGCATAAGCTTGTATAAAATACCAATTGAAACATAATCAATTGAAAGATAATAGTCATTTAAGAAATCAAGCTTAGCATAACCAAAATTTTTGCTCAAAGATATATAGATATAGTAAGCACAAATAAAATACATATATATGTATGGAAACATAAATACCAATCGAAATTGATACTATTTGAAGTGTAAGCATACATATATAAGAACATATATGAGTATAAAAAAACGTCAATAGTGATACCAATTGAAAAGATCCAATGATGCCAATTGAAAGTATAATAAGAATCAAGTGTATAACTCATATTCTCTATCCCCCATTCATGCACATGTTTAAATAGATTTTTAATTAAGAGCATATAAGGCATGGTCGCCCAACCAACCGCCCTTGGAACGGTAGGGGTTTCAAAAATAAGTTTGAAAATAATATAGCACGTTTGAAAACTCTACCATATAAAGAATACGAACTAGTTATATGAAAATTTTGAAAACTAGTATGAAATCCTTCAAATAAGGAGTAAAACAAAAATATTTTTCATAAAAAATATGTAAGTCACATGATCATCAACACTCAAAACCTATATAGCACATATCATACTCATGAAAACAAAATCATGAGAAAACATTGAGTAAAGTAAGTGTATAAGAGTTATATGAAAAACATAATCATGAAAATTGGCAATAAGCTCAAAGTGAAATTCCTTAAACATGAAAGATAAGAAAATCTAATTTTCATCAAAATAATTTAACCTTCAAGGCATATGTATGTCTTGTACAACTAGAGTATACATACATATCCAAATATGAATGAGTCCACAAAAGTATATGCATGAAGGCAAGTGGCTCAAGGATGTATATGTATAACTAATAGTTTAGACAAAATGGACATATACATGAAGTTTAACATAATTATGAAAAACATGTCAAAAATATGGAATACAAGTCAAAATGTATGAATCATCAAAACTAGACTATACTAGTACATATAATGGGTACAAATGAGCATTCAAGCGCAAACATGTAATAATTCTATTTGTGGCTCACTAGTTGTACAAGTATATATCTAAGTTTTAATGAAAACTAACATCTAAACATGTAATCAAAACATGAAGCGTAGAAATCAAAACAAAACTCATATGATCATTATGGTAAATGAACATGCATTAGATATATGATATACACAATAGCTAAACAAATGTGAGAAAATAAAATATGGGTCCATATAAACATGGGTATCTCAAATACTAACCATGTATGTCATAGGACTAATAAACATGGCATATGACATAATGAACATTAAAACATGACATGCTAAAAATCAACAATATGAAAAGCATGTAAACATAAATGAGGAATTAGAGATCGTTACCAAAACCAATAGGGCACTTCTCCATATCTCCAAACCATGGTGGTCCTCCCACCAAACTCCCCTTGAAAGTGATGCATCCAAAATTGTCATCTTTAGGCTCAAAACGCATCCACCTCAAGGCACCATCACTCTCATGTCATGTGAGAGCCCACACCTACATCAAATAAAATAGGAGTGCTCTTTGATACCCATACTCTTTTGGGTCCATGATGGTTAGCTCCTTTCCTAACCCAAACAAATGTATTTGCTAAATTTACATCATGTATCTTATCATAGCAAAATTTAGCAAGGTGGCCCTTACGTCCACAATGTGTACAAGTGTACACATGAGCATACAAAGTGTTATGAGTGTGACCGTGAGGAGCATGTGTATGCCGTGTATGGTGTGCATGCATAGAAGGAACTTGCTTCTTTCGAAACATAGATTCCAAATGTGTATGGTTCATGGCACAATGACTCAAAGTGGAGCCCAAACAATCCACACTCTTCTTAAGCATACAAATATCATTTTCAATCATGGAAGAAGAGGTGCATGTAATAGATATGCTAGAAGGAGAAGCTATACTAGCATGGCAAACATGTGTATCTAAATCATTTTTCAAAGAAATGTTCTTCTTAGAAACCAAATCCAATTCCTTTGAAATAGAAACAATTTTGTTTTTCAAAGAATCATTTTCTTTTAAAACAAAAATAAGTTTTTAAGATATAACTTCATTTTTCTTCAAAACTTCATTACAATCATTTTTATTTTTCAAAATCTTGTTTTCATTTAGGACAAGATCAAGCTTAGATTTCAATGAATCCCTTTCATTAGAAATCTCAACCTTCTCTTGCAGAGCCAACTCAAGTTTTGAAAACAAATTCTCATTTTCTTTATTTAATTTACAAGTTTTCTTTTTCAAAACTTTATATTTTCAAGGAGGTTCTCACAAACAATAGATAGCTCTTCATTTAATGCATCGGCATCCATATTATCAAGATCATCAAATGAAGAGCTAGCACTATCTAGTTGAGTATCTGAATGTACCTCAAGGGAGTCATTCCCTTAGACCATGTAGCATCGTTGTTCGGATTCACCCTCACTAGATTCATCCTCCACAAAGGTTGACGTTTGAAGCTTGGAGGAGGTCAACGTATTCCACATTGCAAAGGCGGAATCACAGTTAGAAACCATAGAAAGATATTCTTTATTAAGCGTGCTTTTAAGTGCCTCAAGGGCTTGTGCATTGGCCTCTATATGCTTACTATTACCGAGATAGAATTTCTTAGTAGCGGTAAGAAAAACATGCAAGCCTAGGGTTTTTAGGTACATACTCATCCTAAATTTTCACATGTCAATGTTGAAAACATCAAACATGGGAGGTGTCAAGCAATCCATGAGTGTGTGTAAACAATATACGTGTGCAAATGCAAATGATAGATTAGCAAAACCAAGATCACACTCCTAGGTGGTTAAACCTAATATCAGGACCGTAGCTTTGATACCAATTGAAAGTACACCTAGAGGGGGGTGAATAGATGTACGGCTAATCTAATGATCAATAATGTGAAAATTAAAAACTTAATTGCAACACACTTAGTGTAACCAACGAGTGTAGCCGAATTTCCGGTGAAGGGCTCTGGACTAACTCCTCTTGATTCCTCTGAATAAGAGTTGAGGTGCTATATGAAGCTCTTGTGGTTAAACAAAAGTGAGGCACACAAACAAACCAAGCATGTATATGATATGACAATATGAATCAATGCACAAAGTAAGAGAGAGAGAGTAAGAGAGAGTGGATCAATCGCAAACACACGGATATGTTTTGAGGTTCGAGCACACAGCTCTACGTCCCTGCCTTCACACAGAAGGATTTTCACTAACTCGTCCACACAGGACTTCCCACACAGGGAACCTCCACTGAGAATTTGGGGCAATTACAATTGGGAGTACACAACTCCTCTCTCAACTAAATACAACCTCTACACTTAGAGGCTAGGCACAAAGCCACCACAATATCCACCTCACAAATGAGGGATAGACACAAAGCCAAACAAGGATCACCTCAAACTTGAGGGATACAACCCAATTGCACAACCTCCTCTACACTTAGAGGGAAAGGCACAAAGCCAAGCAATGATAAGGGTTTACAACTTGGTGGTCTCTTTCAACCACAAACCAATTTTCTCACAAAACAAAGATCCCATAGATAGGATAGCAAAATAAGCTCAAGTGTGAGAAAACAAGGTGTTTTGAACAAAGAAAATCACTTTGAAAAATCTCCAAATAGATATAGAATTTTTAGATCAAAAACCAATTCCCAAAAGACTATTTTCTTTGAATTATCAAATACTTTAAAAACAAATGAAGATTGATCTTTTAAACCCAAAACTCTTTTGAAAAACTTTCTCTTAAAACACTTGAAAAGATCTAAAATTTTGCTCTTGAAAACTTGTTGAGAAACAACTCAAATGGGAGGATATTTATACCCCATTTGAAATCTGGTCGTTGGCAGCAGAAAAGGGCCAGATTGCCCTTCCGGTGGGGGTCGACCAGCCAACGGTCAAAAAATCGACCGTTGAGCCCTCCGGTCGACCGCCCGGTCAATCGTGCCAGATCCAGAGAGCAATTGCTCTCTGACCGGTCGACCGCCCGGTCGACCGGGCCAAGGCTTACGGTCGACCGTTCGGTCGGCCGCCCCCACCCGAGAGTGGGGTGACTTCAGTCGGTCGACCGCACGGTCGACCGGCCAAGCCAACTTGGCCTTTGTGCACGTCTCGTGCACATCGGTCGACCGACCACTGGTCCGATCGACCGTCCCGGTCGACGGCCAGAGCCTAGCAGCAGATTTTCAGAATTTAAAATCTTGTCATTTTATTGTCAAATAAATACCATAAAATCTTTAAAATTCTACAAAAATAGGTTCTTACTATATCTTTGAAATATAAACATGTTTGAGTATTAATCAAACCATGTTACAAACATTTTGAACCATTTTTGTGACTTGAAAAATTTGCCTAAAACCAAATTTGTATTTTCCAAAACTTAGATTTTTGAAATGGAAATCCGATTTTTCCAAAACACATGTAAATACAAAAACATGATATTTAACAAATTTGAAGTATATAGTATATGGATAGAATCCAATATACATGAAAGAGATATATATCAACGTTTTTGACATTAAATCTGAAAATAAGTTTTGTTTAAATACAAAACCCAAATACATGAATAGGTTATCAAAATAAGCTTTCTTAAGAATATGAAACATACATGTATATAGATCAAATCTAATATACATTAAACCATCTAAACTTGTTTTGATTCAATTCTATTCATGAAAACTAAGATCGGTTAAATCGAAAATCAAAACCAATAAATATGAAACTTAAAAACAAGTGTGTGTGTTGTGAACTTGAGCATATCACACTATCTAACTTTATAATAGATCTAAACTAACTATTCTTAAACTAAACAAACTGAAGCCTTATTGTCTCCAAGCCGACTCGATCCAAACGCGATTCCCCGAGCTTGACTCCAACGAGTGTTAGATGTGAACTTTGACGCTCGAGCTCTTGAATCACCATTTGAAAGCTCCAAAACACCTTTGTTGAAGCTAATTACTAACTAATATCTTGGTTAAATATCTAAAACTAAATATTACAAGATTATTAGTAAACTATAACTACATGAGTTAATCATCATCAAAACTAGAGTGGAAGGCCTCTAGGCCAACAGATTCGCATCACCACTCCCGAGGAGTTCTGTCTGACTCCCCTGGATCCTCATGTCCAGGTCTTAGAGCTTAGAGCGTATGGATTCTCCCAGTTGCTAATCAGAGTGGCGCAGCGGTAGCGTGGATCTCTAGTAAACCGTCTGGAACCCTATCCTTCCAGGCCCCCTACTCGGCTCTAGAGTTTTCCTACTATGACTCTGAACCTCCTTTTGTATTGTTCATACTTGTACATCTCTTTGTATTCTTGTATTTGCGCCTATCGGTGATGTAATATTCTTGTAATATTTTATCACATCTGGTGATAACTTTGTAATTGTACTCTTATGTTGGATTGTATAATGCACCACGTGCTTCCGTACTCTGATTCTTACCTGTACTAATGCTTAGCGTATATACGTGAGGATATTTCTGACCTGCGTATATACGTCGCAGTAACGACTCCGTACCCGCGGGATCGGGGCGTTACACCCTGAGTATATACGTTGCAGTAGTGTCTCTGTATCCGTTGGATCGGGGGGCTACATCGGCCCAGGCCCGCAACGGGCCCGGCCCTTGCCCCACTCATGCACGCTCCGTGGGGCCGGGTCGGTGTAGGTCTAGGCCCAGGTCACCCAGGCCAGGCCGGTCAGGCCGTTTGTAGCTCTATCTCTTATGCTCACCTAGGTCTCCACAAGCTGTTATAAAGCTTGGACTCCTAGCTCCAAATAAACAACAAGGTATGTTTGTTTTGAGATGCAAGTCGTAAAATCTCTTTTTCATTTTCGTTGGTTATTTTGCTGCAAAACAACTTGCAAAATGATTCACCCTTATTTTCTTTTTGCAGTTGCTACAGTTAATTTTGTGGTCATATAAATCTCACTTTTACGCGCACATTTTTTCACTTGCAGCTACAATAGTTAATTTTGTGGTCATGTAAATTTCACTTGTAGTACACTTGCGGTCCAAGTAGTTACTTGATAATTAATATATAATTTAATATTATTAAATATTTAATATTTTTATAGTACTTATTCTTTATTTTTAATCTTTCATTTTTTATTATTTTTATCATTGTTTTAATATTTAATGTTTTATTACTTTACTTTAATATTTTTATCTAATAATTTATTATTTTATTAATATTTTATACAATTTTTTTAATATTTTATTAATATTTTAATTTTTTATTAATATAAAAATATTATGTTCAAATATAAATCACTATATATTTAATTTTCTTAATTTTATAATATAAATAATTACTTTATTAATATTATAATATACTTTAATATTATATTAATATTGATTGTATTTAATATTATAATTATATGTTTTTTAAATTTTTTAATTTTATAATATTTCATTAAAATTGTAATAAAATTTAATATTATAATAATACTTTATAATATTTTGTAATATTATAATATTATAATAATAATTTATTAGGTATCTTAGGATTTTAATTAATATTTATATTTTATTATTAGTCTTAAAATTTTATTGGTATTTTTAAATTTTCTTAAAATTTTATAATTATTTGTTTAGTTAACTTTTATTAAAAGTTTACTAATTATGAAAATATTTTATTAATATCATTATTATTATAAATAACATATTAAAATTATTAACATTTTATCTCAAATTTATTAATACATCTTAATTTTCAATAATAGATTAATATTTGTAATATTTAAATCACTACTATAGTTAATTTTGTGGTCTCCTTTTTCACTTACACTTTTACGTTATCAACCAAACACCGTAAAATATAATATAGTTTCACATTATCAATCAAACACAATAAAACACAATATTTTTCTCTGATACAATTCATTTTTTCTGTTCTTATTTTATGACTTACGACTTACGGCCGCTGATAGCAAAACACACTGACTCAAAATGAAGCTTGAATTTAGGAACCCACCAAATCACTGCCTTTATTTCTTAACCCAATCAAACATCCCAGACACAAATTCTGGAAACATGGCCCAATTCATGACTCACAAGCAATGAATTTTAAATCAGCTGACTGGCTGGGCCTTATAATGTTAGAATTCAGCAAATTTGCTGATTGAAAATAAACAGGCCCGACTCTAGTGGAGAACACAAGAAGGGAACTCAAAGGTGATTTTGGCGTGTTTGACCAAATGTGGGACCCATAAACTTGCCACCTTTTACCCACAAGGGCAGTAGTGCATGAGACAGTTGAATATTTGTATTATTCTCTTGAGTTTATTTATGGTTTATTAAAATACTAAAATGTTAGTAGTGTACAACACCATATTTATTACATTTTCTTCTTTTATTTTCTGACAAACGTCATGACTGTATTGTCTCTATCTTCTTTTATCACGTGATCTTACTTTACTGTGAATGTGGTTTCTCTTCTTCTCCAAATACAAAAGAAAGAGAGAATTTCTCTCAACATATTGTTTTGATATGCCATGTGACTTTCTTTCATATTATACTAAGTGTCTCAAACTTTTACTGCATAAAAAACTAACGAAAAGAATATATCTCACTAGTGCAACAAAACTCCAATTACTAGTGGCACTTACTTTTTGTAGTGCAATTGCAACTAACAACTCACCAGCTTGACACAGCAGACATGTTAATGATTCATTTACATAGAAACAATTACATTGTAAAACAAAAAAAGAAAGAAAGAAAGAAAACGCTACCAGAAAGAACAACATAATAATGAGTCGAAAACTATTGTCACACTAGAAATGTATTTGTAGTACATGAGCATGTGTTGGGGCCATCCTTGTCAATTACTATGAGAACCCAATATTCTTACTTGTGGTAAATACATTAGTTTTGTACTAGTAAAGCAGTACAAGACTCGTAGTACAAATATGTTCTTTTTGCATTAAAACAAGTTTGAAGATAAGAAGAGACAAAAGAAAACTCGAGCATAACTTAATTTTTAGATCCATTGAATATTAATTATACCCAAAATTTAAGTACACAAGAGAAGGCTTTTGTATATATATAAATAGTAAATTAATGTGAAG